>JAQOTM010000238.1:220842-289306 GCA_029168755.2 Tillandsia fasciculata
GGTTGGGTTTAGGTTAATAAGGATCTAATAGGGGAAAAAACACCTAGAGGGGGGTGAATAGGTGTAAACAATAAACACTCAAAAAATCATTGTGCGATAAAACCCAATGCGGAAAAATAAAAGAACACACAAGATTTTTACGTGGAAAACTCCAAACCGGAGTAAAAAACCACGGGACCGATAACACGGCGAAATCCACTAGAGTTAACACACGTACAAGGTGATATAACGTACTCACAGACGACTCAACCTTTTACCATACGCCCCTAGTCGATCTTCCCGCTCGCTCCACGACGCTTCTCGAATCCACGATCCGCGCCCAACGCTGAATCCACAGCGTCCAACGTCGAGTCCACGACGTCCAACCGAATCCACGGTCTTCACCCAATGGTACGCTTCGAATCCACGAACGCACCTCGCTCCGAATCCACGAAAGCGATAACACCTTGAATCCACAAGGCCACGCGAGTCCACGCGCCGATTTTGGGGTAAATCGTTGTTTGTTTGGGTGGTGATGATCCGCCGAATACTTAGATCAAGAGTAGATCGGAAATACCATCTAAGTATTCATTAGTTTGATTCAACTCAAGATGTGAGTATGAAAACCTAGAATCAAACTAATCAATATAGATGAAGAAACATAGAATAGATCTATTGATTTCCTTTCTTCTCTATATGTGGATCTAAGGCCGTATAAAATGATATGTGAAAATGACGGCTCTATTTGGATGCCCTAGAAATGACCATAGGGCTATTTATAGGTTAGAAACCCTAGGAAGAATATTCGGATCAAAAACAAACTTTTCTGGAAAGTTTTACCGACGGCGATCCGGATTGTATAAGCCACGATCCGGATCGCAGACGCACAGAATGCAGTTTCCAGAAAATCACCTGTTCGGGATCCGGATCATAATCCACGATCCGGATCGTTCATACATTTTCACAAAACATCCCATTCGGGATCCGGATTGTACAAGCTGTGATCCGGATTGCAGCAATGTATGAACGAACACCTTTCGGGATCCGGATTGAAAGTCCACGATCCGGATCCTGAACATGTCCCATGTCCAGTTTTTGATGAATAAGCAATTAAAACCTCTTCCAGGTGTTTCTACACTATAAGAAGTATTCGGATCATCAAAATTATTTAGTTAAACGTACCTGATCCTTTTGAATTCTTCTTTCTTGAGATTGAGGTATACGATCCGAAGTTTCTTCATCTTCAATCTTCAAGACTTAATACAATCACGAAATACGCCAACTCAAATTCCGTAACAATCTCCCCCTTTGGCGGTTTCGTGACAAAACACAGATCCACAAAGAAAATTCAAAAAGATATTTTTGTTGCTATCACCATACAACAAAAATTTACAAAAGAGTTCCAGAAATTAAAAACATGAGATAAACTCCTAAGACAGACTCTAGACTTAGACATCTGTAACCTCTGCACACAGAAAACATTCTTGACAAACAAAATCGTTAGATACCTCAAGAATTGGAACATAGAAAAACCAAGTGCAGAGATAGAGTTTGATCTCACCATGACATTTAAAAGAATCAGATATGTGAAAGAAACATAGTTAAAACCAACATATCTTCTAAGCAGTCGAAAACCAAATGTCAAAGTATGTTAGTCCAACATCAACTTGTTAGTCATATTACATGCCCAAATAGTTAGTCGAATAGTTAGTATAGAAGCATGTCACAAATCACAAAAGAAAACCAAAGTTGAGTTGAGATTCATACTTACCTTGATATCATCGATATTCACAATCATTGTTCAAAGTTCATCATTGTTCATTGTTTTCGCTAACTCTCTCCCCCTTTTTGTCACAAAACAAAGCCAAATAATTACAACAAAAGGAGAGTTAACAACATAAACACACATCATAAACCTGCAAAACAGAACAAAAAGCAAAGTCAGAGGAAAATGATTATAACATAGATTTACTCCTGAGAGTCGGAGTCATCCGAGGTCGTGCAACCCATTTTCGCAAACAACTTCTTCACAAGTTTCTTTACTGAAGAGACTGACTTGGTCAAAGTGACTTGAGAAGCTGTGATAATTTCCATCTCATTTTTCATAACATGAAGATCGCCTTTCATTTCAGAAAATTCAGCGGACATACGTTCCTGTTCATTTGAAAGCCGCTGTTGTTCTTTGAAGATGGATGTCACCGAGGCATCATCGTCAGAAGTAGATGCAGGTGCCTTCTGTTTCGGAGGAACGGGGGCAGTGGAAGAAGTTGCATGAGTTCGAACTCGTTGGCCAATTGGAGGAGAAGGGGGATCATCCTGCTTTGTTGTCAAAGACTTGACAATGGTTGTCTCATTTATTGTCCCCAAACTATACAAATACGAACTCGCGCTCGTATCCACCTTAAATCTCCTAAGGATGCGCATTATAATCATTGGATATGGTAGTCGCTCAGAGGGATGTGAGTGTTCGACATACCGCGTCATCCTATTCCAAATGAGGTAGGGGATGTTCAGGTTTGCTCCCATTGCTGCAGTTGGGTTTCCAAGAAGATAAAGAAATAGCAACCTATCCCATCGGACGATTTTCGTGTTCATGTTGGGAAGAATGTTGTAGCAAATAATGAAGTTTAAGTACTTGTACTCCTTCTTGAGTTCCCTGGAGTAAACTGAATTTCCGGCAGACGTAGTATCCGGAGAGCAGGTTCCATTGACTACTATTCTCCAAGAGTTGGCTGTGAAGACCTGAGTCTTCAAATAATGAACTCCGTCTGAGATGGCTGTCATACCGAGCACCTCTCCAATCAGTTGGGGAGTGACTTTGATCTTGATACCTTTTACAAAGGTATGAAATTCTCGGCGTCCATCAACTTCATCAATAAGACCTGCTGCATTCTGATAGAAGATCCGAACTGAGTGTGGACAGTACCCAGTTTTCTCAGGAAAGTTGCAGATCGGACCAAGACCAACTTGATCAAACAGAGCTCCAAACTCTGCAGATCTATTCCTCATCTGTTGTACATTGACATGTCGTTCTCCTATGCATTCCCTCTTTTCAAAATCTTTGATTCGTGTGGAGCTGACGAATCCCTGAAATGGTGGCAGGTTGTCCATAGGTTCATTGATTGAAATACCTTGGGCACCACTTCTTTTCCTTGCCGAGGTTTTCACTCTTTTTCCGGTAGGCTCCATTGGCGCCTTTCCTTTCTCAGCTGCAGTAGGAGGAGGTTTAGATTTGGGAGCTTCAGCAGGAGCCTTCCCCTTTGCAGAAGTTGGGACAGCCCCTTCAACTTCAATTGTGTCCCAGTCAATCGATTCAGTTTCCGATTCAGTATCGGAGTCAGCTTTTGCTCTTTTTGTCCTCTTGCTTCTCTTCGGCTTTGCAGAGTCCTTCACATGAACCATGGCAGTGAGCAGGAAAATGATCCAGGTGATCACCATTTTGTCAGTGCTTTGAGTTTTTAGAAAATGTCCTGTGAAAACCAACTCAAGAACATATGAAAAATTGTCAATTTTGAAAAATTTGAAAACATTGTACCTAGACAATCATAATCATATAGAGAAGCCAAGAATCAAATTAGTTTTCCAAAAAGAATTTTAAAAATAGATCAAATCCATGATTTACAAAAATTCCTCTTTTATGCCCTAAAACCGAATTTTTAGAAATCGAAGCCTAAAAATACGTTAATCAAGTGAAATCCCAGCATAAAAGTAAAACTAATTGATCCAGAGTTCTTATTTCAAAAGAAATTTGATCAAAAACCATTCACAAACGAAAAAATTCCAACTTTTCAACTCACGTTTGATGAAAAACCATAAAAACTGAGAAAAACCGAGTTTTGATCATGAAAACTTACTTGAATCCGAAGAACTTTGAGTTTTGAAGCACCAGGAAGCAAGAAATCTAGAGAGAGAAACTCTAGAAGCTTGAAAACCAGAAATTAGGGTAAAGAAATCTCGAATCTGAAAGTTTCTATATAGAACCCTAGCCGTGATCCGGATCGGCCGAGAATGTGATCCGGACCGGCCACACGCGGGAAAAATCCTGCGTTCGGGATCCGGATCACTTGCCACGATCCGGATCGGCTACACCTTTTTCTTCAGAAAAATTAAGAAAAATACAGTAAAATCCAGAAAAAGTATGTAAGCACATTATCATGTCAACTTTAAACAAATGACATCGTTTCACACAACAAGAAATAGATTATGAAAAATCTATCAATAATATCCAAAAATGAAACGAAGATTTACGAAAGTTAAAACACTTAAAGTTGAACAACTTCAATTACATCTATCTTGATCCTATGTGTAATGTCTTTATCAAATCATCAATTTCAGTAAAGAAAATGAAGTACCAAGATCAATAGATGTTTGAAATCCCAGATAAGTTAAATAATATATCTAGACAATCTGTTGAAGGAGTGGCTCTTTGAGCATCTTAAATCAAAAATCCCACCTTATACCAACCATGAAATACGACTGAGTCAAGTATTTCAATATGAGTTTTATCAACAATTTTTCAAACAAAAGTTTGCTTTTCATTCATGGAGTATCTTTTTCTTTCATTTTCTCCATGTGGTGGTAGTTTTCACACTCCTCATTGGGATGTAACTCTTTCCACATCTTTTGAGCATTTCACATTTCATTGACTCCCCCTCAATTGGCTATCAATTATTTAATATATAAAGTATTCAACCAAACCATTGATCTCGAATTCATACTCGACTAAGCAATCAAATATGATAATGACTATACCAAGAGATCATTGAGAGAGAAATTGACTTTGATCACAGAAAGATGGTTTAATTAACGTAAATGATCATTGCAACATTGAAACATTATGACATCAAAAACATAATAAATTTCTAAATGCATAAAAGGATGCAATTAAAGTCAATTATGATATATGCTCAATTAGTGTGCTATGTACAGAACATAGATAAAGAACAAAACAAAAACAAGAACAAAAACAAAACCTAATCTAAGCAAAGGTTTCAAAAGAGTTTATTTCAAGGAAAGCATGCCAATTGCTTTTCGCAAGTGAATGAAACGTTTTTGATCCAAAGGTTTTGTTAAGATGTCGGCTAATTGATCTTCAGTTGAAATATATGACAGTTGAAGAATGTTTGATTCAACTAGCTCTCTAAGAAAATGATATCTAAGTTCAATATGTTTTGTTCTAGAGTGCAACACAGGGTTTTTAGAAATGTTAATGGCACTAGTGTTGTCACATAAAATGGTTACCGAAGATGTTGAAATTCGGAAATCACTCAACACGCTCTTCATCCAAATCAATTGGGTTGAGCAACTTCCTGCAGAAATGTACTCCGCTTCGGCAGTCGAGAGTGCTATGCAGTTCTGTTTCTTACTGTGCCATGCAACAAGGCAGTGGCCGAGATAGAAGCATGCACCACTCGTGCTTTTCCGGTCATCCACCGATCCAGCCCAATCGGCATCTGAGTATCCAACAATATCCAAAGTCGTTCCCATAGGATACCAAATTCCGAAATTGATTGTACCTTTGATATACCGGATGATCCGTTTCACCGCTTTCAGGTGAACCTCCTTCGGTGCTGATTGATATCTCGCACAAATCCCAACACTGAAGGATATATCCGGGCGACTAGCCGTGAGATATAGTAGACTTCCAATCATACTGCGGTACAGTTTCTCGTCTACATTCTCACTTTGTGATTCACTTCCAAGTCCCTTATGGCTAGTTCCCATTGGAGTTGGAAAATCTTTCGAATTTTCAAGGTCAAACTTTTTGACCAACTCCAGTGCATACTTGGATTGACACAAGTGAATTCCTTCATCGTTCTGCTTAACTTGTAATCCAAGAAAATAATTCAATTCGCCCATCATGGACATCTCAAATTCGCTTTCCATGGTCTCCGCGAATTTAGAAGCATCATTATTTCTCGTTGCTCCAAAAACAATGTCATCAACATAGATTTGAGCAACTATGAAATTGTTTTGATAATGCTTCACAAAGAGAGTCCTGTCAGCTCCCCCTCGAGTGTAGCCCTTTTCCAAAAGGTGCTTTGTCAACCTTTCGTACCATGCTCGCGGTGCTTGTTTCAGACCGTAAAGAGCCTTTTTCAGTCGAAAAACATGGTTAGGTAGTTTATGATCCACAAAACCTTTCGGTTGAGCTACATAAACTTCCTCATTTAAAAATCCATTTAAAAAGGCGCTCTTAACGTCCATTTGAAATAATCTGATTTTGAAATGACAAGCGATCGCAAACAATATACGAATGGACTCGAGTCTAGCTACAGGGGCGAAGGTTTCATCAAAGTCTATACCTTCTACTTGAGAATAGCCTTGAGCAACTAACCTTGCTTTGTTCCGGATGATAGTACCTTCTTCGTTTTTCTTGTTCTTGAAGATCCATTTGGTACCTATCACATTGTGTTGCTTCGGAGGCTTCGTCAGTTCCCAGACTTTGTTTCGCTCGAATTGATGGAGCTCTTCCTGCATTGCTTTAATCCAATAATCATCTTGGAGAGCTTCATCAATATTCCTTGGTTCGATTTGTGATACATAACATGCAAATCCGCAAACCAATTGTCTCCGTGTTCTAACTCCTTCTTGTGGATCTCCAATTATGTTCGATTCAGGGTGATCCTTGGAGATGCGTAACGTTTGAGGTAAAGGAGTAGGCGGAGGTACACGAGATGATTCCTGCACATCACATGAGCTTGAAGAACCGTTAGATGCATCAACATTATTATCGAAAGAATTGTTAGAAGAAGATGCATTAGCAGGTGTATCATCATCAAGAGAGATATCGAGGGTAGATTTTTCAGATTCAAAATGAAAAGCTTCATCTACCTTAACATTTATCGATTCTACAATCGTCTTAGATTCCAAGTTAAAAACTCGATATGCTCTACTGTTTGTAGAATAACCTAAGAAAATCCCTTCGTCACTTCGAGAGTCAAATTTACCAAGATTTTCGCGATCACGCAAAATGAAACACCGACTCCCGAAAATGCGAAAATATTTGATATTAGGTTTTCTACTAAACCATAGTTCATATGGTGTATTAAAAGTCCCCGGGCGCAAGTACACTCGATTGATAACATAGACAGCCGTGTTCACCGCTTCAGCCCAAAAATATAAAGGAAGGTTCCGGCTATGAAGCATAACACGAGCCATCTCCTGTACGACCCTGTTCTTGCGCTCGACTACACCATTTTGTTGAGGTGTGTAAGGTGCAGAGAATTCATGTTTAATGCCGTTAGAAGAGCAAAAATCAATGAATTTGGAATTTATGAATTCCCCACCTCTATCACTCCTAACTCGAGTAATCCTTTCATTCTTTTCAATCATAATACGATTGCAAATTTCGAGAAAAGAATCAAAAGTATCAGCTTTTTCTTTTAGAAAGGCTACCCAAGTATATCTAGAAAAATCATCAACCAACAAAAAAATATACCATTTACCTCCCAGAGATGGTTGACGAGTTGGCCCCATTAAGTCCATATGCAAAAGTTCCAAAGGCCGTTTTGTACCTATGTGGTTCAAATTCTTGTGTGCAGTCCTAGACTGTTTTCCCTTTTGGCAACCGCCACACACAAGGTTTTGTTCAAAAGAAAGTTTCGGAACCCCTTTGACCACATCTTTATTTGAAATTCTAGCAAGTTCCTTAAAGTTTATGTGACCTAGCCTTTCATGCCAAAGTGTTTCATTTTTCAAAGATGCTAGGTTACATTTTTCAGAAATCTTAGAAGGAACTACATAACAGTTGTTTTCTGATCTAACCCCCTTTAAAAAGAAAGCATGGTTCAAGTCAGTTACAGTGCATTTATCAGATGAAAAATTAACTGAATAACCATTATCACACAGTTGACTTATGCTTATGAGGTTAGTCTTTAGGCCATGAACAAATAATACATTATCTAGAACCGGGCCATCTGGAATAGCTACCGTTCCCTTTCCAACAATTTTGGAAGACCGGCCATCTCCGAAAACAACAAGTCCTCCGGAGTTTTTCTCAAATGTTTGAAAACAGTTTTTATCGCCGGTCATATGACGGGAACACCCGCTATCCAGGTACCAAGACGAACTATCATATGCATGCAAAGAAACATTGGTAGCAAGACAGGGAAAGATTTCACCTTTGCGCACCCAAACCTTTTTGGAGTGCGTCGGTAATGGTCGTGAAGTTGATTTCCTAGGTGAGAGCGTCTTGCATGAAGAATTGCTGCTCCTTGATGATGTCGTCTTGAGAGGTGTACTACCAAGGCTCTTTTCCGTCAATTTGATTGGAGTTGTTTCCCGAGGAATAGCCCTTTTGGTAGTTGTTGCAAGATGTTCTTGAGGTGTGCGTTTGGCTCCAGTCTTGCAGTTTCTTCTGATGTGCCCTGAAATGCCACAACGAAAACATACCTTGGATCTTGTCGATTCCGAAGAAGATGTAGTAGGTTCGTTGTCGTTGCTTGGCGTGAACACCGGTGTCGGAGGAGGAGATACCGACGGAGGCACAAATACCGTACCACTCGAACTTGGAATGTCTCCAGTTTGAGTGTATCCGAGGCCGAACTTGTTTCTTTGACCGAGACCAAGAAGTCTGTCCAACTTACTCCTTCCAGAAGAAAATCTCTGTAAGTCATCCTTTAGTTGGCGTATGGTCTCCGTCATTTCCAATTTTTCCTGTCGGGCCTCGCCGTTGAGCTTCAAGAAGTAATTCGCTTTGTTCACCATGTCTACATAACTCTTCTCGAAATGCTCATTGGACTCTTGAAGGGAAACATTTGTCTTAATCAGATTGTCCCTTTCCACTTCAAGATCGGTTGAGAGAGAGGTTACTCTTTTTACTTCATCTTCAAGATCCAGTAATCTCTCTTTCAACCCCTTGTTTTGTTTAGCCAATTTCTTTGAATCCCTCAAAAGCTTATGGTAGGCTAAAACAAAATCTTCACCTTCCGAATTATCTGACTCATCGTCCGTTGCAATCTTTTCCACAGTGGAGTTGGACAATGACTCGGATGTACTTGCCATTAAGCACATGAAGGGAGAAGATGTAGTGGACGCGTGGAAAGCTGTCGCGTTGTCTTCTTCATCACTTGACGATGACTCATTTGACGTGGAGTTGTCATCCCAAGTAACTACTTGCATCGCCTTCTTCTTTGCCGGATTCTTGTTGGGACATTCCGTTGCTATGTGGCCGTAGCCTCGACATTTGAAACACTGAACTTGTCCCTCAGAACTTTTCTTATCCTTTGAGAAGTTCTCTTGGCTTCTTGACTTGTAACTTGAAGGACCCTTGCCTTTCTTCGACTTTCCGAAGGATTGAGTTTTGCTTGAATTTCCCCTTCGAAAGTTGCGGCGAAACTTCCTTGTCAAGAGAGCGAGCTGCTTCTCAAAGTCCTCCATAGAAATGTTCTCGTCGTCGTCCGAGGAGGATGAATCCGCGTCTTCTTCTTTAGTTGATTTCAATGCGTAACCTGAAGACTTAGAAGAGGATGCCTTTCCAGAAGAATAGTTAGTAGGAAAAGTCATTTCATAAGTTTGTAAAGCACCTACTAATTCTTCTACACGCATTTCGTCCGGGTGTTTAATTGTTTCAATGGCTGCAACCTTCGGGCGAAATCGTTCAGGAAGAGTTCTTAGAATTTTTCTTACAACTTTAAATTCTGGAATCTTCTCTCCCAAGTTAGCACATGAGTTCACGATGTCTTGCAATCGTGTGTAATAGTCAGTGAAGGATTCATTCTCTGCCATAGAGATAGAGTCAAACTTGCTCGTGAGCATTTGCAGTTTCTGAATCTTCACTAAGTTAGTTCCCTCATGCGTAACTTGAAGAACATCCCAGATTTCTTTCGCAGTCTCACATGCCGAGACGCGAGAGAACTCAGTTTGTGACAAAGCATTAAATAGAGCATTAATCCCTTTGCCATTGTAAGAAGATAAGTCTATCTCTTCCTTGGTCCATTTCGACCTAGGTTTTAAGGTGCGAACATCATCTAAAATTTCAGTTGGATTAGACCATCCTAATTCAATTGATTGCCACACCCTTTCGTCGATGGAAATTAAGAAAGCTTTCATCCGTACTTTCCAGTACGCATAATTAGTTCCATCAAAGAAAGGGGGTCGATTGATGTTTCCACCTTCAACCATTGTTTACAACCCTATTCCCGCTCTGATACCACTTGTTGGGTTTAGGTTAATAAGGATCTAATAGGGGAAAAAACACCTAGAGGGGGGTGAATAGGTGTAAACAATAAACACTCAAAAAATCATTGTGCGATAAAACCCAATGCGGAAAAATAAAAGAACACACAAGATTTTTACGTGGAAAAACTCCAAACCGGAGTAAAAAACCACGGGACCGATAACACGGCGAAATCCACTAGAGTTAACACACGTACAAGGTGATATAACGTACTCACAGACGACTCAACCTTTTACCATACGCCCTAGTCGATCTTCCCGCTCGCTCCACGACGCTTCTCGAATCCACGATCCGCGCCCAACGCTGAATCCACAGCGTCCAACGTCGAGTCCACGACGTCCAACCGAATCCACGGTCTTCACCCAATGGTACGCTTCGAATCCACGAACGCACCTCGCTCCGAATCCACGAGAGCGATAACACCTTGAATCCACAAGGCCACGCGAGTCCACGCGCCGATTTTGGGGTAAATCGTTGTTTGTTTGGGTGGTGATGATCCGCCGAATACTTAGATCAAGAGTAGATCGGAAATACCATCTAAGTATTCATTAGTTTGATTCAACTCAAGATGTGAGTATGAAAACCTAGAATCAAACTAATCAATATAGATGAAGAAACATAGAATAGATCTATTGATTTCCTTTCTTCTCTATATGTGGATCTAAGGCCGTATAAAATGATATTTGAAAATGACGGCTCTATTTGGATTGCCCTAGAAAATGACCATAGGGTCTATTTATAGGTTAGAAACCCTAGGAAGAATATTCGGATCAAAAACAAACTTTTCTGGAAAGTTTTACCGACGGCGATCCGGATTGGATAAGCCACGATCCGGATCGCAGACGCACAGAATGCAGTTTCCAGAAAATCACCTGTTCGGGATCCGGATCATAATCCACGATCCGGATCGTTCATACATTTTCACAAAACATCCCATTCGGGATCCGGATTGTACAAGCTGTGATCCGGATTGCAGCAATGTATGAACGAACACCTTTCGGGATCCGGATTGAAAGTCCACGATCCGGATCCTGAACATGTCCCATGTCCAGTTTTTGATGAATAAGCAATTAAAACCTCTTCCAGGTGTTTCTACACTATAAGAAGTATTCGGATCATCAAAATTATTTAGTTAAACGTACCTGATCCTTTTGAATTCTTCTTTCTTGAGATTGAGGTATATGATCCAAAGTTTCTTCATCTTCAATCTTCAAGACTTAATACATTCACGAAATACGCCAACTCAAATTCCGTAACAATCTCCCCTTTGGCGGTTTCGTGACAAAACACAGATCCACAAAGAAAATTCAAAAAGATATTTTTGTTGCTATCACCATACAACAAAAATTTACAAAAGAGTTCCAGAAATAAATACATGAGATAAACTCCTAAGACAGACTCTAGACTTAGACATCTGTAACCTCTGCACACAGAAAACATTCTTGACAAACAAAATCGTTAGATACCTCAAGAATTGGAACATAGAAAAACCAAGTGCAGAGATAGAGTTTGATCTCACCATGACATTTAAAAGAATCAGATATGTGAAAGAAACATAGTTAAAACCAGCATATCTTCTAAGCAGTCGAAAACCAAATGTCAAAGTATGTTAGTCCAACATCAACTTGTTAGTCATATTACATGCCCAAATAGTTAGTCGAATAGTTAGTATAGAAGCATGTCACAAATCACAAAAGAAACCCAAGTTGAGTTGAGATTCATACTTACCTTGATATCATCGATATTCACAATCATGTTCAAAGTTCATCATTGTTCTTATTTTCGCTAACTCTCTCCCCCTTTTTGTCACAAACAAAGCCAAATAATAACAACAAAGGAGAGTTAACAACATAAACACACATCATAACCTGCAAAACAGACAAAAAAAGCAAAGTCAGAGGAAAATGATTATAACATAGATTTACTCCTGAGAGTCGGTGTCACGCCCCCGGGGTTTTGAGTCATGTGAAGCGGAAAAACGTGTCTATTTTTTTTTTCTTTTAATAAGGAAACATAATCTTCAACCCCGGTGCGTGCCAGACCGCCACATACGCAAATTCACTCTGTCCACGGACAGAGTCTCCTTTGCATATGCACGGCGTCTTATTTACAACATGTCATTCAATCACAAATATTATGCATCAATTCCCAACCAACAACCATACCGTAGACGTTCACCATCAATTATAGCAAGTTAATTAAGCGGCATCACTGTTTGGAAAGGATAAAGCCCAGAGTTGAAAACCCGTGCCCACACGGCACTTCATTTTGAGAAAACATTTTCGCAATCCTTTAACTCATCATGAAAACATGCCGCACATAAGAACACTACTAAAAGTATCATACTATAACCTACACCTCATCCACAGAGCTAATACAAGTTCACAACTAAGCCATCCACAAGCAAAATAAAGATTCATGCATAAGGAAATGAGTTGGAGTCAAAAGAATCAAGATAACCAAGTGTCCGACTACGGTCCTCACTACGCAGTCCCACCGTCACCCCGGCTGACGCACCTAATAGCAGTACCTGTCACGGAGTGGGTAACGTCAGTGACAAACAAAGTAGATGTCTAATAGTAACAAGAAGGGAAAACAAACCGAATACACCGAGTACCCCGTAACCTTTCGTTAAACCCCCTGTGCATATTTTAAGCTGGGCACCAGTCCCAGAGTACCTGTCGGGGTGACTAAAGTCCCCCCTCGTGCACAAACACCTTTTTGATGCTTTAACCACTTCACGGGGCTAGTGCGGCCCCTATAGCAGCCGTGAAGAGGTCCTCACGGCTCCCACTCCTTTGTGAGGCACACGGGTCAAAAAGACCACTTTTCCGGAAAAGTACACCATGCGGTGGCCCGGTCCGCCAGTGTACGTGCAGCATCCGTCACCGGATTGCCAAAATTGGCGTGTAGTGAGCACCGCGACCGCAGCCGCTTAAATTGTCAGATAAAATATCTTTAATCGAAAGGTTAGCTTACCATCTACTTTGTTAGGTAAATTAAAGAATACTTTAATGGCGATAAATGCACTTACTGCACTTGTTGCACTTATGGCAACTCTACCCACCTGGTTGGAGAGAAGACGGGTCACCCGAGCCCTTTGCACTCTCCCGCTGCGCACCCGGACCTATATAAAGTCCGCACGGACACTAAGGTCAGAAAATATACTAACATATCGCAATAGAAAAATACCCCACATTATTATTTACAAAAGTCCGGCACCGTCCCGCTGTCCGGCGGGGCACCCATGCCTTGAACGGCCGTCACCGTCCGTCGGAGCCGCGCATGGCGGGGCTCCGCGGACGGCGTCCTCACAGCACCCAGCGCGGCGTTCGCGCGGTGCTCGTGCGGACACGGGTCCGCGCGGCGCCCGCGCGAACGCCCGCGCGGCGCCCGTGCGGCACCCCGCGTGGCGCCCCGCGGGGGCCGCCCGCGCGGCACCCCGCGCGGGTGCCGCGCGGCACCCCGCGCGGGGCCGCCCGCGCGGGCCGCCCGCGCGGGGCCGCCCGCGCGGCACCCCGCGCGGGTGCCGCGCGGCACCGCGCGGGGCGCCCGCGCGGGCCGCCCGCGCGGGGCCGCCCGCGCGGCACCCGCGCGGGTGCGCGCGGGGCCCCCGCGCGGGGCCCCCCGCGCACCCGGCGGCCGCCCGCGCGGCACCCGCGCGGCACCCGCGCGGGGCCGCCCGCGCGGTGGCCGCGCGGTGTCCGCGCGGCGCCCGCGCGGGTGTGACCCGCGCGGCGCCGCCGCCGCTTGCGGTGGCGCCCGGTCGTCCGTGTGTTTCTCCCCTTCACCCCGCGCGATGCCCTAGTGGCACCGCGCGCCTCCTTTGTCCGTTCCGTTCGTCTAACATAACTACGATGACGACGACGGTAACGGGGACGGGGGAGAAATTCAAGAAACCTAAAACGGGCGACTAGGAAAATTCGGAAAAATTATTAAAAATATAAAACTAACCGGAGATCTTCGGGAAAGTGTCCGGTCACGTTTCTTGCCCTCGGGTCGGCGTTTGGGACGATTGGTTCCTTCTCCTTTCTCCGGTTATGGATCCGTTCTCTCTTTTCTCTTACTTTTCCTCACCGGTTGGGGGTTTCGGTAGCACGAAAGAGGAGGGTTTGAGGAGGCGGTAAAATAAGAATAGGGTTTCGCTCGGCGCTCGGTAAACAGGAGAATAAATAGTTCTCCCATTTACTTATCCAAAATCACGCCAAAAATCCCTTCGGATATTTTCGGTTCGATTAATTAATTTATTAATTAATTAATCCCTACCGATAACCCTATCTTTAACTTCCTTAATTTTACGTACGTAGGAAAACCCGAATCTCCCCGTTTCTATCTCTCACATAAATATCGGCTGACGGGATATTAAATCTTAAAATCTGACCACCGGTTATTTAATCACCTTAAATTCTGACCACCCGATTATTTAACCACCCTTATTAAATTTTAGTCACCGATTATTTAATCACCTTTATTAAATAATCTTGTGGGAAACAAATCCCCGATTTAAATATCCCGATTTTATCTCTTATCTAATGCACGAGATAAAATCCCACAATTTAAATCCTAAATTAATTCGTACGTAGGAGGATTTAAATTTCCCTCACCGGATAATTAGTTAATTAATTAATTAATTACCCCTACGAGATAACCCACCTTATCTCTAACGGGTGCAAGATATTTTGCACGGTCCCCGATGCGTGACTAATTACCGCAACGCTAAGGATCCCGTTCCGGGAGATCCCGATATCGGATTTCGAATCCGATCGCACCGTCGGTCATCGTTTTTCGCGCTCTATTGCAGAAAAATACACACACCTAGTCCCGGCCGACTTAAGAAAATTAAATAAATTTTATTTCGCTTAAGGCCTAAGCGATTACATGTGAGTTCAAAAATACCCGAAGGGTCGGATCACTACACCACTCACACTTTATAAAAAGTTTCGTCCCGAAACTTAAACTCAAACCTCACTAAACAGTTCGGGAAAACATTCCCTCATTTTCGATTCCAGTTCCCACGTCGCCTCGCGCTCTTCGTGGTTGCTCCACTGGATCTTCACGTAGGGGATCGTTCGGTTGCGCAGCTTCTTGTCCTCTCTTGCCAAAATCCGCACTGGCGTCTCCTCGACGCTCAAGTCCTCTCGCAACTCAATGGTGGAGGCATCCAAGGCATGAGAGGGGTCAGCGAGGTACTTCCGGAGCATCGAGACATGGAACACGTTGTGGACTCGTTCGAGGTTCGGGGGCAGGGCTAACCGGTACGCCACCGGTCCCACGCGCTCTAGGATTTCGAACGGTCCTACGTATCTTGGGCTCAATTTCCCCTTTATGCCGAAACGTCGGTTTCCCTTGGAGGGTGAGACCCGGAGCAGCACGTGCTCGCCTACCATGAATTCTAAGTCTCGGCGTCTGTTATCTGCATAGCTTTTCTGTCTGCTTTGGGCGGTCAGCAGCCTTTGTTTAATTAATCGCACCTTTGCTTCGGTCTCCTCCACCAAATCTGGGCCCAGGAACTTTCGCTCACCTAAGTCATCCCAGCATATCGGAGACCGACAGCGGCGCCCGTACAGTGCCTCGTACGGCGCCATCTGAATGCTGGCCTGGTAACTGTTATTGTAGGCAAATTCCACCAGGGGCAAACACCGTGCCCACCCTTCGCCCAAGTCCAGAACGCATGCTCGAAGCATGTCCTCCACGATCTGTATCACCCGCTCTGATTGTCCATCGGTTTGCGGATGAAAGGCTGTGCTGAAGTGCAACTTGGTTCCCATTGCTCGTTGCAGACTTCGCCAAAAGTTCGACACAAAACGTGTGTCTCTGTCCGACGTGATGGATGTTGGTACACCGTGCAACCTCACTATCTCGTCGATGTACGTTTGCGCCAGTCGTTCCCGAGTCCATGTCGTGTGTATGGGCAAAAAGTGGGCCGATTTCGTCAAACGGTCCACGATCACCCATATCGCATCGTGTCCCTGTGGCGACCTCGGAAATCCGGTCACAAAATCCATGGTAATCATGTCCCATTTCCACTCGGGCACCGGTAAAGGTTGCAACTTTCCTGCCGGCCGTTGATGTTCGGCCTTCACCCGTTGGCACACTAGGCAGTGCGCCACAAATCGCGTCACGTCTTCCTTCATTTTCGGCCACCAGAAGGTTTGCTTGACGTCTTTGTACATCTTCGTTCCCCCGGGATGCGCTGCATATGGGGCATTATGCGCCTCCCGCAGGATCTCCTCCTTGAGCTCCGGTAGATCCGGCACGCAGATTCGTCCCCGAAATCGTATCGTGCCGTCGGAGCTCACCATAAAGTCGCTCTCCTCGTCGGTGTTTATCCTACTTCGCACCAGCTGGAGCTGTTGGTCAGTCGATTGGCCTTCGAGAATCCTGTCCAGCAGAGTAGGTCTGACCACCAGCGTCAAAAGTTGTGCGACTGTCCCTGCCGGGACTACCTCTAGTCTTAATCGCGAAAATTCCGCAATCAGGCTATCCTGCTGTGTAATGGCGCTTACATCCGCTTCCACGGCCTGTCCTTTGCGACTCAGGGCGTCGGCCACCACGTTGGCCTTTCCCGGGTGATAGTGGATCGTCAGATCGTAATCCTTTAATAGCTCCAGCCACCGCCTTTGTCGCAGATTTAGCTCTCTTTGGGTGAAGAGGTACTTGAGGCTCTTATGATCCGAGTACACATTGCAGTGTGCCCCGTACAGGTAGTGCCTCCAAAGCTTGAGCACAAACACCACCGCTGCGAGTTCCAAGTCGTGCACGGGGTAATTCCGCTCATACTCCTTGAGCTGCCTTGACGCATAGGCTATGACCTTTCCCCGTTGCATGAGCACTCCACCCAATCCATTCCGTGACGCGTCGCAGTATACTTCGTAATCCTCCCCAGGCTCTGGCAGGGCGAGAATCGGGGCTCGCGTCAACCTATCCTTAAGCTCCTCGAAGCTTCTTTGACACTTGTCCGTCCAGACAAACTTTTCCCCCTTTTTCGTCAAACGGGTTAGGGGGGTGGCTATCTTGGAGAAGCCCTCCACGAAGCGCCGGTAATACCCGGCTAATCCTAGGAAGCTTCGAATTTCCGTCACCGTGGTCGGTCGGGGCCAGTCCGTCACCGAATCTATCTTCTTTGGATCCACCGCGACTCCAGCCGCTGAGATCACGTGCCCCAAGAACCCGACCTCTCGGAGCCAAAACTCACACTTTTTGAGTTTGGCGTAGAGTTTCTGTTCCCGTAGGGTCTGGAGGACTGTGCGCAGGTGTTCTTCATGTTCCTCGTCTGTACGGGAGTAGATGAGGATATCGTCGATGAAGACCACCACGAACAAGTCCAAGAAGGGTTTGAATACCCTGTTCATCATATCCATGAACACTGCCGGGGCATTTGTGAGCCCGAACGGCATTACCGTAAACTCGTAATGGCCATAGCGAGTACGGAAAGCCGTTTTGGGGATGTCCTCCCCCTTGACCCGGACCTGATGATAGCCCGACTGTAGGTCAATCTTTGAGAACACCGTCGCCCCCCGTAACTGATCGAAGAGGTCATCGATCCTTGGTAGGGGGTACTTATTCTTGATCGTGGCCTTGTTTATCTCTCGGTAGTCGATGCACAACCGGAGACTTCCGTCCTTCTTCCTCACAAACAGGACGGGCGCGCCCCAAGGTGATGCGCTTGGTCTGATGAATCCTTTGTCCAGGAGGTCCTCCAACTGCGCCTTGAGTTCCTTCAGCTCCGCGAAGGCCATCCTGTACGGTGCCTTGGTGATGGGCTTGGTGCCGGGAAGCAGCTCAATTGGGAAGTCAACCTCTCGTTCCGGTGGCATTCCGGGAGCTCCGCCGGAAATACATCCGGAAATTCCCTTACCACTAAGTCTCAAATGTCGGATCGTTGGCGCTAACCATTAACCCCAAAAGCCTGAGCTTTCAGAGGTGCGCATCCGATTCACTTAAAGTGGCATACACCGCACCACAGATCTCGACCAGACCCAACCCACCTGGATGTTGGGTCTATTGTGGGGCCTCTTGCCGTTAGGTCTATTGCGAACCACAGCCCACTCAACCTATTGGGCTCACCCAACCCAACTCACTAGTCCCCCGGGCTTATTGTCTCAAGGCAGGAGGTTGGACCTATTTGACCCATAATAAAGGGCCAACACCAAAGACAACTAAGTCTTCGCATCCTTATTGGGCAGGAAGGTACAGAGTATTTGCTCCTAAGGGTTCTCCTGGGGTCAAGACCAACATTACTCTTCGTAAGGGGTCTTTCCTGCTACTACTTCCCTCGGGTAGTGCGTCCTTTGTCGTGTCGTCGCACAAGACCCCTCATCCGTGTCGCGACTCCGAAGAATCATTCCCGGGTTCGGGGCAGTAAAAACGGAACTGTCCCAGTTTGTCACATTAGAAGCAAAGGTCGTGCTTCCGGAATGAATAATTTCCCCCGAGGTGCTCCTCTGTAGATGATGCATGGCCGGTCTCCGCTAGAATATCCCCCTCCTGAGAAGGGCTGGGGTCGTTTCTTGTCCATGTCGTACTCCGAGTCCTCTGTCTGCGTCTTGGGATATTTTGGGGGCCGGCTCCCGCCAGGAGGGCCCCCTCCCGGGTAGGTCTGCGTTCGTTTCTTTTCCCGGTTGTTTTCCGATCCCTCCCGTCGAGCTCGGGTCATGGCGAATCCCCGCTCCACGATGGTGGCCCTATCCACCACCTCACGGAACGTGCGCAGGTCCGCCGCCTGAACCATCTCGAAGATGTCGCTTCGCAGCCCATCCACAAAGAGACGGGCCTTGTGAGGTTCATCCCGTACAGCAAACGGGACGCAATTGACTAACCTCACAAACTCCCTCTGATACTCCACGACTGGGCGGTTCCCCTGCCTGATGTTCTTCAAATCGTCTTCCAGCTGCCGCTTGACGCTTTCAGAGAAGAACGCACCAAAGAGTTCTTCCCTAAAGACCGACCATGTCGGCAACGGGTCGTTGGTGGTCGGATCCGGACGTACCGTCTTCCACCAGATGCGTGCATTCCCCTCCAGAAAGTGAACAGCTAGTGGAACCCGCTCTTGTTCCTCTATTAGCAAGTCCTCGAAAAGCTTATCCATGGTATCCACCCACTTCTCGACGACCCACGGGTCGGTCGTTTCTCCCTCGAAGATGGGTGGGTCATGCTTCTTGAACGCGGTCAGATTTGTCTTGATCTTTTCCCGCGTCGCTCGCAGCTCCGCGGCTCCTCCTGCGGTGGCGGATCCCCCAAGGGTAGGGGTTGTCCCTGCCTCCCCCGCTGCCGCTCCCAACACGGGCCCCGAAGTCGTTGGGGTGAGCACTTCCCTTGGGGCTGGGGGCTGCTCCGTCGTCGTACCACCCGCCCCTTGGGGTTCCGTAGTGGGTGCTGTGGTTTCGGGCGGAGGGGTCGGTTGACGTTCGGTGGTTGCGGTAGCCTGTCGCTGCGTCAGCTGACGCACGTGCTCCGTCAGCGTTGCTAACTGTCCGGCCATTTCCTGCAGTTGTCGCCGGAGGGTCTGGTTTTCTGCGGCGGCTGGGGCCGCTCCGTCCGCATCTGCATTTTCGGTGAACGACCTAGTCCGAACCATTGCGTGCTGGTAACAAAGAAACCACGTCAATCCTATGGCTATATCCCTAGCACATCGTCTCACGGTTTCACCTATGTTACGTTCCCGTTTCCCCGTACTCTCTCGTACTACACCTACACCTTGGTTATCTCATTTCCAATTTGCTTGTGGTACCTAGCACTGTGGATGTAAATCACGTCTACTATGGTTGTGGTTGTATCTCTCTGATACCATTTAATCTGTCACGCCCCCGGGGGTTTTTGAGTCATGTGAAGCGGAAAAACGTGTCTATTTTTTTTTTCTTTTTAATAAGGAAACATAATCTTCAACCCCGGTGCGTGCCAGACCGCCACATACGCAAATTCACTCTGTCCACGGACAGAGTCTCCTTTGCATATGCACGGCGTCTTATTTACAACATGTCATTCAATCACAAATATTATGCATCAATTCCCAACCAACAACCATACCGTAGACGTTCACCATCAATTATAGCAAGTTAATTAAGCGGCATCACTGTTTGGAAAGGATAAAGCCCAGAGTTGAAAACCCGTGCCCACACGGCACTTCATTTTGAGAAAACATTTTCGCAATCCTTTAACTCATCATGAAAACATGCCGCACATAAGAACACTACTAAAAGTATCATACTATAACCTACACCTCATCCACAGAGCTAATACAAGTTCACAACTAAGCCATCCACAAGCAAAATAAAGATTCATGCATAAGGAAATGAGTTGGAGTCAAAAGAATCAAGATAACCAAGTGTCCGACTACGGTCCTCACTACGCAGTCCCACCGTCACCCCGGCTGACGCACCTAATAGCAGTACCTGTCACGGAGTGGGTAACGTCAGTGACAAACAAAGTAGATGTCTAATAGTAACAAGAAGGGAAAACAAACCGAATACACCGAGTACCCCGTAACCTTTCGTTAAACCCCCTGTGCATATTTTAAGCTGGGCACCAGTCCCAGAGTACCTGTCGGGGTGACTAAAGTCCCCCCTCGTGCACAAACACCTTTTTGATGCTTTAACCACTTCACGGGGCTAGTGCGGCCCCTATAGCAGCCGTGAAGAGGTCCTCACGGCTCCCACTCCTTTGTGAGGCACACGGGTCAAAAAGACCACTTTTCCGGAAAAGTACACCATGCGGTGGCCCGGTCCGCCAGTGTACGTGCAGCATCCGTCACCGGATTGCCAAAATTGGCGTGTAGTGAGCACCGCGACCGCAGCCGCTTAAATTGTCAGATAAAATATCTTTAATCGAAAGGTTAGCTTACCATCTACTTTGTTAGGTAAATTAAAGAATACTTTAATGGCGATAAATGCACTTACTGCACTTGTTGCACTTATGGCAACTCTACCCACCTGGTTGGAGAGAAGACGGGTCACCCGAGCCCTTTGCACTCTCCCGCTGCGCACCCGGACCTATATAAAGTCCGCACGGACACTAAGGTCAGAAAATATACTAACATATCGCAATAGAAAAATACCCCACATTATTATTTACAAAAGTCCGGCACCGTCCCGCTGTCCGGCGGGGCACCCATGCCTTGAACGGCCGTCACCGTCCGTCGGAGCCGCGCATGGCGGGGCTCCGCGGACGGCGTCCTCACAGCACCCAGCGCGGCGTTTGCGCGGTGCTCGTGCGGACACGGGTCCGCGCGGCGCCCGCGCGAACGCCCGCGCGGCGCCCGTGCGGCACCCCGCGCGGGTGCCCGGGCGGCACCCCGCGTGGCTCCCCGCGCGGGGCCGCCCGCGCGGCACCCCGCGCGGGGCCGCCCGCGCAGGGCCGCCCGCGCGGCACCCCGCGCGGGTGCCCGCGCGGCACCCCGCGCGGGGCCGCCCGCGCAGGGCCGCCCGCGCGGGGCCGCCCGCGCGGCACCCCGCGCGGGTGCCCGCGCGGCACCCCGCGCGGCGCCCGCGCGGCACCCCGCGCGGCACCCCGCGCGGGGCCGCCCGCGCGGTGGCCGCGCGGTGTCCGCGCGGCGCCCGCGCGGGTGTGACCCGCGCGGCGCCGCCGCCGCTTGCGGTGGCGCCCGGTCGTCCGTGTGTTTCTCCCCTTCACCCCGCGCGATGCCCTAGTGGCACCGCGCGCCTCCTTTGTCCGTTCCGTTCGTCTAACATAACTACGATGACGACGACGGTAACGGGGACGGGGGAGAAATTCAAGAAACCTAAAACGGGCGACTAGGAAAATTCGGAAAAATTATTAAAAAATATAAAACTAACCGGAGATCTTCGGGAAAGTGTCCGGTCACGTTTCTTGCCCTCGGGTCGGCATTTGGGACGATTGGTTCCTTCTCCTTTCTCCGGTTATGGATCCGTTCTCTCTTTTCTCTTACTTTTCCTCACCGGTTGGGGGTTTCGGTAGCACGAAAGAGGAGGGTTTGAGGAGGCGGTAAAATAAGAATAGGGTTTCGCTCGGCGCTCGGTAAACAGGAGAATAAATAGTTCTCCCATTTACTTATCCAAAATCACGCCAAAAATCCCTTCGGATATTTTCGGTTCGATTAATTAATTTATTAATTAATTAATCCCTACCGATAACCCTATCTTTAACCTCCTTAATTTTACGTACGTAGGAAAACCCGAATCTCCCCGTTTCTATCTCTCACATAAATATCGGCTGACGGGATATTAAATCTTAAAATCTGACCACCGGTTATTTAATCACCTTAAATTCTGACCACCCGATTATTTAACCACCCTTATTAAATTTTAGTCACCGATTATTTAATCACCTTTATTAAATAATCTTGTGGGAAACAAATCCCCGATTTAAATATCCCGATTTTATCTCTTATCTAATGCACGAGATAAAATCCCACAATTTAAATCCTAAATTAATTCGTACGTAGGAGGATTTAAATTTCCCTCACCGGATAATTAGTTAATTAATTAATTAATTACCCCTACGAGATAACCCACCTTATCTCTAACGGGTGCAAGATATTTTGCACGGTCCCCGATGCGTGACTAATTACCGCAACGCTAAGGATCCCGTTCCGGGAGATCCCGATATCGGATTTCGAATCCGATCGCACCGTCGGTCATCGTTTTTCGCGCTCTATTGCAGAAAAATACACACACCTAGTCCCGGCCGACTTAAGAAAATTAAATAAATTTTATTTCGCTTAAGGCCTAAGCGATTACATGTGAGTTCAAAAATACCCGAAGGGTCGGATCACTACACGGAGTCATCCGAGGTCGTGCAACCCATTTTCGCAAACAACTTCTTCACAAGTTTCTTTACTGAAGAGACTGACTTGGTCAAAGTGACTTGAGAAGCTGTGATAATTTCCATCTCATTTTTCATAACATGAAGATCGCCTTTCATTTCAGAAAATTCAGCGGACATACGTTCCTGTTCATTTGAAAGCTGCTGTTGTTCTTTGAAGATGGATGTCACCGAGGCATCATCGTCAGAAGTAGATGCAGGTGCCTTCTGTTTCGGAGGAACGGGGGCAGTGGAAGAAGTTGCATGCGTTCGAACTCGTTGGCCAATTGGAGGAGAAGGGGGATCATCCTGCTTTGTTGTCAAAGACTTGACAATGGTTGTCTCATTTATTGTCCCCAAACTATACAAATACGAACTCGCGCTCGTATCCACCTTAAATCTCCTAAGGATGCGCATTATAATCATTGGATATGGTAGTCGCTCAGAGGGATGTGAGTGTTCGACATACCGCGTCATCCTATTCCAAATGAGGTAGGGGATGTTCAGGTTTGCTCCCATTGCTGCAGTTGGGTTTCCAAGAAGATAAAGAAATAGCAACCTATCCCATCGGACGATTTTCGTGTTCATGTTGGGAAGAATGTTGTAGCAAATAATGAAGTTTAAGTACTTGTACTCCTTCTTGAGTTCCCTGGAGTAAACTGAATTTCCGGCAGACGTAGTATCCGGAGAGCAGGTTCCATTGACTACTATTCTCCAAGAGTTGGCTGTGAAGACCTGAGTCTTCAAATAATGAACTCCGTCTGAGATGGCTGTCATACCGAGCACCTCTCCAATCAGTTGGGGAGTGACTTTGATCTTGATACCTTTTACAAAGGTATGAAATTCTCGGCGTCCATCAACTTCATCAATAAGACCTGCTGCATTCTGATAGAAGATCCGAACTGAGTGTGGACAGTACCCAGTTTTCTCAGGAAAGTTGCAGATCGGACCAAGACCAACTTGATCAAACAGAGCTCCAAACTCTGCAGATCTATTCCTCATCTGTTGTACATTGACATGTCGTTCTCCTATGCATTCCCTCTTTTCAAATTCTTTGATTCGTGTGGAGCTGACGAATCCCTGAAATGGTGGCAGGTTGTCCATAGGTTCATTGATTGAAATACCTTGGGCACCACTTCTTTTCCTTGCCGAGGTTTTCACTCTTTTTCCGGTAGGCTCCATTGGCGCCTTTCCTTTCTCAGCTGCAGTAGGAGGAGGTTTAGATTTGGGAGCTTCAGCAGGAGCCTTCCCCTTTGCAGAAGTTGGGACAGCCCCTTCAACTTCAATTGTGTCCCAGTCAATCGATTCAGTTTCCGATTCAGTATCGGAGTCAGCTTTTGCTCTTTTTGTCCTCTTGCTTCTCTTCGGCTTTGCAGAGTCCTTCACATGAACCATGGCAGTGAGCAGGAAAATGATCCAGGTGATCACCATTTTGTCAGTGCTTTGAGTTTTTAGAAAATGTCCTGTGAAAACCAACTCAAGAACATATGAAAAATTGTCAATTTTGAAAAATTTGAAACATTGTACCTAGACACTCATAATCATAGAGAGAAGCCAAGAATCAAATTAGTTTTCCAAAAAGAATTTTAAAAATACATCAAATCCATGATTTACAGAAATTCCTCTTTTATGCCCTAAAACCGAATTTTTAGAAATCGAAGCCTAAAAATACGTTAATCAAGTGAAATCCCAGCATAAAAGTAAAACTAATTGACCCAGAGTTCTTATTTCAAAAGAAATTTGATCAAAAACCATTCACAAACGAAGAAATTCCAACTTTTCAACTCACGTTTGGTGAAAAACCATAAAAACTGAGAAAAACCGAGTTTTGATCATGAAAACTTACTTGAATCCGAAGAACTTTGAGTTTTGAAGCACCAGGAAGCAAGAAATCTAGAGAGAGAAACTCTAGAAGCTTGAAAACCAGAAATTAGGGTAAAGAAATCTCGAATCTGAAAGTTTCTATATAGAACCCTAGCCGTGATCCGGATCGGCCGAGAATGTGATCCGGATCGGCCACACGCGGGAAAAATCCTGCGTTCGGGATCCGGATCACTTGCCACGATCCGGATCGGCTACACCTTTTTCTTCAGAAAAATTAAGAAAAATACAATAAAATCCAGAAAAAGTATGTAAGCACATTATCATGTCAACTTTAAACAAATGACATCGTTTCACACAACAAGAAATAGATTATGCACAATCTATCAAAAATATCCAAAAATGAAACGAAGATTTACGAAAGTTAAAACACTTAAAGTTGAACAACTTCAATTACATCTATCCTGATCCTATGTGTAATGTCTTTATCAAATCATCAATTTCAGTAAAGAAAATGAAGTACCAAGATCAATAGATGTTTGAAATCCCAGATAAGTTAGATAATATATCTAGACAATCTGTTGAAGGAGTGGCTCTTTGAGCATCTTAAATCAAAAATCCCACCTTATACCAACCATGAAATACGACTGAGTCAAGTATTTCAATATGAGTTTTATCAACAATTTTTCAAACAAAAGTTTGCTTTTCATTCATGGAGTATCTTTTTCTTTCATTTTCTCCATGTGGTGGTAGTTTTCACACTCCTCATTGGGATGTAACTCTTTCCACATCTTTTGAGCATTTCACATTTCATTGACTCCCCCTCAATTGGCTATCAATTATTTAATATATAAAGTATTCAACCAAACCATTGATCTCGAATTCATACTCGACTAAGCAATCAAATATGATAATGACTATACCAAGAGATCATTGAGAGAGAAATTGACTTTGATCACAGAAAGATGGTTTAATTAACGTAAATGATCATTGCAACATTGAAACATTATGACATCAAAAACATAATAAATTTCTAAATGCATAAAAGGATGCAATTAAAGTCAATTATGATATATGCTCAATTAGTGTGCTATGTACAGAACATAGATAAAGAACAAAACAAAAACAAGAACAAAAACAAAACCTAATCTAAGCAAAGGTTTCAAAAGAGTTTATTTCAAGGAAAGCATGCCAATTGCTTTTCGCAAGTGAATGAAACGTTTTTGATCCAAAGGTTTTGTTAAGATGTCGGCTAATTGATCCTCAGTTGAAATATATGACAGTTGAAGAATGTTTGATTCAACTAGCTCTCTAAGAAAATGATATCTAAGTTCAATATGTTTTGTTCTAGAGTGCAACACAGGGTTTTTAGAAATGTTAATGGCACTAGTGTTGTCACATAAAATGGTTACCGAAGATGTTGAAATTCGGAAATCACTCAACACGCTCTTCATCCAAATCAATTGGGTTGAGCAACTTCCTGCAGAAATGTACTCCGCTTCGGCAGTCGAGAGTGCTATGCAGTTCTGTTTCTTACTGTGCCATGCAACAAGGCAGTGGCCGAGATAGAAGCATGCACCACTCGTGCTTTTCCGGTCATCCACCGATCCAGCCCAATCGGCATCTGAGTATCCAACAATATCCAAAGTCGTTCCCATAGGATACCAAATTCCGAAATTGATTGTACCTTTGACAACTCCACGTCAAATGAGTCATCCTCAAGTGATGAAGAAGACAACGCGACAGCATTCCACGCGTCCACTACATCTTCTCCCTTCATGTGCTTGATGGCTAGTACATCCGATTCCTTGTCCAACTCCTCCCTTGGTGAAAAGAACGCAACGGACAATGAATCAGATGATTCAGAAGGTGAAGATTTTGTTTTAGCCTACCACAGACTTTTGAGGGATTCAAAGAAACTGGCTAAGCAAAACAAGGGGTTGAAAGGGAGATTGCAGGATCTTGAAGAAGAAGTAAAAAGGGTAACCTCTCTCTCAACCGATCTTGAAGTGGAAAGGGATAATTTGATTAAAACTAATGTTTCCCTTCAAGAGTCCAATGAGCAACTCGAGAAGAATTATATGGATATGGTGAACAAAGCGAATTACTTCTTGAAGCTCAACGGCGAGGCTCGACAGGAAAAATTGGAAATGACGGAGACCATACGCCAACTGAAGGATGACTTAAAGAGATTTTCTTCTGGAAGGAGTAAGTTGGACAGACTTCTTGGTCTTGGTCAAAGAAATAAGTTCGGCCTCGGATACACTCAAACTGGAGACATTCCAAGTTCGAGTGGGACAGTATTTGTGCCTCAGTCGGTATCTCCTCCTCCGACACCGGAATTCACGACAAGCAACGACAACAAGCCTACTACATCCTCCTCGGGATCGTCAAGACCTAAGGTATGTTTTCGTTGTGGCATTTCAGGGCACATAAGGAGAAATTGCAAGATGGAAGCCAAACGCACACCTCAAGCACCTCTTGCAATGACTACCAAAAAGGCTATTCCTCAGAAATCAAGTGCAATTCATTCAAAGGAAAAGAGCCTTGGTAGTACACCGCTCAAGACGACATCATCAAGGAGCAGCAATTCTTCAAGCAAGACGCTCTCACCTAGGAGATCAACTACACGATCATTACCGACGCACTCCAAAAAGGTTTGGGTGCGCAAAGGTGAAATTTTCCCTTGTCTTGCTACCAATGTTTCCTTGCATGCATATGATAGTTCGTCTTGGTATCTGGATAGCGGGTGTTCCCGTCATATGACCGGTGATAAAAACTGTTTTCAAACATTTGAGAAAAACTCCGGAGGACTTGTTGTTTTCGGAGATGGTCGGTCTTCCAAAATTGTTGGAAAGGGAACGGTAGCTATTCCAGATGGCCCGGTTCTAAATAATGTGTTATTTGTTCATGGCCTTAAGACTAACCTCATAAGCATAAGTCAACTTTGTGATAGTGGTTATTCAGTTAATTTTTCATCTGATAAATGCACTGTAACTGACATGAACCATGCTTTCTTTTTAAAGGGGGTTAGATCAGAAAACAATTGTTATGTAGTTCCTCTAAGATTTCTGAAAAATGTAACCTAGCATCTTTGAAAAATGAAACACTTTGGCATGAAAGGCTAGGTCACATAAACTTTAAGGAACTTGCTAGAATTTCAAACAAAGATGTGGTCAAGGGGGTTCCGAAACTTTCTTTTGAACAAAACATTGTGTGTGGCGGTTGCCAAAAAGGAAAACAGTCTAGGACTGCACACAAGAACTTGAACCACATAGGTACAAAACGGCCTTTGGAACTTTTGCATATGGACTTAATGGGGCCAACTCGTCAACCATCTCTGGGAGGTAAATGGTATATTTTCTTATTGGTTGATGATTTTTCTAGATATACTTGGGTAGCATTTTTAAAAGAAAAGGCTGATACCTTTGATTCTTTTCTCGAAATCTGCAATCGTATTATGATTGAAAAGAATGATAGGATTACTCGAGTTAGGAGTGATAGAGGTGGGGAATTCATAAATTCCAAATTCATTGATTTTTGCACTTCTAATGGCATTAAACATGAATTCTCTGCACCTTACACACCTCAACAAAATGGTGTAGTCGAGCGCAAAAACAGGGTCGTACAGGAAATGGCACGTGTTATGCTTCACAGCCGGAACTTACCTTTTTATTTTTGGGCTGAAGCGGTGAACACTGCTGTTTATGTTATCAATCGCGTGTATTTGCGCCCGGGGACATTGAATACACCATATGAACTTTGGTTTTGTAGAAAACCTAACATCAAGTATTTTCGTATCTTTGGGAGTCGGTGTTTTATTTTGCGTGATCGCGAAAATCTTGGAAAATTTGACTCTCGAAGTGACGAAGGGATTTTCTTAGGTTATTCTACAAACAGCAGAGCTTATCGAGTTTTTAACTTAGAATCTAAGACGATCGTAGAATCGATAAATGTTAAGGTAGATGAAGCTTTTCACTTTGAATCTGAAAAATCTACCCTCGATATCTCTCTTGATGATGATACACCTGCTAATGCATCTTCTTCTAACAATTCTTTCGATAATAATGTTGATGCATCTAACGGTTCTTCAAGTTATCTGATGTGCAGGAATCATCTCGTGTACCTCCGTCTACTCCTCTACCTCAAACGTTACGCATCTCCAAGGATCACCCTGAATCGAACATCATTGGAGATCCACAAGAAGGAGTTAGAACACGGAGACAATTGGTTTGCGGATTTGCATGCTATGTATCTCAAATCGAACCAAGGAATGTTGATGAAGCTCTCCAAGATGACTACTGGATTAAAGCAATGCAGGAAGAGCTCCATCAATTCGAGCGAAACAAAGTCTGGGAATTAACGAAGCCTCCGAAGCAACACAATGTGATAGGTACCAAATGGATCTTCAAGAACAAGAAAAATGAAGAAGGTACTATCATCAGGAACAAAGCAAGGTTAGTTGCTCAAGGCTACTCTCAAGTAGAAGGTATAGACTTTGACGAAACTTTCGCCCCTGTAGCTAGACTCGAGTCCATTCGTATCTTATTTGCGATAGCTTGTCATTTTAAAATCAAATTATTTCAAATGGACGTTAAGAGCGCCTTTTTAAATGGGTTTTTAAATGAGGAAGTTTATGTGGCTCAACCGAAAGGTTTTGTGGATCATAAACTACCTAACCATGTTTTTCGTCTGAAAAAGGCTCTTTACGGTCTGAAACAAGCACCGCGAGCATGGTACGAAAGGTTGACAAAGCACCTTTTGGAAAAGGGCTACACTCGAGGGGGAGCTGACAGGACTCTCTTTGTGAAGCATTATCAAAACAATTTCATAGTTGCTCAAATCTATGTCGATGACATTGTTTTTGGTGCAACAAGAGATAATGATGCTTCTAAATTCGCGGAGACCATGGAAAGCGAATTTGAGATGTCCATGATGGGCGAATTGACTTATTTTCTTGGATTACAAGTTAAACAAAACGATGAAGGAATTCACTTGTGTCAATCCAAGTATGCACTGGAGTTGGTCAAAAAGTTTGATCTAGAAAATTCTAAGGATTTTCCGACTCCAATGGGAACTAGCCATAAGGGACTTGGAAGTGAATCACATAGTGAGAATGTAGACGAGAAACTGTATCGCAGTATGATTGGAAGTCTACTATATCTCACGGCTAGTCGCCCGGATATATCCTTCAGTGTTGGGATTTGTGCGAGATATCAATCAGCACCGAAGGAGGTTCACCTGAAAGCGGTGAAACGGATCATCCGATATATCAAAGGTACAATCAATTTCGGAATTTGGTATCCTATGGGAACAAGTTTGGATATTGTTGGATACTCAGATGCCGATTGGGCTGGATCAGTGGATGACCGGAAAAGCACGAGTGGTGCATGCTTCTATCTTGGCCATTGCCTTGTTGCATGGCACAGTAAAAAGCAGAATTGCATAGCACTCTCGACTGCCGAAGCGGAGTACATTTCTGCAGGAAGTTGTTCAACCCAATTGATTTGGATGAAAAGCGTGTTGAGCGATTTCCGGATTTCAGCATCTTCGGTAACCATTTTATGTGACAACACTAGTGCTATTAACATTTCAAAAAACCCTGTGTTGCACTCTAGAACAAAACATATTGAACTTAGATATCATTTTCTTAGAGAGCTAGTTGAATCAAATATTCTTCAACTGTCATATATTTCAACTGAGGATCAATTAGCTGATATCTTAACAAAACCTTTGGATCAAAAACGTTTTATTCACTTGCGTAAAGCAATTGGCATGCTTTCCTTGAAATAATCTTTTTGAAACCTTTGCTTAGGTTAGGTTTTGTTTTTGTTTTTGTTTTGTTCTTTATCTATGTTTTGTACATAGGACATTAATTGAGCATAAATCATAATTGACTTTAATTGCATCCTTTTATGCATTTAGAAATTTATTATGCTTTTGATATCATAATATTTCAATGTTGCAATGATCATTTACGTTAATTAAACCATCTTTTAAGTGATCAAAGTCAATTTCTCTCTCAATGATCTCTTGGTATAGTCATTATCATATTTGATTGCTTAGTCGAGTATGAATGCGAGATCAATTTTTGGTTGAATACCTTATATATTAAATAATTGATAGCCAATTGAGGGGGAGTCAAAGAAATGTAAAATGCTCAAAAGATGTGGAAAGAGTTACATCCCAATGAGGAGTGTGAAAACTACCACCACATGGAGAAAATGAAAGAAAGAAAAGATACTCCATGAATGCAAAGCAAATTTTTGTTTAAAAATGTTGATGAAATGCATATTGAAATACTTGACTCAGTCGTATTTCATGGTTGGTATAAGGTGGGATTTTTGATAAAAGATGCTCAAAGAGCCACTCCTTCAACAGATTGTCTAGATATATTATCTAACTTATCTGGGATTTCAAACATCTATTGATCTTGGTATTTCATTTTCTTTACCAAAATTGATGATTTGATAAAGGCATTACACATAAGATCAGGATAGATGTGATTGAAGTTGTTCAACTTTAAGTGTTTTAATCTTCGTAAATTTTCGTTTCATTTTTGAGTATTCTTGGTAGATTTTGCATAATCTATATCTTGTTGTATGAAACGATGATTTTTGTTTAAAGTTGATATGTTAAAGTGCTTACATACTTTTTCTGGATTTTATGGAATTTTTCTGAATTTTTCTGGAGAAAAAGTTGAAGCCGATCCGGATCGGGGTAAGTGATCCGGATCCCGAACGCAGGATTCTTCCTGCGGATAGCCGATCCGGATCACAATCTCGATCCGATCCGGATCACGGCTAGCGTTCTTATAAGAACAAAGAGGATTTGATTTCTTTTACCCTAATCTTTTGTTTTCAAGCCTCTAGAGTTTCTCTCTCTAGATTTCTTGCATCTTGGAGCTTCCAAACTCAAAGTTCTTCGAATCCAAGTAAGTTTTATTGATCAAAATCTCGTTTTTCACAGTTTTTCTCTTTTTTCATCAAACGTGAGTTGAAAACTTGGATCTTTTTCGTTTATGAATGGTTTTTGATCAAATTTCTTTTGAAATAAGAACTCTGGGTCAATTAGTTTTACGTTTATGCTGGGTTTTTACCTGATTAACGAGTTTTTAGGCTTCGATTTCTAAAAATTCTGTTTTAGGGCATAAAAGAGAATTTTGTTGAAAATCATGGAATTGATCTATTTTTAAAATTCTTTTTGGAAAACTAATTTGATTCTTGGCTTCTCTACATGATTATGATTGTCTAGGTACAATGTTTCAAATTTTTCAAAATTAACAATTTTTCATATGTTCTTGAGTTGGTTTTTCACAGGACACCTTTTAAACTCAAAGCACTTTGTTCAATGGCTCTCTCTTGGTTCATTCTGTTGTTAGTCACTATGGTGCACACGAGTATATCTGTTAAAACGGAATAGGATGATTCAACTCAAAACAAGACGAAAGACGCAGACGAAGACAGCTCAGACTATGATGAAGAAGAATGGGACGAATTCTTCAAAGATGTTCAACGAAAAATTGATGAGGAGAACAGGAAATTTACCAAAGGAAAGAGACTAATGAAATCTGCTTCAACAACCAAACAGTATACGAGAAGGAAAAATGTGCAAGGGAGTGTGAGTCAGCATAGTGGGCCCCTTACCAGAGCACGCTCAGTTTCTGGAATTCTTCAAACTGAATCTCCATGGGTTACGGGAATGAATGCACCATCTGCATCCACACAGCACCCATCACACTCGAAGAAAGGGACTACAGACACAGATGAATTGGAACTGCTTCGTCAGGAACAGCGAAAACTTTTTGCTGCACAAGAAAGGATGTCGCAAGAACTTCAGCAGATTTCCTCTGAACACAAGAAGATCAAGAAAAAGTATTCAAACATTTCGAAACTGTTCAAGGGGATTTTGAACAAGCTGAGCTGTACCAGTTCAGATTCATCAGACTGAGCAGGACCTTTAGTTCACTTTTTCTATGACTTTACTCTCTTTCAGTTTTTAGCTCTTAGATTTCGTTTCAGTTCTTACTGTTGGTTCTTACATTTTGGAATTTTTTTTTAACTCTCCTTACATATTGTAGATTTTGCTACGTTTTGGCTTTGTTTTGTGACAAAAAGGGGGAGAGAGTTAGAGAGAACTTTGAACAATGAACAACAATGAATGATGTGAACTTGATGTGAACTTTGTGAATATTAAGGTAAGTATGACTTCAACTCAACTTTGGTTTTTCTCTTGTGATTTGTGACATGCCTCTATACTAACTATTCGACTAACTATTTGGGCATGTAATTTGACTAACAAGTTGATGTTGGACTAATTTTTGTGACATTTGGTTTTTGAATGCTTAGAAGATATGTTGGTCCTTATCTATGATTCTCTTACATATCTGAATTCTTCATATGTCATGATGAGAATAAACTCTATCTCTGTATTTGGTTTTGTATGATTCAATTCTTGAGGTATCTAACGATTTCTTTTGTCAAGAATGATTTCTTTGTGCAGAGATTACAGATGTCTAAGTCTAGAGTCTGTCTTAGGAGTTTATCTCATGTTTTTAATTTCTGGATCTCTTTTGTAAATTTTTGTTGTATGGTGATAGCAACAAAAATATCTTTTTGAATTTTCTTTGTGGATTTGTGTTTTGTCACGAAACCGCCAAAGGGGGAGATTGTTACGGAATTTGAGTTGGCGTATTTCGTGAATATGATAAGTCTTGAAGATTGAAGATGAAGATAGCTTGGATCATATACCTCAATCTCAAGAAAGAAGAATTCAATAGGATCAGGTATGTTTAACTAAATATTTGTGGTAATCCGAATACTTCTTGTAGTGTAGATGTCACGCCCCGGGACCCGGGCTCGTCTACAGATCCGCCGTGCACACGGAATTTTCCGCGTACACGAAGCGCTGGTAACCTGCTCAGATATAATATAACAATAAAAGAGCATAATACAGAGCTGAAATAGAAGAACTACATAGTATCTCAGACTGGAACCACAAGTACAGCAGTAATATGTACAATAATCTCCCAGCTCACCAAAATAGTACAACCAGCTGGCTAACGCCAGACCCCAAAATGAAAGGAGAATATCACAGTCTGAGTGGAGGGTACAATATCTGTCTAGTAGCTCTCAGCCTCACAGGAGATCTATCTATTCAGCGATCCCCTTACCTCGATCTGCCGCTGATGGCCCAGCAGCTCCCACAGACGACTCTGCGAAAATGAAGGGGAAGGGAAAAGACAGAAAATAATAATGGGGGTGAGAACTACCAGATAAACCAGCAGCCTCCCCTAGTGGGTAAAACCTCAACTCTGACGCACCCACTAGGACTACTAGAGGCAAAAGGGAAAAGGGGAAGTGGTAAAATACATAAGATGCTGAAACAGGTAAACTACCACTACTATGCTGTCAAAACTGTATGCATGCATCAGAAACAGTATCTGTCCAAATAAACCCAATCTGGATACCAGTAACAACTGGTGTTGCCTGCTCAGCGGAATCTGCACACAAGGCTCGAAACCGCGGGATCGGCCCGCACGGCTCGCATCCCAAAATAAGTATCAGACCGGCACACAAGGCTGGGTCCGAGAAAGCACACCTCCGGAGTGGCACTCGAGGGGAGCGACCCACACGAGTAAAATATCTCTGTCATCAGTATCACAAGTATCTCTGTAGCACATGTCTCAATATAGCAGGACTGGATCATAACCATGATCAAAGTGGGAAACTCCATCCACTATAGAAACCCAATCCCCAACTGATGCAATAAATAAACCAAACTCAACCCCAATCTGATGCAAGGATAAACATCTGGTCAACCGCCTACTGTTCGCGGTCACCGCAATACCCCACAAGTCCATAATCTAGCACAACCTTGGCTACACTATCCCAGACCCCTGCTCACACTTGAGCAACAACATATGAATGCAAAGGACAATAATGAAACATGTTCAAATCCCAAAATGATAGTGTAGCAATGAATAGTGGCCTTACCTGATGTCCGGGCATGCATGCAACTGTCTTTATTTTTAAAAGTCGTAAAATAGTGTCAAAGGTTTAAAAACAATTGATTTACTGAATAAAAGTCATTTGCATGCGAGATCATGGCCTTTGTCTCAATCACAGTGTCCCAATATAAGTCATCATATCATTTGTGGGGTTATATTAAATTTTAGGGGAGTTTGTCCCAATGGTCCTTGTCATTTGTCATATTAATTTGTCCCAATGGTTCTCATTAATTGTCCTGTTAGTAGTCCTGTTAGTAGTCCTGTTAGTAGTCCTGTTAGTAGTCCCAATGATTCTCATCAATTATCGTGTTACTTTGTCCCAATTGTTCTCGTTAATTGTCATATTTTAGGGGATTTCTAATAATCCCAGTGAGCTTGTCAAAAATGAGGTAAGCAACAACCGCCCACCTCGAGCAGCTCAAACAACACCCCAGGTAGTCTCCTGGTTGTCCACAGTCCTCAAAACCTGCAAATCAACGCTCCCGGTATAATTACAAACCCCAAAAAGTACATTATTTGCTGTTTTTCAGACAGCACGAGAAAAGAGGAATTTTTCACCTCTAAAATGAGCTCCTAAAATCCCAGAAAAATCACGGTTGCGTTCCTCGCGAAGAGTAGATCAAAATCGACTCCTTAAACGCCTCGATCTGACGCTCCTACGTCAAGATAAAAATCGGAGAAGTCGGTGCTGTCCAAAAACCATCACAGTAAAAAGGGGGGTTAAAGAGGACTCGGGAATCGTGCCAAAAGTACGAAACGGAGCAAAATGATCAACACGGAAATCGAAGCCCTACCTCTTACGGTCGTGCTGCCGCAAAAATCGTCCAAAAATTCCACCCGGTTAGCCCGCAGTGAATTTTCGACGGAACTGCGACGGGAAATGGGCCTAAAAGAAAATCGTCGCAGTGCGCCGCGTCGCAGATATCTCACTATCTGTAACTCCTAAATTCCTGAGATTGTAGAGAGAGAAAGAGAAGAGAGAGAGGAAGATTTTTCGTATTGGGCATTTTGTCTGGTTCTCTCTCTAAGGGCTCGAAAACCGAGGTGGGGAATGAGGGAGGGGAGAGGTCCTATTTATAATGGGCTGGGGGTCTCACACCGGATCGGATCCGAACACGAAACACCAAAACGGGCCAACCAGAACGCGCCACGCGTTTCCCAAACAGGAAACAGCTTGTGCAGGCCCAATGAGAATTTGCCACGTGGCCACGTGGTGCGTGTGTTTGCCCCGTGCTCCGGGTCTTCCGGAAGGTTGTCGGCCAACGGGGTGCTGCCACGTGTCACTTAACCACGTGCTTCTAGAAGCCGGCCAACGAATCGGAGGCTGCCACGTGGCAGATGGCTTCTTCGGTGGTCCTGGTGCACGGCAAGGCTGTGGACCGCGCACCCGAGCGCCCTGCCCGCGCCTGCCCGCGCCTGCCCGCGCTGCCCGCGCCTGCCCGCGCCGTGCTCCTCCGCGCTCCGCCGCTGCCCCGCTGCTGCGCCGCTGCCCGCCGCCGTGCGCCGCCGCCCGCCGCCGCTCGCCGGTCGCCGGAACAGTAATTCCGGCGGCCGGAGTTACTGTTCCGGCGTGAACAGTAACCTTGCCCAAAAAATAAAGTAAATATACCGTTTCGATCGTTTTCGCGCGCTGAGTCCGTTTTCGACGTCCGTTTCGCCAAATTCTCATCCGAAATTTTGCCGAAATCTCCCGGAAAATTCCATTTGTTCCGATTTTCGCGCAGAGTCTATATTAAATGTCCAATTTCAATTCTACAAGCTCCGATTCACCGTACAAGCTCCCTACAGTCACTGTTTAATGTTGCACAGTTCCTGCGGGAGTCCGGATCATCACATCCTCCCCCACTAAAAAGAGTTTCGTCCTCGAAACGAGACTCAACCACAGTCCTTAGTCCAAAGTCTCAAATAGGTAGGGGTGGCGTCCCTCATCTCCGACTCAAGCTCCCATGTAGCCTCGCGCTCGTCATGATTGCTTCATTGGATCTTCACATAGGGAATGGCCCGACTGCGCAATGCTCACCTCTCGATCCAGAATTCGCAGTGGGCGCTCCTCGTACCTCAAAGGGTCCTATGTATCGGGGCTAAGTTTCCCATGAATGCCGAATCTCCGGATTCCTTTGGACGGCGAGACTTTCAGGAATACATGATCTCCAACTTGAAATTCTAAGTCTCGTCGCCGAACATCGGCATAACTCCTTTGTCGGCTTTGGGCGGTCTGAAGATGCTTCCGAATCACCCGGACCTTCTCTTCTGCCTCTAACAACACATCTGGTCCCAAGGTCCGCCTCTCGCCCACGTCACTCCAATAAAGTGGTGATCGACACTTGCGTCCATACAATGCTTCAAACGGAGCCATCTGAATGCTCGCTTGAAAGCTATTGTTGTACGCGAACTCTGCCAACGATAAGTGTCGAATCCACCCTCCGCCGAAATCCAAGACGCAAGCCCTAAGCATGTCCTCCAGGATTTGTATCGTCCGCTCAGACTGCCCATCAGTCTGCGGATGAAAAGCTGTACTGAACCTGAGTTCAGTCCCCAAGGCCGTTTGCAAACTTCTCCAGAAATGCGAAACAAACCTCGGGTCTCTATCCGAAACAATGGAGGCTGGTACTCCATGTAGTCTTACTATCTCATCCAGATATAGCTGGGCTAGTCGCTCAAGTGGCCACGTAGTCTGCATGGGCAGAAAGTGCGCCGACTTGGTAAGTCGATCCACGACTACCCAGATAGCGTCTGCTCCTCCCTGTGCCCTCGGCAATCCGACCACGAAATCCATCGTAATGTGGTCCCATTTCCACTGGGGAATTGGGAGACTCTGTAACTTGCCAGCTGGCACTCGATGCACAGCCTTCACTTGTTGGCAAGTTAAACACTGAGCCACAAATCTCCCGATATGCCATTCCACCAAAAGTGTGCCTTGAGGTCCTTATACATCTTAGTCCCACCAGGATGTAGGGTATAAGGTGTATAATGGGCCTCTCGCAATATCTGCTCTCTGATCCCGCATCTACTGGCACACATGCTCGGTTCCTGTACCTAAGTACTCCTGAGGTATCCCCCGCAAAGTCTGATTTCTAGTCCTGATCAAGTGGGGGGGGTCCTCACTCTGTTTCTTCCTGATCCGGTCCAGCAGAGTGGGCTGCAAGACTAAAGATGTCAGTCTAGCAGTGACCCCAGGGGACACAATCTCTAACTCGAATTGTCTCACTCCTCTAATAGCGGTGCCTGGTCTGTGATCAACATAGACAAACTTTGCACCGCCCTCCTACTCAAGGCGTCAGCGACCACATTAGCCTTGCCTGGGTGGTTGCCTCAAATTCAGCTCCTTTTGTGTAAACAGGTACTTTAGACTCTTGTGGTCGGTGTAGATTTCACAGTGCTCTCTATACAGATAATGACGCCAGAGTTTTAGTGCAACCACTACAGCAGCATGCTCTAAGTCATGGGTAGGGTAATTCTTCTCGTAATCTTTGAGTTGCCTCGATGCATAAGCAATTAACCTCCCTTCCTACATCAACACACAACCAAGTCCGCTGTGTGATGCATCGCTGTAGATCACATATCCTTTTTCCCATAACAGGGAGGGAAAGGATAGGAGCGGTCATCAGTCTATTCTTCAGCTCCTCAAAACTCCTTTGACAGTCCTCACTCCAGATAAACTTCACTCCCTTACGCGTCAAGCGAGTGAGGGGTGTGGAGAGCTTCGCAAAGCCTTCCACAAACCGACGGTAATATCCAGCTAAACTCATAAAGCTACGTATCTCAGAAACCGTCGTTGGTCGGGGCCAATCCCGAACCGCCTCAATCTTTGCTGGGTCCCCCGCCACACCTGTGGCGGAAATCATATGGCCTAAGGAGACTATCTCCCGAAGCCAAAACTCGCGTTTTGTCAGTTTGGCAAACAACTTCTTCTCTCGCAGAAGTTGCAGCACCACCCTCAGGTGCTCCTCATGCTCCGCATCACTTCGGGAGTAGACCAAGATATCATTAATGAAAACTACCACGAATCGGTCTAAGTATGGTCGAAAAATCCGGTTCATTAAATCCATGAATGTGGCAGGGGCATTAGTCAGTCCAAAAAGGCATAACTGTAACTCATAATGCCCGTACCGTGACCTAAATGCCGTCTTCGGGATATCTTTGGCCTTCACCTTCAACTGGTGGTAACCGGACAGTAAATCTATCTTGGAAAAGACACAAGACCCTTGCAGCTGATCGAAAAGATCGTCATTGCGCGGCAAAGGGTACTTGTTCTTGATGGTCACTTTATTTAATTCTCTATAGTCCACGCACAGTCGCAGTGACCCATCTTCGAATAGCACCGGCGCACCTCAAGGTGATACACCCGGCCTAATAAAATCCTTATCCATTAAATCCTGAAGTTGCGCCTTAAGCTCTCGCAGCTCAGCCGGTGCCATCCGGTAAGGAGCCTTTGAGATTGGCGCAGTTCCTGGAACTACGTCAATCACGAACTCAATTTCCCTATCTGGCGGCATGCTAGTCAACTCAGGTGGAAAAACATCCGGAAACTCACGGACAATAGGGATATCCCCGAGTCCCGGCGCCGCCGTAGGCCCTTCAACAACACTAGCCAAAAAGGCTACACATTCTCGACGGATCATCAGCCTCGCTCGGGAAGTCGAAATTATAGAGGCAAAGAAAGCGCTCTGACATCCCCGGAATACTAATATTTTCTGGTCTGGCTCTCTAAAAGTGACGGTCTTTGCGGCACAATCAAAAGTCACAAAACACCGAGCCAGCCAGTCCATCCCGAGGACCATATCGAAGTCCTCCAGTTGTCATAAGACCAACAGGTCCGCTGGCATAATCCAGGACTCGATCTAGATCGGGCGGGACTAACAGCACTTCTCCATACGCAGAGTGCAATCGGGAATCTACACCTTTCATGCACAGGGTAAGAGCCCTATTCCTAACCCTATGCAATGATGTACGTTTCTTACAAATAAAAGAGATGCCCCTATATAGACGAGGTACGAGTCCTTATGCCAGAAAGTAAATCATACCTGCTTCTTCTCGGTCAGCTATAGTGGAATCCTCCGCCAGCGCCAAGTCATCCTGACTGCTCGACAACGGCTGTCTCTCTCCAGAAGGGCGGGGGAATGAAACTTGATCCCCTTGAAGGTCTGTTGGTGAAGCTCCCGGTCGTAGCTGGGAAGTGGTAGGAACAACCGCCGAGGTAGGTGCCACAGTTATCCCCGAAGGACACGTAACTCGTATGTGCCCGGGCTGTCCACACTTGAAACAGCGGCCGAACCTCAAGTCACAAGCACCTGAAGTGTGCTGACCCTCGCAGAAAATGCACCTAAATGTAGGCTGAGGCTGCCTTACCTGCTGCTGCTGCTGCCTATGCCGCTGAGGCCTCGACTGTCGCCTCCGTCTCCGAGAACTGGTCTGTCCATTATCATCCGGTGCTGGGCGTTTTCTCTCTACATGCTGCTTAGAAGCCCTGGTCCTCTCCCCGACTGCCGGATCACTCCTCTGTGCCAACAGCTGCTCCAAACGCTGGTCCTGTCGAAAGCTCCTTGCCACCAAATGGGTCACCAAGGCCCGTAGTTCTCCCAGCTCAGCAGATACCGCCTGCTCGGGCTCCTCAGAAGGGGTGGGAATGCCCCCGGTGGAAATACGACGAAGGGGCGACATACTGTCACCAGAAGCCACAAATCAGGAAAACAGAACCCCACACGACCCAATCTAGCGAAAGTCAAAGACATTCCCCTATTTCTGTGACTTTATGTTGTCTGCAGCCAACATAACTGTACACCAGAAATTTGGGTATGTCGGTCTCTCTTCTCCCACTGGAAGAGTCAAACAAAATAAATCAACGACTTTCGCAAAATGTCACGTCTCTCATGCCCTATTATCCTAGGGTCTGCCAAAAGCCTAGGGTTTCCTAAGTCCCAACTGACCTATCCCTAAGCTCTGATACCAACTTAATCTGTCACGCCCCGGGACCCGGGCTCGTCTACAGATCCGCCGTGCACACGGAATTTTCCGCGTACACGAAGCGCTGGTAACCTGCTCAGATATAATATAACAATAAAAGAGCATAATACAGAGCTGAAATAGAAGAACTACATAGTATCTCAGACTGGAACCACAAGTACAGCAGTAATATGTACAATAATCTCCCAGCTCACCAAAATAGTACAACCAGCTGGCTAACGCCAGACCCCAAAATGAAAGGAGAATATCACAGTCTGAGTGGAGGGTACAATATCTGTCTAGTAGCTCTCAGCCTCACAGGAGATCTATCTATTCAGCGATCCCCTTACCTCGATCTGCCGCTGATGGCCCAGCAGCTCCCACAGACGACTCTGCGAAAATGAAGGGGAAGGGAAAAGACAGAAAATAATAATGGGGGTGAGAACTACCAGATAAACCAGCAGCCTCCCCTAGTGGGTAAAACCTCAACTCTGACGCACCCACTAGGACTACTAGAGGCAAAAGGGAAAAGGGGAAGTGGTAAAATACATAAGATGCTGAAACAGGTAAACTACCACTACTATGCTGTCAAAACTGTATGCATGCATCAGAAACAGTATCTGTCCAAATAAACCCAATCTGGATACCAGTAACAACTGGTGTTGCCTGCTCAGCGGAATCTGCACACAAGGCTCGAAACCGCGGGATCGGCCCGCACGGCTCGCATCCCAAAATAAGTATCAGACCGGCACACAAGGCTGGGTCCGAGAAAGCACACCTCCGGAGTGGCACTCGAGGGGAGCGACCCACACGAGTAAAATATCTCTGTCATCAGTATCACAAGTATCTCTGTAGCACATGTCTCAATATAGCAGGACTGGATCATAACCATGATCAAAGTGGGAAACTCCATCCACTATAGAAACCCAATCCCCAACTGATGCAATAAATAAACCAAACTCAACCCCCAATCTGATGCAAGGATAAACATCTGGTCAACCGCCTACTGTTCGCGGTCACCGCAATACCCCACAAGTCCATAATCTAGCACAACCTTGGCTACACTATCCCAGACCCCTGCTCACACTTGAGCAACAACATATGAATGCAAAGGACAATAATGAAACATGTTCAAATCCCAAAATGATAGTGTAGCAATGAATAGTGGCCTTACCTGATGTCCGGGCATGCATGCAACTGTCTTTATTTTTAAAAGTCGTAAAATAGTGTCAAAGGTTTAAAAACAATTGATTTACTGAATAAAAGTCATTTGCATGCGAGATCATGGCCTTTGTCTCAATCACAGTGTCCCAATATAAGTCATCATATCATTTGTGGGGTTATATTAAATTTTAGGGGAGTTTGTCCCAATGGTCCTTGTCATTTGTCATATTAATTTGTCCCAATGGTTCTCATTAATTGTCCTGTTAGTAGTCCTGTTAGTAGTCCTGTTAGTAGTCCTGTTAGTAGTCCTGTTAGTAGTCCCAATGATTCTCATCAATTATCGTGTTACTTTGTCCCAATTGTTCTCGTTAATTGTCATATTTTAGGGGATTTCTAATAATCCCAGTGAGCTTGTCAAAAATGAGGTAAGCAACAACCGCCCACCTCGAGCAGCTCAAACAACACCCCAGGTAGTCTCCTGGTTGTCCACAGTCCTCAAAACCTGCAAATCAACGCTCCCGGTATAATTACAAACCCCAAAAAGTACATTATTTGCTGTTTTTCAGACAGCACGAGAAAAGAGGAATTTTTCACCTCTAAAATGAGCTCCTAAAATCCCAGAAAAATCACGGTTGCGTTCCTCGCGAAGAGTAGATCAAAATCGACTCCTTAAACGCCTCGATCTGACGCTCCTACGTCAAGATAAAAATCGGAGAAGTCGGTGCTGTCCAAAAACCATCACAGTAAAAAGGGGGGTTAAAGAGGACTCGGGAATCGTGCCAAAAGTACGAAACGGAGCAAAATGATCAACACGGAAATCGAAGCCCTACCTCTTACGGTCGTGCTGCCGCAAAAATCGTCCAAAAATTCCACCCGGTTAGCCCGCAGTGAATTTTCGACGGAACTGCGACGGGAAATGGGCCTAAAAGAAAATCGTCGCAGTGCGCCGCGTCGCAGATATCTCACTATCTGTAACTCCTAAATTCCTGAGATTGTAGAGAGAGAAAGAGAAGAGAGAGAGGAAGATTTTTCGTATTGGGCATTTTGTCTGGTTCTCTCTCTAAGGGCTCGAAAACCGAGGTGGGGAATGAGGGAGGGGAGAGGTCCTATTTATAATGGGCTGGGGGTCTCACACCGGATCGGATCCGAACACGAAACACCAAAACGGGCCAACCAGAACGCGCCACGCGTTTCCCAAACAGGAAACAGCTTGTGCAGGCCCAATGAGAATTTGCCACGTGGCCACGTGGTGCGTGTGTTTGCCCCGTGCTCCGGGTCTTCCGGAAGGTTGTCGGCCAACGGGGTGCTGCCACGTGTCACTTAACCACGTGCTTCTAGAAGCCGGCCAACGAATCGGAGGCTGCCACGTGGCAGATGGCTTCTTCGGTGGTCCTGGTGCACGGCAAGGCTGTGGACCGCGCACCCGAGCGCCCTGCCCGCGCCTGCCCGCGCCTGCCCGCGCTGCCCGCGCCTGCCCGCGCCGTGCTCCTCCGCGCTCCGCCGCTGCCCCGCTGCTGCGCCGCTGCCCGCCGCCGTGCGCCGCCGCCCGCCGCCGCTCGCCGGTCGCCGGAACAGTAATTCCGGCGGCCGGAGTTACTGTTCCGGCGTGAACAGTAACCTTGCCCAAAAAATAAAGTAAATATACCGTTTCGATCGTTTTCGCGCGCTGAGTCCGTTTTCGACGTCCGTTTCGCCAAATTCTCATCCGAAATTTTGCCGAAATCTCCCGGAAAATTCCATTTGTTCCGATTTTCACGCAGAGTCTATATTAAATGTCCAATTTCAATTCTACAAGCTCCGATTCACCGTACAAGCTCCCTACAGTCACTGTTTAATGTTGCACAGTTCCTGCGGGAGTCCGGATCATCACAGTAGAAACACCTGGAAGAATGCTTAATTGTTTAAATATCAAAAACTGGACTGGGACATGTTCAGGATCCGGATCAGAGATTGCAATCCGGATCCCGAAGGGTGTTCGTTCATACACTAGTTCAATCCGGATCGCAGCAATTCTTGATCCGGATCCCGAACAGCAGTTTTACCTATTTACTTGCACGATCCGGATCAGGAACTGCAATCCGGATCCCGAACATGATGTTTTGGTAAAACTGTATGAACGATCCGGATCGGGGACTACGATCCGGATCCCGAACAAGCAATTTTCTGGAAACCGTCTTTTGTGTGTCTGCAATCCGGATCGCCAAATCCAATCCGGATCGCCGTCGGTAATTCTTTCCAGAAAAGTTTGTTTTTGATCCGTATATTCTTCCAATGGTTTCTAACCTATAAATAGGCCCTGTATTCATTTCTAGGGCATCCGCTATTACAGAAAAAAAATAGCCGAAAAGAAAAATCCACATATATAGAGAAGAAAGGAAATCAATAGAATTTATTCTATGTTTCTTCATCTATATTGATTAGTTTGATTCTAGGTTTTCTTACTCACATCTTGAGTTGAATCAAACTAATGAATACTTAGATGGTATTTCCTATCTATCCTTGATCTAAGTATTCGGCGGATCATCACCACCCAAAACAAACAACGATTTACCCCAAAATCGGCGCGTGGACTCGCGTGGCCTTGTGGATTCAAGGTGCAACCGCTCTCGTGGATTCGGAGCGAGGTACGTTCGTGGATTCGAAGCGTGCCACTGGGTGAAGACCGTGGATTCGGTCGGACGTCGTGGACTCGACGTTGGACGCTGTGGACTCAGCGTTGGGTGAAGACCGTGGACTCGGTCGGACGTCGTGGACTCGACGTTGGACGCTGTGGATTCAGCGTTGGGCGCGGATCGTGGATTCGAGAAGCGTCGTGGAGCGAGCGGGAAGATCTACTAGGAGCGTATGAAAAAGGTTGAGTCGTCTGTGAGTACGTTATATCACCTTGTACGTGTGTTAATTCTAGTGGATTTCGCCGTGTTATCGGTCCCGTGGTTTTTTACTACGGTTTGGAGTTTTTCCACGTAAAAATCTTGCGTGTTCTTTTATTTTTCCGCATTGGGTTTTATAGCGCAACGATTTTTGAGTGTTTATTGTTTACACCTATTCACCCCCCTCTAGGTGTTTTTTCTCCTATTTAGATCCAATTACTTATAACCCAACAGAACAGACTTAGGCGACACTACGAAGCTTGGGTTTTAGGTCCAAACCTCGTAGAGCAGTGCCTTTGTCCTATCAAACAAGAACAGACTCCGGCGACCCTACGAAGCTCGGTAAAACATCAGTTGAATAAATTTACGTGCTCAGCAGTGTATCATTCGATTAGCAAGGCAAACAGGCTCACCAATCAACATGGAAATGTCCAAGTTAAAATATAAATGCTAGAGGTGCTATGAACAATCATGTAAGGCAGAATAGAACAGATAACAGGCATAGATCAGGTAGATAGCAGGTATAATGAAATCAAAGAAAAGCAGGCTCAAAAAGATTAAGTCAGGCTACAAAAACAGGGGTCCAACCAGTATCGCACCCCAGAGGGCCGAACTGATAAAATTCGGACCGAAGATAACCCACCTGTCAATGCGCAGGCGATTTAAACTGAAATCCAATATGTGCTCGAATCCAGATGCAAACTGAGCCAACCTGGATCAAAAATGTAAATCAGGGATCGACTTAGTCCCCCTAACGCTAACTAAACCTAGATCAAATTAAAACCCTCTTAGTTATTCTAATTGTCACCCGGATACTGTGGAGACCGTAAATCCCATGCAGTTTTCCGACTGAATCTACGGTTTAGAACACCTATTGTTGGTGTACATGGCCCATGGTGCATCAAAGAGGTGCTACTGTTGGACCCGGTGATGTATCTTTTACTGTTTCGTCCTTCTGCTGTGTTTGCCGAAATTTCGGGAAGGATTTTGGCCAAACAGATGTTAGAATTGGATTCAGTACGGAAAAACACTTGAAAACGGCTATTTGTTTGCCAAATTTGGAGTCCGGATGACCCAAAACGGGCTACCGGAAGTTTTCGGGGAAAATCAGGTGCATGGGAGTAACCGTGGACCAGCTGGTGCCACGTGGCGGCCTTTTATTGGCCGGCCCACGCCGCTCGGTCCACGGGAAAGGAGCGCGGGTGCATGGACCGCGAGGCGGGCCACGTGGCACAGCGGGATTGGCGGGTGCGCGCGGCTCGGTCCAGGGAAAAAACGGAGCGGCGCGTGGACCGGGAGCAGGACGCGTGGCGCCCGGGCATTGGCGGGTCCACGTGCTCCCGGCCCGCGGAACCCTTCAGCGGTGAGCGGGGGCGGTGGGGCGGCTGACGCGTGGCATGGCGCCACGCGTTGCCACCCGCGTCGCCCCGCCGCTGTTGCGGGGACACGCGGAGCGCCCGGAGGGCCCCCGCACAGCTGTTTGCTGTTGCGGGGGCACGTGTCGGCCGGGGGGGCTGCGACGGTCGGACGGGAGGCGGTCCGACCCCCCTTTTTCGGACCGGGTACAGGAATGTACCCGGATCCGTTAAGGGGGGGATTTTAACCTCAAATTGGAGGCTTTGAAGGGGATTTTGAGGGTTTTCTGAGTGGAATTTCACAGTGGACCCTTAAGGAAGTTTTTTCCTTTGCCAGAGCTGAATCCATCTGTAGCTTGCCGGAATTTTGTGGTGCACGGTTTCCGAGGTTGGCCACTTTCCGGCACGGCGCGACGTTGTTCATCATCGACCCGTTTTGCGTCTTCTCGGTGCGCAGACTCTCCTGGCTTTCTCCGACACCCGATTTCGACCATTTTTGCGCCGTTAGATTCACGACAGGTAGGACTCTTACTTTGATATTCAAAGTTTGCTCAGATTCTTTTCGGATTTTAGAGGTATTTGAGCTTTCTGTTGCCTCTTTTTCTTTGCGGATTTTTGGACAGTGACACAGTGTTTCGGCCATATCTTCGCGTACCGACATCGAATCGGGGTGATTCAAGAGGCTAAATTCATCTACTCTTTGCGAGGAATCTCCTGGATTTTTCTCAGGATTTTAGGAGGTTGTCTCAAAGGTGAGAACCTTCCTTCTTCCCGAATGTTTATCTGGGGAAATTTCTTCAGTTGTGTTGGAGGTTATTTTCTTGCCGGATTTATATCTCAGCGTAGAAAACTCGGATTTGGACGTGCAGGTAGTCGTTTCGAAGCTATCGACGCGTAGACCGCGGGCATATTTTATTCGGATTTTTCTGAGGACTTTCAGCAGGTGATTTTTGCCCATCTTCGCAGCTGAATTAATGTATATTAAATCCGACAGTTCTGGGAGGAATGTTGCGTAACGACAGTTCGGTTTTTGTACCCAGGAGACGTGTGGACTGTGCTGGACCCAGTGGACTCTGTGTAGCTGCCATCCTTGGTATTATCAGCTGTAGGACTTTTCACAGCTCGACTGATCAGGTGGGTGGCCTCGCTTTCAGGAATTACGATCTGTACACTAATTCTAGCTGTATAGGGTTATACATGTATGGTTTTACCTTCGGTGTAGCATGATAGAGAGCATGAGTTGGGATTGTTTATGGGGTCAGTTAGCATGTGTACCTTATCATGATTCTCCACACCTTTATTTATTGCTATTATTGGACTTGACCTAGCACCACTGTCATATGCAGCATGTTTAACCAGACTAATAGAAACCTTCAACATGGGCTAGGTTACTTTATTGTTTTAGACACTCACACTATCATTATTATTTCCTTTGAGACATAGATTCCGCCTCGCCCAGATAGAGGGGTCGAGGGGTCGGGGTGTTGTGGGGTGCATTTACACTCGTGTCAGGGGACCGAGTGGAGTCAGATAGTGAGTGATAGATCAGAGTGTCTCTTGATTTCTGTCTGAGAGACAGAGGGGTCTCGGCTGTGTTGTGTTCCAGCCAGTGAGTGAGACAGGGTTCGTTGGTTACAGTCGATCTGGTTGATCGTGGATTTGGATTATAGCCTGCATGGGCCACATTGAGCTCGACATAGATGCGCAGATACTTTACTCGGTGGGGTCGCGCCCCTCGAGTGCCACTCCGGAGCTAGGCGGGTTACTTGCTATTGCGGTATTGTCGATGCAGTCCCTCTGGCTGGGTCCTTTTTGGCAGCCACGGACGTCCTACGTAAGGCCGCTCCTCCGGGACGTAACGGCAGTAGGTTGGCGCAGGTTTGACTGGACCCGATGCGGCAGTCATTGTGGATTGGGTGATTTGAGTTGAGAGTTAGTAGTGGTACCAGTCTTTTTCTGTTTCACCCTTGAGCATCTAGTTAGAGGCATAGTAGCTGTAGAGTTATGTTATCAGCATTTCTTTCTAGTATTGCATCTGTTATTTTATGCCTCTAGTGGACTTAGTGGGCAGACCGTCAGGCTTGTTGGCGGCACCCACTGAGAACTACTTGGGACGTAGTTCTCACACCCGTCGTGGTGTATTTTCCCCAGGGACCTCCACTTCTGTTCCGGCTGCACAGGTTGCTGATCCAGCTGATCGAGGTAAGGGAGTCGCGAGTTAGATCCCTACCAAGTGTCGCCTGAGAGTAGCTGTACCCTCACCTTTTGAGAGATGTGTCGAGTGATCTTGTAGTGAGAATCGAGTTGTACTCTTTTTATTTTGGAGCGACTTATGTATTTATGTGAGGACTTGGTCTGTACTTATACTTAGAGTTATTTTATTTCAGTCCTGTATTTACTTTCCAGCTCTGATATCTGTATGGTATAGTTGATCATTTGCAGGTTAGACGCTACGTTCCTACGGGGCTTCCCGTAGGGGCGGCGGATCTGTTGACGGGCCCGGATCGCAGTTCGACCCGGGGCGTGACAGATTAGAGTGGTATCAGAGCCTAGGATGTAGGTCAGTGAGGACTTAGAAACCCTAGACTTGTGGTTGGACCCTAGGATGACTTGCGTGAGAGTCGTAACTCTGTTGCGAGAGTCTTGATTGGGTTTTATACTCTCCCAGTGGATGGGGTGAGAGACTGACATATTTTCCTTCCGTGGCGACTATGTTGGCTGCAGACAACATAGTGCTATCGGGAAGGGGGATATGCCTGTGGACTTTCGCGAGATTGGGTCGAGTTTGATTTGGAGGTTCTGACTGTTCTTTTCGTCCTTCTCAGGGGAGGGATGCCTCCGCGACGCGGGATGTCTACGCGTTCGCAGCCTTCTTCCTCGGTGCCTGAGCAGGAGGGCTCGGGACCGGGACGTCAGGATGAGGTACAGGAGCTCCAAGTCCAGATGGCACAGATGTCGGAGGTTATCCAGCGCCAGGAGGAGACCTCTCGCCGTCAGGAGGAGGCTTCTCGCCGTCAGGAGGAGGCCTTGGGCAGGATGATGGCTTTGTTAGAGCAGAGGTCGCAGCCAGACGTGGCACCCCGTGAGAGTGCACCTGTACCTTCTCCCCCAGTTGTGGCACCCCCTATTGTTCCTCCAGCACCGGCAGTTTCTGTTGAGCCGGTTCCTTGTAGACCACCATCGGGGGTGACGGGATCGCTGACTTCAGCTGAGCAGCGGATGGTGGTAGAGTTGCTGATGAGGTTTCGCCAGTTGGACCCACCCCATTTTTCTGGTATGGGAGCTGAGCCGTGGGAGGCCGAGACTTGGGTCACGGCCATGGAGCGTCATTTTGAGAGTTTATTTATCGAGGATCGCTTCCGGGTTCTCTTGGCTTCTCATTTCTTGGAGGGCAACGCTGAGGCGTGGTGGCGGCGTGTGCGACCGGCTGGGCCGCCGGGGACGCAGCTTCTCTCATGGACGGAGTTTCGCAGTCTCCTTTTAGGAGCTTTCTTCCCTGAGAGTGTCCGACAGAGACTAGAGGAGCGGCTGAGGACTCTTCGTCAGGGAGATCGGCCCGTGCAGGTGTACATAGCTGAATTTAACCAGCTGTTGGCTAGTATGCCTCACGTGGCCAGGGACGAGGCACATCAGATTTACATGTTTGAGCGAGGATTGCGCCGGGATATTTATCAGCATGTTCGCTCCAGCAGACTGCGAACTCTAGAGGCCTCGATGGAGCAGGCGATATACGTTGAGTCCGGAGAGACGGTGATGGCGGAGGTGGCACCAGCCCCTGCAGTGACTTCGGGGGCAAAGCGCCCAGCGCCAGGTGATGAGGGGCAGTCGAGTGGACAGGGACCCCCGAGACCTCCACGACCTCAGTCTCAGGGCCGTGGATATCAGGGGCGCCAGAGATCAGGAGCACCCCGGCCGTGGCAGCAGCAGCGTCGACCATCTCGGCAGCAGTCCTCTCAGCAGCAGCAGTCGCAGCAGCAGCAGCAGCCACGACGACAGCCCCGATCAGACCGATGTGTCATTTGTGGAGGGCCACACTCACCGCCTCAGTGTTCCCAGAGTCAGGGCCGTTGCTTCCGATGTGGACAGACTGGTCATTTTCAGAGAGCGTGCCCCAGAGCAGATCCTCCAGCCCCTTCCTCGGCTTCGGCACCTACTGTTCCGTATCAGTCAGCAGGGCCTTCTGTGGCCTATGGTAGGCCTGATCATGCTTCATCTTCCTCTCGACAGCCAGATCGACGACCACCAGCACCGAGTGGGCGAGTTTATGCGGCCGAGGTGGAGGATACTACCGCCGCGGAGCATGTCGTCGCAGGTATCATTTTGATTTCCGCAGTTCATACCCGAGCTCTTTTTGATACGGGCGCATCGCATTCATTCATTAGTAGAGATTTCGCATCCCTACATGGTATAGAGGTAGCATCTTTATCACATGCATTAGAGGTTCAGATCCCAGACCATGTTTTGCATGTTGTGGAGTATTGTAGGGAGTGCCCTGTACAGTTGGGACCCTGGATTTTGCCGGCAGACTTGCTCGTGCTGCGGCAGCTCCGGGATTTCGACGTTGTACTTGGTATGGACTGGTTATCTAGATATTGCGCCACTATAGATTGCAGGGAGAGGACTGTGACTCTTCGTGAGCCAGGGCAGGAGGAGTTCATATTTAGAGGCTGTCAGAGTACCCTGTTTGCGATGACTATCTCGTCATCGAGAGCTCGGCGGATGATGAGTAGGGGCTGTATCGCTTTCCTGGCGACGGTCGTAGAGGTGCCTACGGCGGCACCGGGACTCGAGGATATCCCTATCGTCCGCGAGTTCCCATATGTGTTTCCCTCTGAGCTATCGACTTTGCCGCCGGAGAGGGAGGTTGAGTTTGTGATTGATGTGGTTCCAGGGACCGCACCAATCTCAAAGGCACCTTATAGGATGGCCCCAGCTGAATTGAGGGAATTGAAGGCTCAGTTGCAGGATTTGATGGACGTGGGCTTTGTGAGACCTAGTGTATCTCCGTGGGGAGCGCCAGTTTTATTCGTGAAGAAGAAGGATGGATCACTCCGCTTGTGCGTGGATTACCGAGAGCTAAATAAGGTGACCATCCGGAACAAGTACCCACTACCACGGATTGATGATCTGTTTGATCAGTTGCAAGGCGCAACAGTGTTCTCGAAGATGGATCTTCAGTCAGGTTATCACCAGTTGAGGGTGAGGGCCGAGGACATCCCCAAGACGGCTTTTAGAACCCGGTATGGGCATTATGAGTTTACAGTCATGCCTTTTGGACTAACTAATGCCCCTGCTGCATTCATGGATTTAATAAATCGGGTGTTTCAGCCGTACTTGTCACGCCCCGGGGTCGAAACCGCGACCCGGGCTCGCTAACAGATCCGCCATCTGTACGGAAACTGCCGTACAGACGAAGCGTCTAACCTGCAAAAGATAGAACTACAGCTACACAGATATCAGAGCGGGTAATAAAAGCTGTAATATAAAATCACACTACTAAAAGCTGAACATAAATACAAGTCTATCTCCCGAATACAAGATGATACAAGTAGAAAACAACCTATACAACATCTACAAATCCATAGGGGAGATAGCTAAGACTAGAAAATCAATACATGATCAACTCCCACAGTCCGGGATGGTACATCTACCTCACTCTAAAGTAATAATGCTGGTAGGGAACTATCACGCGACTCCCTGTCCTCGGTCCGTCAAGCCAGCTCGGGCAGGAACGGAAGAAAGCCTCAGCAACCTGTCACCGACAGAGGGTGTGAGAACTACATCCTACAGTAGCTCTCAGTGGGTACCGTCTCCAAGAACCACGGTCTGCCCACTAAGTCTACTAGAGGCATAAGATAACAGAAAGAGACTGAAATAATGAAAGGAAAAGCTGGAAAATATCTACAGCTATCATGCCTCTATCTACTATGCTCAATAAGAAAGAGAACACAGATGATGGTATGCATCCCCTCACTACTGACCACAAGTCAAGTACTATACTCATAGAAGACTCTATTATGACACATGCTATGTCATCACTCTCTCAATGTCACCCAATCTCAATGACTGTCCCACTTTGGACCAGTCAACAGCCTGCGCTCACCTACTGCCACTACGCCCAAACAGGACTTGGTCTTACGTAGGGTGTCCCTCAAGGACTATCTCAATCTCAAGCGAACTCTAGTGTATCAACTAGTCGCATCATCGCAGCCTCGTCAGGCTCGGTATCATCATCGCACCCGGGGCGTAGCTCGAGGGGAGCGACCCCACCGAACTCAAGTATCTCAAGTAACTCATAACTGGCATGAAATGCCAGGCTCAGCAGGCTATAATCCACGATCAAACAGATCGGTATCATAAGCTCGAAACACAACCCAGTCGGAAAGAACCTCGACTCAAAAAGGAAAAGCCCAAACCCTCTCACAGCTATGTCGGAGAACTCTCAACGACTCCAGCTCACAACGCTAACTCTCTAAGGAAGGTATCACACAGCTGGGACCGCCGTCACTCCAAACGGCTCCCACAACGACACCCCACTCATAGACGAGAAGAGCCGACTGACGCGGCAAGGTCCAAGCATCTCGATAGACTGGTGCCTAGAGCCCCAATCAAACAAGAACAGACTCTAGGCTCAGCCTATCGAAGTTCTCAATCCTTTACCGTTCAGGGATTTGGCCCCTCGCGGCTAAAGTGGGAAAGTATCCCAACTCAATGCTCTAAACTCATGGCTGGAGATGCTCCACAGCCAAAACCACAAAGAGTCCGAAAACCCCGGGAGCCTACTACCTACGACCCCAATCAAACAAGAATAGGCTATAGGTGTAGCCTCCCGTTGTTTTCGGCCCAAGAATGAAACCAGCCCTTAGAACCCAGATACCTCACCCCAGTCGGGAGAGGGAATTTAGGAAAAAGATGACCTTTATTATAAAATATCATTTCTCCTCAACCCCCTTGGGGTGAGGATAAAATTTACACTTTTTGAAAACTGTCTTGAGTTGAGGAAACCAGCTTTTATGGATTTTAGTTCTTGAGGAAATCAGTTGAAAACAAGTTGTTTTCCGAACTCCCAAGGGTGACGCCTTTGCCCAATCCAACAAGAACAGGCTCCGGTGACCCCTAGGAATACGGAAGAAAAACACCGGTTTACTAAAATCATGAGAGTTCGAAAGCAATCTGGGTTCAAGGTCCTGATAAATCACGTACCCCACGATCACAACGTGGTAGTGACGAGAAAACGATGCAACAACTAGAAACCCGGGACCACCGTTTACTCTAAACGGTTCCCAAACCACCAACACTGGCCTAACACAGCCACCAGACTCCACTCAGCCCCCAGGCCCGAGTGAAACACCCATCCCACAAAACTCTGACCACTCGGCCCACTACCCGGGCGAGGAACCCTATGTCCAGAAGGAAATGCAGTGTGTGGAATGTCTAAAGCATAATAGAACCTAGCCCAGATTAAGGTTCTCTATTGGTCTGGTTGAATACATGCAACATATGACGGGGGTGCTAGTCAAGTCCAAGAAACACTTAAACTAGCATGCAATCCTATCATAATAGAATTAGAAGGAAGTCCGTAGACTTGGAGAGAAAACCAACCCACCTCTGATCGCCCCCAATTGCTTGTCGACACTTGCAATTGGGCTCAGCGGGCTTACCTTGTCTCCACGAGGTTCGCACGCAACCCGAAGTACGATGCCGGAACCCGCACGCAAAACGGAGTCACAAGGTCGCGTCCCAGTCAGATGCTAAAACTACACTGCAAACTGCCAGGAAAGAAGAAATCGCAAAATCAGTCAAAACGGTCGAAAACCAAGCATCCGACGATGAAAAACAGCCACAATTAGCGAAAAACAGCGCGCGGCGCGAAAACAGCCTTTCATCGGCGAAAAACAGCGCACGGCACGAAAAACAGCTTTCATCGGCGAAAAACAGCCTCCGTCGGCGAAAAACAGACTCCGACGGCGAAAACAGCGGTCGACGGCGAAAAACAGCCCGCGGTGGCGAAAACAGCGGTCGACGGCGAAAAACAGCGGTCGACGGCGAGAAACGGCCTCCGTCGGCGAAAAACTGCGACCGACGGCGAAAAACAGCACGCGGCGGCGAAAAGCGGCCTCCGTCGGCGAAAAACTGCGACCGACGGCGAAAAACAGCACGCGGCGGCGAAAAGCGGCCTCCGTCGGCGAAAAACTGCGACCGACGGCGAAAAACAGCACGCGGCGGCGAAAAGCGGCCTCCGTCGGCGAAAAACTACGACCGAAGGCGAAAAACAGCACGCGGCGGCGAAAAGCGGCCTCCGTCGGCGAAAAACTGCGACCGACGGTGAAAAACAGCACGCGGCGGCGAAAAACGGGGCCGGCACACAAACCGAGGCGTCGACGAAGTCCCGGGGCAAGCCGAGCGACGAAGCCGGCGGACGCGCGGCCCAAGGAACCGGCGCGGCGGCGGAAAAAAATTTAAAAAAATTCTAAAAATTCTAAAAAAAATCCCAGAAAAATTAAAATAATTTTTAAACATTAATTTAGCTCCAAAATTTGTCCAAAAATCCTCAAAGCACCAAAAATCCCCAAAAATCCATTTTTTGTATTTAAAATCAACACAAAAAATTCCCCAAGCTCCTAGAAAAATCCAAAGTCCCAATAAAATGCTCCAAGCTCTATAAAAACAAACACCAAAGCTCTCTAACCAAAAATCCAAGCTCAAAACCCCAATTATTTAATGTAAACAAAAATATAAAAACCAAAAATACTAACCTCACAAGAGAACCACCCCAAAACCACCAAAGGTCAACTCCAAAACCATCTTGATCATCTTCCTCTCCCTCATCTTGTTTCTTTTTCTCTCTTTTTTTTTTTCTCTTTTCTTTCTCTTTTTCCCTTTCTTTCTTTCTTGCTTTCTTTGCTTCTTCGTGAAGCATCAGAGGAGGTGGTGGTGGGAGGTAGATGAAGGAGGTGGTGAGGATAACCCATAAGGTGAGGTTACCTCACCTTAAGCTTTAGGGTGCTTAATTAAGAAACACTTAATTAAGCCCCACTAAAGCAAAAGCAATATAAAAAGCAATATTAAAACAAAACAAAATACATACCTTAAATTCCAAAGTACCTCAACATGCTCACTGTCACCAAGGAAAGTGAAAGAGAATAATTAACAAAACCATCAAAATATTAATAAAATAATGCAAAAAGCCCAACTCCAACTCACTTTTTGCCTTCGGGCCCTCCGCCGCTGCCCGGAACCACACGAACCCCGCTGTAAATCGAAAATACACGCGTCCACAGCTTTTTCTCTTCAAAAAGCTCATCCGTTGAGTCGGGGTGCTCAACCGAAAAACCGGCTCCGAAAATGTCAGTTCCGACTCACTTTTTGCCCTCTGATCCTCCGCGTCAGTCCGGAACCTCCCGAACTTCGCTGTAAACTGAAAATATACCTGTTCCAAGTGTTCCCGAATTTCCGGCACTCCACTGTGAAGTCAGTAAATTCCAAAACTCATCCTCAATCGGCATACGAAGCCCGGAAAAATCCCGAATCGAGCTGGAGCTTCTGCGTTGATCCAAATCAACCCGGCATCAACTGTAACTCAGATGCAACATGTCCGAGGCAATCTCACCACTCCAGGCCATCATATGTGGTCGGCGCGCTGTCCGAAGTCCCGGTACTCTACACTCTCCCCTCCTTCAAAAGGTTTCGTCCTCGAAACCAAAACACACCCCCTACCACAAGCAATCTGCATCAGGAACATCATCAACCCCAACTCTCTATTTGAAAAGCAGCCGAAAATAGCGAAAAGTTCGAAAATTTCCAAAGGTCCGATGCCTTCACCCCAATCAAACAAGAACAGGTTCCAGCATCGTCTCCATTTCTGGAGTAGTCCTTTGAAATTTTTCGTCCCGTTCGCCAGTTTCGGTGTTAAAACAAGAATACAAGGAGAGTGGTGTTGATGCTGTCCCTGCCGTGACCGCAATCCAAAACTACACTCCATCCACTCAAACCATGCAGGGGGGTGCAAAAACTCCAGTCTCAAACAACTAGGAAGGGGGGTATCACATCTGGTACCAAGCGACCTGCTATCCTGGCGCCCTTCAAACGGGTAGCCCATCTCATCCTCTCGATGTGGGTGGTCGTCGCCCTGGCTGCCGCGACGTCGTGGCCTAATCTGGCTGGCGGTAAGTCGGAGGAGCTCCTTCATATGGGAGAGGTAGCGGGGGTGCTGTTGCAAGCGGCATCACTGTAAGTACTGCTCGAGGGCATGCTGCCTGAAAATGACCTGTCTGTCCACATGAAAAGCATCGCCCCTGTCTATAGTCACACTGCTGCACTGCATGTGGCCCACCGCAGATGACACACTCATCCTGATACTGCTGCTGGTGCCTCGGCTGTGGGGGACCTCCTGATCTCTGTCTCCTCTGAAATCCGCGGCTTTCCGTCTGGGGTTGTGATGGCCTCGGGGGTCTCGATCTACTTGTCTGTCCAAAATTAGGTACTGGATGCCTCTTCCCGGAGCTAGTCCCTTGTTAAGGATTTTTGTATTGGCGTATTTCGTGAAGTTGAAGATTGAAGATGAAGACTTGACAAATCATATACTTCAATCTCAAAAGAATGGATTCAAATGTTCAGGTACGTTAAATTAAATAATCTTTGATATTTTGAATACATTCCTATAGCTTAGAAACACTTTGGAATATTTTCTATGGCCAAAGAATCAAAAACTGGACATGGGACATGTTCAGGATCCGGATCGGACCTTGCAATCCGGATCCCGAAGGGTGATTGTTCATTGGCAATTTCAATCCGGATCCTAGGCCATTCCGATCCGGATCCTGAACATGGGAGTTGGCTGAATTGCATGAACGATCCGGATCGGACCTTGTGATCCGGATCCCGAACCCTTGGATTTCTGGAATCGTCAATCTCGTTACGACGATCCGGATCGCAGTAAATCCGATCCGGATCGCCGTCCTGTAAATTTCCAGAAAAGGCGGTTTTTGATTCTTATCTCTTTCCAAAAGGTTTCTAGCCTATAAATAGACCCTAATATCATCTTTTAGGGTTATCCCAAGGGGGATCAAAGGTAAGAATCCACATAGAGAAGAAAAGGTAAACACCTCCTTATTTTAGGTTTTCTTTCTCTATTGATCGGTTTGATTCTAGGGTTTTCAAAATCTATATCTTTCGAAAGAATCAAATCGATGAATACTTAGAGGGTGCTTCCTTGTCTATCTATGATGATCTAAGTATTCAAAATATCATCACCAACAAAACAACGATTTTCCCAAGAAATCGGCGCGTGGATTCGCGTGGCCTTGTGGACTCAAGGTGTTACCGTTTCGTGGATTCGAGACGAGGTACGCTCGTGGATTCGAGACGTGCTACTTGGTGAGACCGTGGATTCGGTCTGGCGTCGTGGATTCGACGTGACACGCCGTGGATTCGGCGTTGGACGCCTTCGTGGATTCGAGGTGCGTTGAGGAGCGAGCGGCGAAGATCTACTCGGAGCGTATGGAAAAGGTTGAGTCATGTGTGTGCGTTATATCACCTTGTACGTGTTTTAATCTTAGTAGATTTCACCGTGTGATCGGTCCCGTGGTTTTTTACTCCTGGATTGGAGTTTTCCACGTAAAATCTTGCGTGTTATTTATTTTCCGCATTGGGTTATTTTTACGCAATGATTTTGGTGTGTTTATTGTTTACACCTATTCACCCCCCCTCTAGGTGGTTTTTCCCCTATTTAGATCCATTATTACATATAACCCAACAATTGGTATCGGAGCGGGAATAGGGTTGTAAACATTGGTCGATGGTGGCAACATCAATAGACCACCGTTCTTCGATGGAACAAATTATGCCTACTAGAAAGTATGCATAAGAGCGTTTTTGATTTCCATCGACGAACGGGTTCGAAACAATAAAACACCCGGACGAGATCAAGGTAGAAGAATTAGTTGGTACACTTCAAACTTATGAAATTACTTTTTCTACTAACTCTTCTGCTGGAAAGCCCTCTTCTTCTTCCAAGTCTTCAGGTATGGCATTGAAATCAAAAGAACATGAAGACGCGGATTCATCCTCCTCGGACTCTGACGATGAGCTATCTTTGGAGGACTTTGAGAAACAACTCGCTTTCTTGAAGAGAAAATTTCGCCGAAACTTCGGAAGGGGAAACTCAAGCAAATCTTCATCATTCTCGAAGTTCAAGAAAGGCAAAGGTGCTCCTACGTCAAAATCAAGAAAGCAAAAAGGTTTCTCAATGGAGAAGAAGAACGCTGAAGGACAGATCCAGTGTTTCAAATGCAAAGGCTTTCGCCGCACTACAACAAGATGTCCCAGCAAGAATCCACCAAAGAAGAAGGCTACGCAAGCCATCACGTGGGATGACTCTTCTTCTATCGATAAGTCATCTTCTAGTGATGAGGATACAAATGCCATCACATTCTTCGCATCCACGACTTCACCCTTCGTGTGTATTTCATTGATTGCATCTGGTTCGTTGTCTATTTTTTCCCAGGATGATCAAACGGCAACGGATGATGAACCAAGCGATTCCGAAGGTGAAGACTTTGCTCACGCCTACCAACTACTTCTACGGAACTCAAAGAAATTGGCGAAGCAAAATAAAAACTTGAGGAGAAGGTTGTTGGAACTCGAGGAACAACCTAATAGAGCAACCTCTCTCTCAAGGGCTCTTGAAGTGGAAAGGGACAACTTGGTTGAGAATAATACTTTCCTTCAAGAGATGAACGAGCATTTTGAGAAGGAACTTGAAAAATCGGTGGATAAAGCTAATCTCTTCTCAAAGCTCTATTCCGAGGCACAACAAGGAAATTTTGAGATGACGGAGACCCTTTCCAACTTAAAAAGGATTTGCATAGATTTTCTTCAGGACAAAGTAAGTTGGATCGCCTTCTTGGTCTTGGTCATACTAATCATTTAGGCCTCGGATATGGCCGAACTTGTGAGGAACCAAGCTCGAGCAAGACAAGTTTTGTGCCCCAGTCGGTTGCTCCTTCTCCGACGGAAATCATCGTAGCCAATGTTGACAAGCCTACCTAATCTTTTCGGGTTCAACTTTTACCAAGGTATGTCATTGTTGTGTTTTTTTTTGGGCACATAAGACCAAATTGCAAGTATGGAGCAGAACGAGCAAATCAAGAAATACTTGTGTAGTATCCCGAACCCCCATACAGCTTTTCCCGTGAATCCACTGTATAGACACCTGTTGATGGTGTATCTGGCCCATAGTGCATCGAAGGGATGCCACAGATGGACCCTGTGAGCTTTGGTTAGCTGTTTTGGCCTTCGGCTGCTTTTGCCGAATTTTCGAAAAGGATTTAGGCCAAACGGAGGATAGATTCGGATTCAGCGCGGAAAAACACTTGAGATTGGCTTTTTGTTTGCCCAATTCTGAGTCCGGATGTCCAAAAGCGGACTCCCGGAAGTTTTGACAGTTTTTGGCGCTTGCGGGAGCCTCCGGCAAATTTTGGAGGCGGAATTTGGCAAAATGGACCTCGTTTTTGGAATCAGCGCGCGAAAACGGTCAAGATGGGCTATTTGCTTGTTAATTTGGAGCTTGCGGGTACTGTTCACGCCGGAACAGTGTCGCCGGCGGCGGGCAGCGTCGGCGGGCGGCGGCGCCGCCGCGGGCAGCGCGGCTGAGGGCGCGGGCAGGCGGCTGAGGGCGCGGGCAGGAGCGCGGTCCACCGCGGGGGTCGTGCACCGGAGGCGGCCCACGTGGCGCCTTCCGGTTGGCCGGCGCAGCAGACGCGGTCCACGGAGTTTGGGCCGGGTGCACGGTGGACCGGGTGGACACGTGGCGAGGTTTGGTTGGTGCGGTCCTGTGCTCCCGGTCCACGCGGCTGGTGGGGCAGGTGACCGGGGCAGGTGCCGTACGCGGGCAGGTGACCGGGAGACACGGCGACGTGCGCGGTGCACGGCGCGGCGTGCGCGGTGCACGGTCGCCGGGGGACACGTGGCGCGCCGTCATTGGTTGGCGCAGGTGCTCCGGGTGCAGCGGGGTCCGGGAGTGTTGTGGACTGGACTGTGCGGTGGGCCGGGCCGCACTGTGCGCGCCCGGAAATCCTGGGCCGGCCCGTTACTGTAGCAGCCCGAAATCTAGGATGCGCCCGAAAGTGGGGACATGTTGGGAATTATTTGATTTGTTCTTTTCAGCCTATATAAACCCCCAACCCGAGCTGCCTTCTTTCCCTTTGTTCTCCCAACCTGTTCATCTTCAGCCCGAGCACCCTTAAGCAAAAATCTTCATCTCCAAGTCCTTGATCTCCCTGCCAAGTTTCAAGAGTTTTGGAGGCACGAATCCCGAGGTTCCCCATTTTACGGTGCGGCGCGACGTTGCTTTCTAGTGTTCTTCTTCGGCGCAGCGATCGTATTTTTGCTCCCCTGGGCTACCCCGACATCATTTTCCTGCGATTCTTGGACCAGTAGACTCCTAAGAGGTAGGACTTCATCTTTTGTTTTGGTCGCGCTTTCCCGTTTCGAGGTTTTGGCACGGATTTCGAGGCAACAAGTGACCCCTCTTTCTGTATGGAATTCCTTGACAGCAGCGGAGTGTTTCGGCCATATCTTTGCGCACGAGCGTCCGACGGAAACGAGCCTATACAACTTTTTCATCTACGGATCGCAAGGAACGCGCTCGTATTTTTATTGGATTTTTGTGAATTTTACTTCGAGGTGAAAATTAATGATTTCTCTGTGAACAGTAATCAGTCCTTAATACAGATTATTGTATGAGAGTGCCCTCTTGCCGAATTTTTATCTTGACTTACCGAACTCCGATTTGGACGTGCAAGGTACCGTTTCGAAGCTATCGACGCAAGGATCGCCGTGATATTTTTATTGGAATTTTCTGGACATTTGCTGCAGGTGATAATTTGACAGTTTGGTACTCGTGATTGTATGTGGTAATTAGTGCTGAATTTGGGAGTCTAGTGTAATTAGTGGATTTCTTGATGTACCAGGAATGTTGCGGGTGTGCTAAAATTGTGGGAGCGAGGATTTGGAATTTTGGTATTTTCTGACTGTACGAGTTTGGACAGTTGCGCTTCAGGTGGGTGGTTGTTGTACTCCTCTCTTTGTATGCCCACTAGGAATATCAGAGTACCCTTGCTATGACAATGCTAAATGTGTTGATTGGTAGACTTGCATGCTCTAGGAAATTGATTATTGGTTATCAGATCTCTAATAAATTATTGTTAGATTAATCACTCGATTTAATCGCTTATTGATTCTGGAAATTGTATACTTGGAGACAAATAGAAATAGAGGACTGCAAAACTGATGTTTGTTCATGTGAGACGGTCACCCTAGCTTATGTCACTTCAAACTGTTTATACTTGGAAATTGGACAAAATATTGGAACACTGCATGATTAAATTGGTCACATAATTATTGTCATCTTTTACTGCTACACTATTTTGGGACTTGACTTAGGAGAAACCATGCTTTTGCTCTTTTCTTCTTCCATTGTTGATACTTGCGGCTTAGTCGCTCAGGTTCGAGCGTATGTTGGACAGTGTAGGCAGGTATTGGGGATTTGGGACAGGTTGGGTTTATGACAGGGTGTTGCGGCGACCACGGATCTTGGGTGGTTGACCGGATTGTTACTATTGCATCAGATTGGGTGTTTTGGGGATCGGGCTATCTTTAGTGGAGGGTTTTTCCCACTTCCTTGAGTCTCGATCCAGTCCTGCTATTATGAGACAGTGATACAGTGATACTTGATACAGTGATACTTGATACAGTGATACTTGATACAGTGATATTTTACTCGTGTGGGTCGCTCCCCTCGAGTGCCACTCCGGAGTAGGCTTTCCACGGTGTGAGCGCCGGGCACCATGCGGGTTTCTTGAGTTCGACAGCAGAGCAGGCAGTGCCAGTGTTCACTGGCTGTCAGATTGGGTCATTTTGACAGGCTTCTTGATTCTGATGCATCACTTTCTCCATCCTTATTGGTTGGTCATGTAGAGGCATATTAGGGATAGCACTTTATCAGTTGCTTTATTTATCTGCATCTCCTTTCTTTTCCTTTCCCTTTTTCGCCTCTGATCACCTGGTGGGCATATCTGAGCTGAGGCTTTACCCACTAGGGGAGGCTACTGTTTATAGTAGTACTGACCCCCATTGTTTTTCTTGTTTCTTTCTTCTCCCTTGTTTTGCAGAGTCCTCAGTGGGAGTTGCTGGGCCGTCAGCAACTGATCGAGGTAAGCGCATCGCGGACTAGATAGAGAGCCACCGAGGGTCGTAGCTGGAGATTTTGGGTACCAGGACTTCTCAGACAGTGTTTTGTATTTCTTTTGGGGACTGGCTTCTGCCAGCTGTTTGTATTATAGTTGTGAGCTGGGAGAGACATCTGTATTTTATTTTACTGTTGTACCTTTTACTTCCAGCATCTGTCTGAGATACAGTAGTTCTATTTCAGCTCTGATTATTATTGCTCTTTTATTATATTTTCTTATCTGAGCAGGTTACCGACGCTTCGTGTATGTGGGAAATACCGCATGCACGGCGGATCTGTGGACGGGCCCGGGTTCTGGTTTACACCCGGGGCGTGACAGATTAAGTTGGTATCAGAGCTTAGGGATAGGTCAGTTGGGACTTAGGAAACCCTAGGCTTTTGGACAGACCCTAGGATTATAGGGCGTGAGTGGCGTGACTTGTTGCGAAAGTCGGTGATTTTTATTGTTAACTCTTCCTGTGAGTGAAGAGTGATCGACATAGTCTATTTCTGTTGAACCATTATGTTGGCTGCAGACAACATAAGGTTACAGAAATAGGGGGATGTCTTTTGACTTTCGCCAGATTGGGTCGTGTGGGGTTTTGTTGCTGATGTTTGGTTTCTTGTGGCAGGATGCCTCCACGACGTCGGATTCCCACCCGGGGTGTCCCTTCGCCCCCTTTTGAGCCAGAGCAGCCTACACCACCCGAGCTTGCTGAGTTGAGGGCCTTGGTGGCCCAGTTGGCGGAGGGTCAGCGCCGCCAGGAGCAGAGGATTGAGCAGCTGCTTGCTCAGAGGGAGGCACCACCCCCAGCTGTTCCGGAGGTCCCTGTGCCTCTTGTTGCACCTTTTGTGCCGTCAGCGCCATCTTCGAGTAGTGGGGCTCCTGGAGCTATTCAGCCTTTGACTGCGGAGGAGGAGCGGGATTTTGCTGACAGACTCGCTGCGTTTGTTAAGCGGGGACCACCTAGATTCTCGGGGCGGGATGCTCAGCCCCGGGCTGTTGGGATTTGGCTTTCTGCGATGGAGAAGCTTTTTCGGGACTTCTTCATCGACCCGAAGTATCGAGTGCACATGGCGGTGCACTGTTTGGACGGAGATGCTGATTTTTGGTGGCAGCGAGTTGAGCCACTGGAGTTCCGGATCACCCGGCAGTTACCTTGGGAGGAGTTCAGACGGATGGTGTTGGACACCTATTTTTCTACCAGTGTGAAGAAGAAGTTGGAGGACGACTTGAAGAATCTGCAGCAAGGCGAGCGACCGGCCCATGCCTATTTTCAGGAGTTCAGGGAGTTGCTGAACTGTGTGCCCTACGTCGCTCGTGACGGTCCGCACCAGGTTGAGTTGTTCGAGGGAGGCCTTCGTCCAGAGATTTATACACTTGTGCATGCTCAGAGATTTCAGACCCTGGAGGCAGCCGCAGAGCATGCACAGTGGGTGGAGAGAGGCGATCAGGAGGTGGCCAGACGGAGGGCCGCGGTCGCGCAGAGTTCTGACAGGAAGCGACCAGCCCCGGAGGACGGGGGACAGGCCAGCTCATGGAGACCGCCACGGCCGCCGCAGTCCCAGTCTTATGGCCGTGGGCGATCAGAGAGGAGAGGGCCTGGTGGACCCCAGAGACTGCAGCAGCACCAGCAGCAGAGATCACAGCAGAGGCAGCAGAGATCTCAGCAGCAGTCCTCGAGACAGCAGCAGCAGCAGCAGCAGCCGAGACAGCCCCGATCTTCTGACCGATGTATTTTCTGTGGAGGTCAGCATGCCGCCATTACTTGTGACCAGAGATGGGGTCGATGTTTCCGTTGTGGACAGCCAGGGCATGTGCGAGCTACTTGCCCCCTTGCTACTTCTTCGACACCTTCTTCGGCGTCGGCTTCATATCCCCCTCAGCAGCAGCGGCCATCAGCTCAGCGGCCTTATGCTCCAGCGAGCAGGCCGTCCACCTCTCATCCTTCAGATTCTCGACCTCCAGCACCGAGCGGGCGGGTGTATGCCGCCCAGTTAGCAGATTCTTCAGCGGCAGACCAGGTGGTGGCAGGTATTACTCTGCTTTTTGGTATTCGGGCTCGCTCTTTATTCGACACTGGAGCATCTCATTCTTTCATTAGTCGAGCATTTGCATCCCTGCATGGTCTAGAGGTAGAGTCCTTGTCTTGTGCATTAGAGGTGCGGGTTCCTGATCACGTCTTGCTTGTCGAGGAGCGTTGTTTGGCTTGCCCGGTGAGTTGGGGCCTTGGATTTTGCCTGCAGACTTGCTTGTCTTGCAGCAGCTCCAGGATTTTGATTTGGTGTTGGGATGGATTGGCTATCACGGTATTCCGCCACTATCGACTGCAGAGAGAGGACGGTGACTCTTCGCGAGCCAGGACAGGAGGAGTTCATCTTCAGAGGCTGCCAGAGCACGCTGTTCGCAGCGACCATTTCCTCGGCCAGAGCTAGGAGGATGATGAGTAGGGGTTGCACTGCCTTTTTGGCCACTGTGGTGGAGGTGCCTACGGCGGCACTGGGACTCGAGGATATCCCTATTGTCCGAGAGTTCCCAGATGTGTTTCCCCCAGAGCTGACGACGATGCCGCCGGAGAGGGAGATTGAGTTCGTGATTGATGTAGTTCCTGGAACTGCACCAATCTCAAAGGCACCCTATAGGATGGCGCCAGCTGAGTTGAGGGAGTTGAAAGCCCAGCTTCAGGATCTTTTGGATAGGGGCTTCATCCGACCCAGTGTTTCTCCGTGGGGAGCGCCTGTGTTGTTTGTGAAGAAGAAGGATGGGTCACTGCGGTTGTGTGTGGATTATAGGGAATTGAACAAAGTGACCATCCGGAACAAGTATCCCCTCCCCGGATTGATGATTTGTTTGATCAGTTACAGGGAGCATCGGTGTTCTCGAAGATCGATCTGCAGTCCGGTTACCACCAGCTGAGGGTGAGGGCCGAGGATATCTCCAAGACGGCTTTCAGATCGCGGTACGGGCATTATGAGTTTACAGTGATGCCTCACATAGTGGTCTGGGGTGGTGTGATGCAGCAGGGTAGGGTGATGCCTATGCTTCGCGGCAATTGAAGGACTATGAGAAAAATTACCCACTCATGATCTGGAGTTGGCAGCGGTGGTGTTTGCTCTGAAGCTGTGGCGACATTACTTGTATGGTGAGCATTGCGAGATATATACTGATCACAAGAGCTTGAAGTATCTGTTCACCTAAAAGGAGCTGAATTTGAGGCAACGTCGGTGGTTGGAGCTACTAAAGGATTATGATCTGAGTATCCTTTACCACCCCGGCAAGGCCAATGTTGTGGCGGATGCTTTGAGCAGGAGGACGAGTCTGAGCTTATTGATCTCGCAGCAGGCGCCGTTGGTCGAGCAGATGAGGCGTTTACAGCTGGAGGTAGTATCCCCTGGGGTCTCTGCTAGACTCATGTCTATGGTCTTGCAGCCCACTCTGTTGGAGAGGATCAGGGACACTCAGAGTGAGGACCCCCACTTGACGAGGATCAGGACGCAGCTTCAGGCGGATCAGACAGGGGATTTTTCTGTGGATAGCTCGGGAGTACTGCGGTACAGGGACCGAGTGTGTGTGCCTATGGATCAGGAGATTAGAGATCAGATTTTGAGGGAGGCCCACTATACACCTTATACCGTCCACCCTGGAGGTACTAAGATGTATAAGGACCTCAAGGCACAGTTTTGGTGGCCCGGAATGAAGCGGGACATTGGGAGATTCGTAGCTCACTGTTTAACTTGTTGTTACGGAATTTGAGTTGGCGTATTTCGTGAATAGTTTAAGTCTTGAAGATTGAAGATGAAGAAACTGTGGATCATATACCTCAATCTCAAGAAAGAAGAATTCAAAAGGATCAGGTACGTTTAACTAAATAATTTGTGATGATCCGAATACTTCTTATAGTGTAGAAACACCGGAAGAGGTTTTAACTGCATATTCATCAAAAACTGGACATGGGACATGTTCAGGATCCGGATCATGTCGTTTCAATCCGGATCCCGAAGGGTGTTCGTTCATACACTAGTTCAATCCGGATCATGGCATTTGATGATCCGGATCCCGAACATGAGTTTTACCTGTTGGCTTGAACGATCCGGATCGTGGAATCTCAATCCGGATCCCGAACACATTGTTCTGGTAAAACTGTATGAACGATCCGGATCGTAGATTATGATCCGGATCCCGAACAGGCGGTTTTCTGGAAATTGCTCTCTACGCGTAAGCGATCCGGATCGTGACTTGCGCAGTCCGGATCGCCGTCCGTAAAACTTTCCAGAAAAGTTTGTTTTTGATCCGAATATTCTTCCTAGGGTTTCTAACCTATAAATAGCCCTTCCTTTTCATTTCTAGGGCAATCCACACATCGGAAAAAGAGCCGTCATTTTCAAATATCATTTTATACGGCCTTAGATCCACATATAGAGAAGAACGGAAATCATTAGATCTATTTAATGGTTCTTCATCTATATTGATTAGTTTGATTCTAGGTTTTCATACTCACATCTTGAGTTGAATCAAACTAATGAATACTTAGATGGTATTTCCGATCTACTCTTGATCTAAGTATTCGGCGGATCATCACCACCCAAACAAACAACGATTTACCCCAAAATCGGCGCGTGGACTCGCGTGGCCTTGTGGATTCAAGGTGTTATCGCTCTCGTGGATTCGGAGCGAGGTGCGTTCGTGGATTCGAAGCGTGCCATTGGGTGAAGACCGTGGATTCGGTCGGACGTCGTGGATCGACGTTGGACGCTGTGGATTCAGCGTTGGGCGCGGATCGTGGATTCGAGAAGCGTTGTGGAGCGAGCGGAGAAGATCTACTAGGAGCGTATGGTAAAAGGTTGAGTCGTCTGTGAGTACGTTATATCACCTTGTACGTGTGTTAATTCTAGTGGATTTCGCCGTGTTATCGGTCCCGTGGTTTTTTACTCCGGTTTGGAGTTTTCCACGTAAAAATCTTGTGTGTTCTTTTATTTTTCCGCATTGGGTTTTATCGCACAATGATTTTTTGAGTGTTTATTGTTTACACCTATTCACCCCCCTCTAGGTGTTTTTTCCCCTATTAGATCCTTATTAACCTAAACCCAACAAGTGGTATCAGAGCGGGAATAGGGTTGTAAACAATGGTTGAAGGTGGAAACATCAATCGACCCCCTTTCTTTGATGGAACAAATTATGCGTACTGGAAAGTACGGATGAAAGCTTTTTAATTTCCATCGACGAAAGGGTGTGGCAATCAATTGAATTAGGATGGTCTAATCCAACTGAAATTTTAGATGATGTTCGCACCTTAAAACCTAGGTCGAAATGGACCAAGGAAGAGATAGACTTATCTTCTTACAATGGCAAAGGGATTAATGCTCTATTTAATGCTTTGTCACAAACTGAGTTCTCTCGCGTCTCGGCATGTGAGACTGCGAAAGAAATCTGGGATGTTCTTCAAGTTACGCATGAGGGAACTAACCTAGTGAAGATTCAGAAACTGCAAATGCTTACGAGCAAGTTTGACTCTATCTCTATGGCAGAGAATGAATCCTTCACTGACTATTACACACGATTGCAAGACATCGTGAACTCATGTGCTAACTTGGGAGAGAAGATTCCAGAATTTAAAGTTGTAAGAAAAATTCTAAGAACTCTTCCTGAACGATTTCGCCCGAAGGTTGCAGCCATTGAAACAATTAAACACCCGGACGAAATGCGTGTAGAAGAATTAGTAGGTGCTTTACAAACTTATGAAATGACTTTTCCTACTAACTATTCTTCTGGAAAGGCATCCTCTTCTAAGTCTTCAGGTTACGCATTGAAATCAACTAAAGAAGAAGACGCGGATTCATCCTCCTCGGACGACGACGAGAACATTTCTATGGAGGACTTTGAGAAGCAGCTCGCTCTCTTGACAAGGAAGTTTCGCCGCAACTTTCGAAGGGGAAATTCAAGCAAAACTCCATCCTTCGGAAAGTCGAAGAAAGGCAAGGATTTCAAGCTACAAGTCAAGAGCCAGAGAGAACTTCTCAAAGGATAAGAAAAGTTCTGAGGGACAAGTTCAGTGTTTCAAATGTCGAGGCTACGGCCACATAGCAACGGAATGTCCCAACAAGAATCCGGATAAGAAGAAAGTGATGCAAGCAGTC
>JAQOTM010000311.1:0-186437 GCA_029168755.2 Tillandsia fasciculata
TTCACGCCGGGTCCACATCGTGAAGTCCGATTTGCCCCATTTTCAACTCTAAAAAATTCCCGTCAGGCAACCGGAGAGGTAAACTCTTATCCAAACTTCGCCCGAAGTCCAGTTTGACATCTGAATCGCGCGAAACCACTTCCAAAACCCCCGACGGTTCCCAAATTCCCACGGAATCTCCTTTTAGCCCGAAGTCCGACACTTGTGTCCAAATTGCGCGCAAACACCACCGACGCACCCACGAAGGCCCCCAGTGATGCGACTACACCCCAAATTGCATCACAACCAATTATGGCCCCACACGCACACACAACACCCCCAACGCCACCGAAAGCTGCCGAACAACCAGGAAACCCTACGAGGGATTCCGGATCAAAAAACAGCCTTTTCTGGAAAGAAATCCCGACGGCGATCCGGATCAAATTGGCGATCCGGATTGCAGAAGCATAAACCACGATTTCCAGAAAATTGCCTGTTCGGGATCCGGATCGTAGTCCCCGATCCGGATCGTTCATACAGTTTTACCAGAATATCATGTTCGGGATCCGGATTGCAATTCCTGATCCGGATCGAAGAAGCACACAGGTAAAACTAGTGTTCGGGATCCGGATCAGAGAGTGCTGCGATCCGGATTGAACCAGTGTATGAACAAACACCTTTCGGGATCCGGATTGAAAGCCACGATCCGGATCCTGAACATGTCCCATGTCCAGTTTTTGATGAATAAGCAATTAAAACCTCTTCCAGGTGTTTCTACACTATAAGAAGTATTCGGATCATCAAAATTCTTTAGTTAAACGTACCTGATCCTTTTGAATTCTTCTTTCTTGAGATTGAGGTATACGATCCAAAGTTTCTTCATCTTCAATCTTCAAGACTTAATACATTCACGAAATACGCCAACTCAAATTCCGTAACAATCTCCCCCTTTGGCGGTTTCGTGACAAAACACAAATCCACAAAGAAAATTCAAAAAGATATTTTTGTTGCTATCACCATACAACAAAAATTTACAAAAGAGTTCCAGAAATTAAAAACATGAGATAAACTCCTAGAACAGACTCTAGACTTAGACATCTGTAATCTCTGCACACAGAAAACATTCTTGACAAACAAATTCGTTAGATACCTCAAGAATTGAAACATACAAAACCAAATACAGAGATAGAGTTTAGTCTCATCATGACATTTGAAAAAATCAGATATGTGAAAGAATCATAGTTAAAACCAACATATCTTCTAAGCAGTTGAAAACCAAATGTCAAAGTATGTTAGTCCAACATCAACTTGTTAGTCATATTACATGCCCAAATAGTTAGTCGAATAGTTAGTATAGAAGCATGTCACAAATCACAAAAGAAAAACCAAAGTTGAGTTGAGGTTCATACTTACCTTGATATCATCGATATTCACAATCATTCATTGTTCAGAGTTCTTTCTAACTCTCTCACTCTCTCCCCCTTTTTGTCACAAAACAAAGCCAAAACGTAGCATGAGCTACAATATGTAAGGAGAGTAAAGAAAACATAAAGTCCTAATAGTATGCACAAACTGAAAACTAAACTAAAAAAAAATCCTGCACAAAAAGAAAAGGTCAGTTTTCAGAATCTGAATCTTCAGAACTTGTGCACCCAATCTTGGACATTATCTTTCGCATCCGCTTGTCCATTGAATTTATCTTCTTCGTGATGGTGATGTGAGCTGCTGTTGATATTTCTAGCTCATTGGTAATCCGCTGTTGTTCTTTCAAAATTTGTTCCTGCTGGATAGACAGTCGTTGCTGTAACTTGAAAATCGAATTCAATGATGCTTCATCATCTGTGCCAGGTGCTTGATGAGATGGTGATGCAGCCGTGCTTGGGTCAGGCTTCTTCCCAGATGCAGAAGCTTGAGTGACATGTGGCAACTTGTGAAGGGATTTGACAATTGTGGACTCATCTATCATGTTCAGACATTGATGATAGGTTGTAGAGGTGATGTCAACTTGAAATTTCTTTAAAATCCTCATTATAATCAGTGGAAAAGGAATTCTTTCGCTGGGGTGAGGATGCTCAACATATCGTGCCATTCTATTCCAGATGATGTACGGGATGTTGATATTCAATGCCGTTGCCTCTGATGGATGTCCTATGAGATATAAGAACAACAATCGTTCCCATCTCACAACCTTCGTCTGCATGTTTGGAAGTATATTGTAACACGTGATGAAATTTAAGAAGCGATATTCAAGACGAAGTTCTTTAGATCGAACTGATTTTTCGGTTGACTGTGTTCCCTCGAGACAAATTCCTTCGATAACTTTTCGCCATAAAGTATTTGTCAAATTTATCCCTTTCAGGTAGTGGACTCCTTTCTTGCTGGCTTCCATTCCCAAAACCTCGCCAATCAACTGTGGAGTGATTTTGAATCTCGTGCCTTGGATATTCGTGTAGAACTCCATAGGACCGTTTTCAAATTCGCGAAGATGCCGTGCGTTGGTATAGAAGGTCCTCACCTGGTGCAGGCAGTAACCGAGAGTTTCTGGGAAGCGACATACTTGAATGAGATTTGCTTGTTCAATCAAAGTACCAAATTCAGGGGAGTGACCTTGTAGAGCCTCAATGTTCACGTGCCTTTCGCCAATGCATTCGCGATGTGCAAACGCTCTAAGACGGTCACTGTTAACAAATACTTCTTCAACACGTGGCGGAGAGTCAGGAGCTATTGGTGGGTCAACCTTGGTCTCCTGTCTTAGTCCAAAACGTCGAGCAAGTCGCTTACGTTTTATAGAGATAGTTGGGGCAGGCATAGGAGCTTTCCCAGTGTCCAAGGGAGCTTTTCCTTTTCGTGTTGAGTTAGTCGGCAATACCTCATCATCTTCATCATCTGTTATCATGTCCCAATGAATCTCATTCTCATTCTCTTCAAGTTCAGTGTCACTTATGACATCGACTTCTCCTTTTCTTTGGAGTTTCTTGGCTCTTTTCAACTTATTAGTTGCTCTGGTGAGCACCATCGTAACCAGTAGCAGAATTAACCAGGAGAATGCCATTGCGTCTAGTGCTTTGAGTTTAAGAAAGTGTCCTGTGAAACCAACTCAAGAACATATGAAAAATCGTCAATTTTGAAAAATTTGAAAACATTGTACCTAGACAATCATAATCATGTAGAGAAGCCAAGAATCAAATTAGTTTTCCAAAAAGAATTTTAAAAATAGATCAATTCCATGATTTACAAAAATTCCTCTTTTATGCCCTAAAACCGAATTTTTAGAAATCGAAGCCTAAAAACTCGTTAATCAAGTAAAATCCCAGCATAAAAGCAAAACTAATTGACCCAGAGTTCTTATTTCAAAAGAAATTTGATCAAAAACCATTCACAAACGAAAAAGTTCCAATTTTTCAACTCACGTTTGATGAAAAACCATAAAAACTGTGAAAAACCGAGTTTTGATCATGAAAACTTACTTGAATCCGAAGAACTTTGAGTTTTGAAGCTCCAAGAAGCAAGAAATCTAGAGAGAGAAACTCTAGAGGCTTGAAAACCAGAGATTAGGGTAAAGAAATCAAGAATCTGTATGTTTCTATATAAAACCCTAGCCGTGATCCGGATCGGCCGAGAATGTGATCCGGATCGGCTACCCGCAGGAAAAATCCTGCGTTCGGGATCCGGATCACTTGCCCGATCCGGATCGGCTACACCTTTTTCTTCAGAAAAATTTAGAAAAACAATAAAATCCAGAAAAAGTATGTAAGCACTTTACCATGTCAACTTTAAACAAATGACATCGTTTCATACAACAAGAAATAGATTATGCAAAATCTATCAAAAATATCCAAAAATGAAACGAAAATTTACGAAAGTTAAAACACTTAAAGTTGAACAACTTCAATTACATCTATCCTGATCTTATGTGTAATGCCTTTATCAAATCATCAATTTCAGTAAAGAAAATGAAGTACCAAGATCAATAGATGTTTGAAATCCCAGATAAGTTAGATAATATATCTAGACAATCTGTTGAAGGAGTGGCTCTTTGAGCATCTTTTACTAAAAATCCCACCTTATACCAACCATGAAATACGACTGAGTCAAGTATTTCAATATGAATTTCATCAACAATTTTCAAACAAAAATTTGCTTTTCATTCATGGAGTATCTTTTTTTTTCATTTTCTCCATGTGGTGGTAGTTTTCACACTCCTCATTGGGATGTAACTCTTTCCACATCTTTTGAGCATTTCACATTTCATTGACTCCCCCTCAATTGGCTATCAATTATTTAATATATAAGGTATTCAACCAAACCATTGATCTCGAATTCATACTCGACTAAGCAATCAAATATGATAATGACTATACCAAGAGATCATTGAGAGAGAAATTGACTTTGATCACTTAAAAGATGGTTTAATTAACGTAAATGATCATTGCAACATTGAAATATTATGACATCAAAAGCATAATAAATTTCTAAATGCATAAAAGGATGCAATTAAAGTCAATTATGATTTATGCTCAATTAGTGTGCTATGTACAGAACATAGATAAAGAACAAAACAAAAACAAAACAAAAACAAAACCTAATCTAAGCAAAGGTTTCAAAAGAGTTTATTTCAAGGAAAGCATGCCAATTGCTTTACGCAAGTGAATAAAACGTTTTTGATCCAAAGGTTTTGTTAAGATGTCGGCTAATTGATCCTCAGTTGAAATATATGACAGTTGAAGAATGTTTGATTCAACTAGCTCTCTAAGAAAATGATATCTAAGTTCAATATGTTTTGTTCTAGAGTGCAACACAGGGTTTTTAGAAATGTTAATAGCACTAGTGTTGTCACATAAAATGGTTACCGAAGATGTTGAAATCCGGAAATCGCTCAACACGCTTTTCATCCAAATCAATTGAGTTGAACAACTTCCTGCAGAAATGTACTCCGCTTCGGCAGTCGAGAGTGCTATGCAGTTCTGCTTTTTACTGTGCCATGCAACAAGGCAGTGGCCAAGATAGAAGCATGCACCACTCGTGCTTTTCCGGTCATCCACCGATCCAGCCCAATCGGCATCTGAGTATCCAACAATATCCAAAGTCGTTCCCATAGGATACCAAATTCCGAAATTGATTGTACCTTTGATATACCGGATGATCCGTTTCACCGCTTTCAGGTGAACCTCCTTCGGTGCTGATTGATATCTCGCACAAATCCCAACACTGAAGGATATATCCGGGCGACTAGCCGTGAGATATAGTAGACTTCCAATCATACTGCGGTACAGTTTCTCGTCTACATTCTCACTTTGTGATTCACTTCCAAGTCCCTTATGGCTAGTTCCCATTGGAGTCGGAAAATCCTTAGAATTTTCAAGATCAAACTTTTTGACCAACTCCAGTGCATACTTGGATTGACACAAGTGAATTCCTTCATCGTTTTGTTTAACTTGTAATCCAAGAAAATAATTCAATTCGCCCATCATGGACATCTCAAATTCGCTTTCCATGGTCTCCGCGAATTTAGAAGCATCATTATCTCTTGTTGCTCCAAAAACAATGTCATCGACATAGATTTGAGCAACTATGAAATTGTTTTGATAATGCTTCACAAAGAGAGTCCTGTCAGCTCCCCCTCGAGTGTAGCCCTTTTCCAAAAGGTGCTTTGTCAACCTTTCGTACCATGCTCGCGGTGCTTGTTTCAGACCGTAAAGAGCCTTTTTCAGACGAAAAACATGGTTAGGTAGTTTATGATCCACAAAACCTTTCGGTTGAGCTACATAAACTTCCTCATTTAAAAATCCATTTAAAAAGGCGCTCTTAACGTCCATTTGAAATAATCTGATTTTAAAATGACAAGCGATCGCAAACAATATACGAATGGACTCGAGTCTAGCTACAGGGGCGAAAGTTTCATCAAAGTCTATACCTTCTACTTGAGAATAGCCTTGAGCAACTAACCTTGCTTTGTTCCTGATGATAGTACCTTCTTCGTTTTTCTTGTTCTTGAAGATCCATTTGGTACCTATCACATTGTGTTGCTTCGGAGGCTTCGTCAGTTCCCAGACTTTGTTTCGCTCGAATTGATGGAGCTCTTCCTGCATTGCTTTAATCCAGTAATCATCTTGGAGAGCTTCATCAACATTCTTTGGTTCGATTTGAGATACATAGCATGCAAATCCGCAAACCAATTGTCTCCGTGTTCTAACTCCTTCTTGTGGATCTCCAATTATGTTCGATTCAGGGTGATCCTTGGAGATGCGTAACGTTTGAGGTAGAGGAGTAGGCGGAGGTACACGAGATGATTCCTGCACATCAGATAAGCTTGAAGAACCGTTAGATGCATCAACATTATTATCGAAAGAATTGTTAGAAGAAGATGCATTAGCAGGTGTATCATCATCAAGAGAGATATCGAGGGTAGATTTTTCAGATTCAAAATGAAAAGCTTCATCTACCTTAACATTTATCGATTCTACGATCGTCTTAGATTCTAAGTTAAAAACTCGATATGCTCTGCTGTTTGTAGAATAACCTAAGAAAATCCCTTCGTCACTTCGAGAGTCAAATTTTCCAAGATTCTCACGATCACGTAAAATAAAACACCGACTCCCAAAGATGCGAAAATATTTGATGTTAGGTTTTCTACAAAACCAAAGTTCATATGGTGTATTCAATGTCCCCGGGCGCAAATACACGCGATTGATAACATAAACAGCAGTGTTCACCGCTTCAGCCCAAAAATAAAAAGGTAAGTTCCGGCTGTGAAGCATAACACGTGCCATTTCCTGTACGACCCTGTTTTTGCGCTCGACTACACCATTTTGTTGAGGTGTGTAAGGTGCGGAGAATTCATGTTTAATGCCATTAGAAGTGCAAAAATCAATGAATTTGGAATTTATGAATTCCCCACCTCTATCACTCCTAACTCGAGTAATCCTATCATTCTTTTCTATCATAATACGATTGCAGATTTCGAGAAAAGAATCAAAGGTATCAGCTTTTTCTTTTAAGAAGGCTACCCAAGTATATCTAGAAAATCATCAACCAACAAGAAAATATACCATTTACCTCCCAGAGATGGTTGACGAGTTGGCCCCATTAAGTCCATATGCAAAAGTTCCAAAGGCCGTTTTGTACCTATGTGGTTCAAATTCTTGTGTGCAGTCCTAGACTGTTTTCCCTTTTGGCAACCGCCACACACAAGGTTTTGTTCAAAAGAAAGTTTTGGAACCCCCTTGACCACATCTTTATTTGAAATTCTAGCAAGTTCCTTAAAGTTTATGTGACCTAGCCTTTCATGCCAAAGTGTTTCATTTTTCAAAGATGCTAGGTTACATTTTTCAGAAATCTTAGAAGGAACTACATAACAGTTGTTTTCTGATCTAACCCCCTTTAAAAAGAAAGCATGGTTCATGTCAGTTACAGTGCATTTATCAGATGAAAAATTAACTGAATAACCACTATCACACAGTTGACTTATGCTTATGAGGTTAGTCTTAAGGCCATGAACAAATAATACATTATCTAGAACCGGGCCATCTGGAATAGCTACCGTTCCCTTTCCAACAATTTTGGAAGACCGACCATCTCCGAAAACAACAAGTCCTCCGGAGTTTTTCTCAAATGTTTGAAAACAGTTTTTATCGCCGGTCATATGACGGGAACACCCGCTATCCAGGTACCAAGACGAACTATCATATGCATGCAAAGAAACATTGGTAGCAAGACAGGGAAAGATTTCACCTTTGCGCACCCAAACCTTTTTGAAGTGCGTCGGTAATGGTCGTGAAGTTGATTTCCTAGGTGAGAGCGTCTTGCTTGAAGAATTGCTGCTCCTTGATGATGTCGTCTTGAGCGGTGTACTACCAAGGCTCTTTTCCTTGAATGAATTGCAGTTGTTTTCCGAGGAATAGCCCTTTTGGTAGTCATTGCAAGATGTGCTTGAGGTGTGCGTTTGGCTTCCGTCTTGCAATTTCTTCTTATGTGCCCTGAAATGCCACAACGAAAACATACCTTGGTTCTTGTCGATTCCGAGGAAGATGTAGTAGGTTCGTTGTCGTTGCTTGTCGTGAACACCGGTGTCGGAGGAGGAGATACCGACTGAGGCACAAATACTGTACCACTCGAACTTGGAATGTCTCCAGTTTGAGTGTATCCGAGGCCGAACTTATTTCTTTGACCGAGACCAAGAAGTCTGTCCAACTTACTCCTTCCAGAAGAAAATCTCTTTAAGTCATCCTTTAGTTGGCGTATGGTCTCCGTCATTTCCAATTTTTCCTGTCGAGCCTCGCCGTTGAGCTTCAAGAAGTAATTCGCTTTGTTCACCATATCCATATAATTCTTCTCGAATTGCTCATTGGACTCTTGAAGGGAAACATTTGTCTTAATCAGATTGTCCCTTTCCACTTCAAGATCGGTTGAGATAGAGGTTACCTTTTTACTTCATCTTCAAGATCCTGCAATCTCTCTTTCAACCCCTTGTTTTGCTTAGCCAGTTTCTTTGAATCCCTCAAAAGCTTATGGTAGGCTAAAACAAAATCTTCACCTTCCGAATCATCTGATTCATCGTCCGTTGCAATCTTTTCAACAGTGGAGTTGGACAGTGAGTCGGATGTACTTGCCATTAAGCACATGAAGGGTGAAGATGTAGTGGACGCGTGGAAAGCTGTCGCGTTGTCTTCTTCATCACTTGACGATGACTCATTTGACGTGGAGTTGTCATCCCAAGTAACGACTTGCATCGCTTTCTTCTTAGCCGGATTCTTGTTGGGACATTCCGTTGCAATGTGGCCGTAGCCTCGACATTTGAAACACTGAACTTGTCCCTCAGAACTTTTCTTATCCTTTGAGAAGTTCTCTTGCTTTCTTGACTTGTGCTTGAAGGACCCTTGCCTTTCTTCGACTTTCCGAAGGATGGAGTTTTGCTTGAATTTCCCCTTCGAAAGTTGCGGCGAAACTTCCTTGTCAAGAGAGCGAGCTGCTTCTCAAAGTCCTCCATAGAAATGTTCTCGTCGTCGTCCGAGGAGGATGAATCCGCGTCTTCTTCTTTAGTTGATTTCAATGCGTAACCTGAAGACTTAGAAGAGGATGCCTTTCCAGAAGAATAGTTAGTAGGAAAAGTCATTTCATAAGTTTGTAAAGCACCTACTAATTCTTCTACACGCATTTCGTCCGGGTGTTTAATTGTTTCAATGGCTGCGACCTTCGGGCGAAATCGTTCAGGAAGAGTTCTTAGAATTTTTCTTACAACTTTAAATTCTGGAATCTTCTCTCCCAAGTTAGCACATGAGTTCACGATATCTTGCAATCGTGTGTAATAGTCAGTGAAGGATTCATTCTCTGCCATAGAGATAGAGTCAAACTTGCTCGTGAGCATTTGCAGTTTCTGAATCTTCACTAAGTTAGTTCCCTCATGCGTAACTTGAAGAACATCCCAGATTTCTTTCGCAGTCTCACATGCCGAGACGCGAGAGAACTCAGTTTGTGACAAAGCATTAAATAGAGCATTAATCCCTTTGCCATTGTAAGAAGATAAGTCTATCTCTTCCTTGGTCCATTTCGACCTAGGTTTTAAGGTGCGAACATCATCTAAAATTTCAGTTGGATTAGACCATCCTAATTCAATTGATTGCCACACCCTTTCGTCGATGGAAATTAAGAAAGCTTACTTTCCAGTCCGCATAATTTTCCAGTATTGCCACCTTCTTTACAACCCTTCCATCCTAGAGGGGTCATTAATGGGAATGCTCCACGTTCGACATCAACGATATGATCGTGAATCCACGATCCGCCAACGCGAATCCAGCGTCGATTCCACCTCTTTCAACCATTGTTCCATCGCAACCACTAACGCGATACCCCGACTTGATACCGTTGTTTGGTTTTGGTTAATAAGGATCTAATAGGGAAAAACACCTAGAGGGGGGTGAATAGGTGTAAACAATAAACACTCAAAAATCATTGTGCGATAAAACCCAATGCGGAAAAATAAAAGAACACGCACAGATTTTTACGTGGAAAAACTCCAAACCGGAGTAAAAAACCACGGGACCGATAACACGGCGAAATCCACTAGAATTAACACACGTACAAGGTGATATGCGTACTCACAGACGACTCAACCTTTTACCATACGCTCCTAGTAGATCTTCTCCGCTCGCTCCACGACGCTTCTCGAATCCACGATCCGCGCCCAACGCTGAATCCACAGCGTCCAACGTCGAGTCCACGACGTCCAACCGAATCCACGGTCTTCACCCAATGGCACGCTTCGAATCCACGAACGCACCTCGCTCCGAATCCACGAGAGCGATAACACCTTGAATCCACAAGGCCACGCGAGTCCACGCGCCGATTTTGGGATAAATCGTTGTTTGTTTGGGTGGTGATGATCCGCCGAATACTTAGATTAAAGATAGATCGGAAATACCATCTAAGTATTCATTGATTTGATTCTACTCAAAATGTGAGTATGGAAAACCTAGAATCAAATCAATCAATATAGATGAAGAACCATTGAATAGATCTAATGATTTCCGTTCTTCTCTATATATGTGGATTTTTCTTTTCGGCTATCTTTTCTTAACCAGCCGATCTATTGCGGATGCCCTAGAAATGAAATGGAAGGGCTATTTATAGGTTAGAAACCCTAGGAAGAATATTCGGATCAAAAACAGCCTTTTCTGGAAAGAAATCCCGACGGCGATCCGGATCAAATTTGGCGATCCGGATTGCAGAAGCACAAAACGATTTCCAGAAAATTGCCTGTTCGGGATCCGGATCGTAGTCACCGATCCGGATCGTTCATACAGTTTTACCAGAACATCATGTTCGGGATCCGGATTGCAATTCCTGATCCGGATCGTTCAAGCACACAGGTAAAACTAGTGTTCGGGATCCGGATCAGAGAGTGCTGCGATCCGGATTGAACCAGTGTATGAACAAACACCTTTCGGGATCCGGATTGAAAGCCACGATCCGGATCCTGAACATGTCCCATGTCCAGTTTTTGATGAATAAACAATTAAAACCTCTTCCAGGTGTTTCTACACTATAAGAAGTATTCGGATCATCAAAATTCTTTAGTTAAACGTACCTGATCCTTTTGAATTCTTCTTTCTTGAGATTGAGGTAGACGATCCAAAATTTCTTCATCTTCAATCTTCAAGACTTAACACATTCACGAAATACGCCAACTCAAATTCCGTAACAATGTGACGGGAACATCCGCTATCCAGATACCAAGACGAATTATCATACATGCATGAAATATAGTACCACGACAAGGGAAAATTTCACCTGTTGCGCAACCGAAACCTTTTGGACTGCATTGGCATGATCGTGAAGTTATTCTCCTTGGTGAAGCGTCTTGTTAGATAGATTGCTGCTCCTTGATGATGTCGTCTTGCGCGGTGAACTACCGAGGCTCTTTCTTCGAATGATTGCATTTGATTTACGAGGAATCACCTTTTTGGTAGTCATTGCAAGAAGTGCTTGAGTTGACGTTTGGCGTCCCCATCTTGGCAATTCTCCTTATGTGCCCTGAAAAACCACAACGAAACATACCTTAGTGCTTGCCGTGTGATGACCTGGAACTCCGCAGAGCTTCTGCATGTGTTTGGCAGCTTCTGGGACCTGTACTGTGTATTTTTGGATGTTTCTGCCCATTTGGACCTAAGTGTTGGACTCTGGACTTCTTTGGATCACGTGAGATCGGAGGACCCCGTTGGGTGGTTATAAGTATTTCGCGCGAAGCGGATATTAAAAGTGGACTCAGCGCGAAGTTTGGACCAAGGAATAACGTTTCCGGATGCCTCCGACGAATTTTGGAATTGGAATTTGGCAAAACGGACAGCGATTTGGATTCAGCACGCGAAAACGGTGAAATGGACTATTTACTTATATTTTAGGAGTCCGGATGCAAAGCACGTTTTTCGAGGCATGGTACCTGTTCCGCGGCCGGTGTTGCCCGGCAGCGGCGGCGGGAGGCGAGGCGCAGCGGCGGCTGGGGCGCAGTCGCCCCGGGTCCACCGCGGGAGGCGTGCACCCGGGGGCAGGACAGGTGGGGCTCATAGTGAGGCCAAATGGATTGATTAATGTCCTGTTGTCTTCGAGAGTTGAGGAATGTTGTACTCCAGTTGTACTTGGACAGATTGGGAGTGGTGTTCCCCAAGGATATTATGATTTACTCCCTGAGTGACTTGGAATAAGAGGAACACTTGTGGATGTGCTTTAACGCGTGGGTGGAAGAAGCTGTATGCCGTGTTTATTGGAGTACAAGTTTTAGCTTCTGAAGCTTACCTTTTTGGTCACTTTGTGTTAGCCGTAGGGGGCGGCGGTGGAAAATCCGGCCAATATGGATACTATCTCGGAATTGGCCGAGATCTATATTTATGGTCAAGGTAAAAAGCTTCTTGACATGGCATGCCAGGAGAGCATGGCTAATGGATAATAAACTGGTGTCAGCGCCGACTTTTGCATGCTCGTGCGGGGTGATGGGACTTCGAGTGGTAGCAATGCCTTCCATGGTGGCGATGGAGTTACCATTGGTTTACTTTTGAGCATTCGGATCACCCCGATAGGGGCACTGTGTTGGCGATACCTGGAGCAGGAAGCTGTCTGGGTTGAGTCGGAGTTCCACAGCTGGCGCTGTGTTGGACCATTTTGGTGTACAAGGTTAGAGACTGTGTCCCGGAGGATTCCTTTTGATGGTAGACTACGGTGGAGCAGTCCACGCTGATAATCAAATTTGTGAGTGACCGAGCGGGGAGGACCGCCCTTTGCGAATTCTGGCTCGTGAGATGAGAGGATTGCGCATCAGGCCATGCCGTACTGGTTGCTGATGTTGTCGTTGGGAGTAGTCACGGGAGCGTGTGGTGACCTGGGAGCTGGAGACGGCGGTGTTAAGTACCCCCCTTGGTTTCTGTGCTCCTTGTGAGTTGTGTTAGTTCGAGGACGAAACTTTCTTTTAGTAGGGAGGATGTGATGACCTGGAACTCCGCAGAGCTTCTGCATGTGTTGGCAGCTTCTGGGGACCTGTACTGTGTATTTGGGGTGTTTTCTGCACCATTTGGACCTAAGTGTTGGACTCTGGAGTTCATTTGATCACGTGAGTGATCGGAGGACCCCTTGGGTGGTTATAAGTAGTGTCGCGCGAAGCGGATATTAAAGTGGACTCAGCGCGATGTTTGGACCAGGAACACCTTTCCGGATGCCTCCGACGAATTTTGGAATTGGAAATTTGGCAAAACGGACCAGCAGATTTGGATTCAGCGCGCGAAAACGGTGAAAATAGACTATTTACTTATATTTTTCGGAGTCCGGATGCAAAAGCACGTTTTTCGAGGCATGGGGTACTGTTCCGGCGGCCGGGTTGCGCCGGCAGCGCCGGCGGAGGCGAAGCGCGGCCGATCCTTGGGTCGTGTCGCGTCGCCCGGTCCATCGCGGAGGCGTGCACCCGGGGCCAGACAGGTGGCGGCTCCCGGTTGGCCGGCGCAGCAGGCGCGTCCCACGGAGACGCGCGGGTGCACGGTGGACCCGGCGGGGGACACGTGGCATCTTCTTACTGGTTCGGTTAATGGGCTTACGTGCACCGGGCGCAGCGAGCGAAAGGGCTGACACTGGGCTTCCCCATTGGTCTGGGTACTGTGACGCGCAGGCGGGGCGACGTGCGCTGGCAGGCGGGCAGGTGGCCGTACGGCGGGGCAGTGGCCGTACGCGCGGGGGCTGGCGGCGCGACGTGCGCGGGGCAGGCGCGGTCAACGCCACGTGGCGAAGCGCGGGACGCTGGATTTGCTGTCTGCTGTTCGGCGATGACGTGGCACGCTGTGGGCGTTCGGGCGCTTGATGGACGGCTGAGATCGGGTTACTGTGCCGCCCGGAAAATTTCGGGCGCCCGGAAATTAGGACACAGATGTCATTTTTGGAATTGTTGAGCTGGGCCTATATAAAGCCGAATTCAAGGATCTTTTCGCGGGAGCTTCTTCTGGGCTTCATCTCTCCGAGAGCTGTATACAAAAGTTATTCATCTTCCTGTGGAGCATCTCGTGGAGAAGTTTGGGGATTTTTGGTGCACGCACTTCGAGGTTGCGGCATTTCGGCGCAGTGCGACTTCCTTCACCGTGTTTCCCTTCGTCGCGTTTCGGTGCGCAGGCTCCCTTGTCTTACTCAGACCATCTTTTCGATGATTTTGCGGTAACGCGTTCACGAGAGGTAAGGCTTCGTTTTTCGTGTTGATTACTTCTCCGCATTTTCGAGTTTTTGGCACAATTCCCGAGGCATCTCTGGGCCACTATTTTTCTGTGGTGATTTTGACAGCATGAGCTTGTTGGATTTCTTTTTTTAGGCCTACGGACATTGGAATGAGGTGTTTAAGGTGTCGTTTGATATCTACTCTTCGAGAGGAACGCACTTCGTATTTTTATTGGATTTTTCGGAGGTCATTTTAAGGGTGAGAATTAAGCTTCTTTGCTGCTGTTTTTTCCAGCAGGACTGGGTTCTTGAGGGAATGGCTTCCAACGTTGTCCGAATTGTTTCTTGGCCTACAGGTATTAGAACTGAGCGTTTAAACAGTTGATTTGGGGCTACTCGTCGCGAGGATCGCAACCGCTATTTTTATGGAATTTTTTGAGGTCTGTATACAGGTGAATCTCTTCTTCTGCTGGTTGGTAAAAACAGCATATGCTGTTTTTTTTTAGAGTGTGGTTGTGATGTTGTTGATCTCGGCTCGATGTTGTTTGTTGGAACAGTGGTTTGGTGCGGCTGTTACCGAGAGTGCGGTTCCGCAGATTTTGGATTTCGTGTGGCTGCGTACTTCACCGACTTCGGCTTTGCCTGCGGAATGCGTTTTCAGGTGGGTGCTTTATTCCGAGAACCGGTGGACGGTTCTCTAATTCTTTATGTTAGAATTGCATGCAGGTGAAGGGTACAATAACCTGAGATTGATTGGTAAGCTTAACAATGTTGACTTTATGGGAATTGCAAGATAATAATTCATATTTGACAAGGTATTAATTAGATATTCATGTTGATGATTAGTGGAAGCTTACCTAAGGCAAGGTTACCCTATATGATCATGCCATGTTAGCACATAGAGGCATAGTAGTTGTAGAGTGTCTTCAGCTTCTTTCTTTAGTTTTACTGCATCGATTATCTTTTGCCTCTAGTAGTCTTGGTGGGCAGATCGTCAGGCCTGGTGCGATACCCACTGAGAACTCCCTTTGGTGTAGTTCTCACACCGTTGGGGGTTTTCCCCCTTTTTGTCCTTTCTCTCCTTTGTTTTGCAGAGTCTTAGCGGGTGTTGCTGTTTCTGCGGTTGTTGATCGAGGCGAGAGAGTCGCGAGCGAGACCCCTACCCGTCGTTGGAGAGTAGCGGTACCTCCCCCTTTTTTTTTGTGGAGATCCTCAGTATAGTCGGTAGATTAGTGTTTATTTCCTCTTTTGAGAGACTGCTGTAGTGAGGATATGATGTATTGAGAGCTTGTACACTGATGTATTTATTGGAGATACCTCCCTGTTGAGCTATGAGTGTTGTATCTCAGGATATCGTACGATTATCATTTTTGGGAGGTGACATTGTTGTATTATTTTCAGTTGTACAGTGATTGATTTTAGTTTACAGCAGATTTTTATTTATAGCTCTGATATCTGTTTAGCTGTAGTACTTTTCTTGCAGGTAGGACGCTTCGCCTATGCGGGTTTGGCATAGGTGGCGGATCTGTTGGCGAGCCCGGGTCGCAGTTTCGACCCCGGGGCGTGACAGATTAGAGTGGTATCAGAGCCTAGGATGTAGGTCATGATGGACTTAGAAACCTAGGCTTGTGGTTGGACCCTAGGATGACTTCGTGAGAGTCGTGATTTGTAGCGAGAGTCCTGATTGAGTTTTACACCTCTCCCAAGGGACGGGATGAGTGATTGGCATGTTTATTCTCCTAAGTAGTTATGTTGGCTGCAGACAACATAACGCTGTGGAATGGGTGACATGCTCTAGACTTTCGCCGGTTGGGTCGAGCATTGTTGTGTGCTGATTTGCGGTTTGTCGTGGCGAGCGGTGTCTCCCCGACTTTGGGCCCTGACCCGGGTGCACTTTGGTGCAGCAGTTGGGTCTGAGCTAGTTGTTTTGAGCCGGATACCCGGATTGAGGTCAGAGAGCTCCGGACCCAGATGACAGGATTGTTAGAGGCATATCAGCGCTGGAGTGAGCAGCTAGTCTGGTGACACAGTTGTCAGAGCAGTGGGCAGCCGACAGTACTTTTCTTCTGAGACCACCAGGTTGTAGTATCCTCAGCGGCAGGGATTTCTGTGGCGCCAATGGAGTGAGTAGCCCCCTCCGTGCTAATATTTAGTGCCAAGGCACTGAGGCAGGGTGGATAGTTGACAGCAGAGGAGCTGTGGGGCATGTTTGATTAAGTGAGCCAGATTTGGCAGATGAACCACCCCGATTCGTGGAATTGAGTTGGAGCCTTTGGGGGCAGAATCGTGGTTGGTGGTGATGGAGAGACAAATTGAGAGCCTCCCTGTGCTAGAGAGTTTATGCAGTTGTCGAACTGCGCGCTCCAGGTTTCGAGGGACGAGGCGCATAGGATATGTGAGACTGGGAGTGAATCGCGCCAGGATACCTTTCAGTTTATTCGGTCCCTCCTGTGCAGATTTTGAATTTTAGATGCCTCGATAGAGTAGGCATTGTGTTTAGAGCTGGGCGCTGCAGTTCCTTTGGATGGGGATCTGCCGCTGGAGGCGTGTTCTGGATGGAAGCGCTTGGCACTAGGTGATGGAGGACAGATCGACAGGCAGAGGCATTTTCGTTTTGTTTTCCTGGATGGTGGATATCCTTCTGGATGGTTAATGTGAAGCTTGCCCATGGGAATGTTACCCTTTGTGATTGATAGCATGCATATTTGAGGTATAATATATGTGATTGAGGGGTGAGCTGGTAAGGATAATTGTATAAGGAATTGCATGAATTAGTAGTGTTTTGTCAGATGACGGTTGCAATAATGGATTTCTGAGATGTCGGAGATCGGGTGGACCCCGATGGCAGCATCAGCCTCTCTATCAGAGTAGCGCAGTGGTAGCGTGGTTTTGTTATCTGCGGAGGACCTATTCGCCGCCGCAGTGTGAGCAGGGACAGAGGTCGTGCTCCCTTTGTGATTAGTCTGGATATTTTCTGGCAAACTGAGCGACAACCGCATGCATCCTGTGGATGAGTTTGTGCCGCCTGGTTGGAGGGCGCCACGGCAGTGGATCGGGTTGTTGCAGGTGTGATTTCATCACAGCAGTCGGAGTTAGCGTACTTTGCTTTCCGGCATGGACTAGAGGCAGAGTTGTTACCACGTGCACTAGAGGTACAGGATACCATCGGTGTTGTGCATGTAAAGGATGCTTGTTATAGGGAGACTGTTCGAACACACGGGTTATAGCGATAGTGTGAGAGGAGTTTTGGCGGCACCGGGACTAAAGGATATTTCTATTGCTGCGAAATCCCAGGTGTGAGTCCACTCGAGCCGATAATCATGCCCCCAGTTAGGGAGATTGAGATTGCGATTGACGTGGTTCTGGAAACCGCGCCCACCTCAATAGCACCTCATGGATATTATCTGTAAGAGCTGGGAGAGTTGATGTCACCGGTACAGGGATCTGATGGATCGAGGGTTTGTTTGACCTCGTGCCACGTCGTTGATACACGACTGTGAGAGCTCTTTTGTGGTTTGAGCACAGGCAGGTCCGGGTATTATTTAGGACTTTTTGATGGAGTTATCCCCCGGCAGTTGTTTGACTGATGCATGTACAGACTTTGGAATCTTACAGCTGAGTATTTCGCCAGATGGCGTTCGGGACACGGTAGGGCATTATGAGCTCATAGTGAGGCCAAATGGATTGATTAATGTCCTGTTGTCTTCGAGAGTTGAGGAATGGTGTACTCCAGTTGTACTTGGACAGATTGGGAGTGTGTTCCCCAAGGATATTATGATTTACTCCCTGAGTGACTTGGAATAAGAGGAACACTTGTGGATGTGCTTTAACGCGTGGGTGGAAGAAGCTGTATGCCGTGTTATTGGAGTACAAGTTTTAGCTTCTGAAGCTTACCTTTTTGGGTCACTTTGTGTTAGCCGTAGCGGGCGGCGGTGGAAAATCCGGCCAATATGGATACTATCTCGGAATTGGCCGAGATCTATATTTATGGTCAAGGTAAGAAGCTTCTTGGACATGGCAGTGCCAGGAGAGCATGGCTAATGGATAATAAAACTGGTGTCAGCGCCGACTTTTGCATTGCTCGTGCGGGGTGATGAACTTGCGAGTGGTAGCAATGCCTTCCATGGTGGCGATGGATTTACCATTGGTTTACTTTTGAGCATTCTGGATCACCCCGATAGGGCCACTGTGTTGGCGGATACCTGGAGCAGGAAAGCTGTCTGGGGTTGAGTCGGAGTTCCACAGCTGGCGCTGTGTTGGACCATTTTGGTGTACAAGGTTAGAGACTGTGTCCCGGAGGATTCCTTTTGATGGTAGACTGCGGTGGAGCAGTCGCTGATGGTCAGAATTTGTGAGTGACCGAGCGAGGGACGCCCGTTGCGAATTCTGGCTCGTGAGATGAGAGGATTGCGCAATCAGGCCATGCTGTACTGGTTGCTGATGTTGTCGTTGAGGAGTAGTCACGGGGAGTGTGTGGTGACCTGGGAGCTGGAGACGGCGGTGTTAAGTACCCCCCTTGGTTTCTGTGACTCCTTGTGAGTTGTGTTAGTTTCGAGGACGAAACTTTCTTTTAGTAGGGGAGGATGTGATGACCTGGAACTCCGCAGAGCTTCTGCAGTGTGTTTGGCAGCTTCTGGGGACCTGTACTGTGTATTTGGGGTGTTTCTGCACCATTTGGACCTAAGTGTTGGACTCTGGACTTCATTTGGATCACGTGAGTGATCGGAGGACCCCGTTGGGTGGTTATAAGTAGTTTCGCGCGAAGCGGATATTAAAAGTGGACTCAGCGCGAAGTTTGGACCAGGACACCTTTCCGGATGCCTCCGACGAATTTTGGAATTGGAATTTGGCAAAACGGACAGCAGATTTGGATTCAGCGCGCGAAAACGGTGAAAATAGACTATGTACTTATATTTTTCGGAGTCCGGATGCAAAAGCACGTTTTTCGTGGCATGGGGTACTGTTCCGGCGGCCGGAGTTGCGCCGGCAGCGGCGGCGGGAGGCGGAGCGCGGCCGCGGGCTGGGGCGCAGTCGCCCGGTCCATCGCGGAGGCGTGCACTCGGGGCAGGACAGGTGGCGGCTCCCGGTTGGCCGGCGCAGCAGGCGCGGTCCACGGGAGACGCGCGGGTGCACGGTGGACCGGCGGGGGACACGTGGCATCTTCTTACTGGTTCGGTTAAATGGGCTTACGTGCACCGGGCGCAGCGAGCGAAAGGGCTGACACGTGGCGCTTCCCCATTGGTCTGGGTACTGTGCGCGGCAGGCGGGGCGACGTGCGCTGGCAGGCGGGCAGGTGGCCGTACGGCGGGGCAGGTGGTCGTACGCGCGGGGGCTGGCGCGCGACGTGCGCGGGGCAGGCGCGGTCAACGCCACGTGGAAGCTTACCTAAGGCAAGGTTACCCTATATGATTATTTATCATGCCATGTTAGCACATAACCTTTAATGAGGCTGGTTTATGCAATGGGATAGGATTATATAGTTATGTGCAGGTTCTACTCGAGGAGCGTTATAGATCGAGGATTATGGACAGGTATGGTCATTGATAATTTTGGCATGAGGTTTATTTTTCTTTATTCTCCTTGAGGACAAAGCATGCTTGTTTGGACATGTAGCTAGGCCATCTTTTACTGCTACACTACTTATTGGAACTTGACTTGGGAGAAACTATGCTTTTCCTTTTCTCCTTCTTTGTTAGTGAGGTGGTCAGTGCTGCTCGGGTTCGAGCAGGGGTCTGGGTGGTGTAGTCGGGACTTGGTGTCTGGGACAGGTTGGATTAGTTGTGGGCTTTTGCGCAAACCACGGATATTGGGGCGGTTGACCGATATTTATTTATTGACCAGATTGGGTATCTGAATTCTCTAGTGGACAGAGTTTCCCACTATTTGAGTACTTTTGCATCTGATGAGGACCGAGGCTTCTCTTTGGTGGTTGGGCTTTCCCACTTGATCAGAGTCATGATCCATCCTGCTTGGTTACTTATCACACCGGCGCGCGTTATTGCCCGTGATTGCTTTTTATCTTACCGCGCGGTTATTGCCCGGTGGTGTCTTTCCTCGTGTGGTCGATCCCCACGAGTTCCCCTCCGGAGGCCGGGGCCAGACAGTTATTGACAGTTTTTGCTATCACATCGGCGCGGTTATTGCCCGATGATGAGAGCGGCAACAGGCAGTACCAGTTTCACTGGTGATACTAGATTGAGTTTACAGCTTTTACTTTATTGTTGCACTCGTGTCGGGGGGACCGAGTAGAGTCTAGTAGCTTTGTTTAGACCAGTTGCTAGTGTTGTTGGGAACCGTTTGGGGTTTGACGGTGGTCCCGTGTTCGTTGTGAGCTTTTTGACCATTGTGTTAGAGGTTGAGCATTTTGAGTCTATCCGTTCTGAGAGAGAGGGCATGGATTTTGACTATAGCCTGCATGAGCCATTACTCGATAGCGAGTTAGTCCGTTGGATGCCCTACATAATTCCTGCCCGTTAGCGGGAGGTGGTTGTAGTGGGCGCAGGTTTGACTGGACCCGATGTGGCAGTCAGCTCGATTGGGTCGATTGAGCACCTCGCGTGCGAGTGTTGCATATATTTATCAGAGTTTCCCCATTTGAGCATTTAGATAGAGGCATAGTAGTTGTAGAGTGTCTTCAGCTTCTTTCTTTAGTTTTACTGCATCGATTATATTTTGCCTCTAGTATCTTGGTGGGCAGATCGTCAGGCCTGGTGGCGATACCCACTGAGAACTCCCTTTTGGTGTAGTTTCTCACACCCGTTGGGGGTTTTCCCCCTTTTTGTCCTTTCTCTCCTTTGTTTTGCAGAGTCGTAGCGGGTGTTGCTGTTTCTGCGGTTGTTGATCGAGGCGAGAGAGTCGCGAGCGAGACCCCTACCCGTCGTTGGAGAGTAGCGGTGTAATACTCGGAAAACTGTGTTAGTGTAAAGAGTGTTTTTCAGGTGCGAATGTGTGCGAGGAAACAAAAATTAACCTTAGTGGGGTGTACCGGTGTACGGTTGGCACAGTTGCCGAAGCACAAATTCCGCCTTTCCGATCCGAGTCCGATCTCGAAATCTGAGGTAGCCAGTGCGACCGTCTCGTTGAATCGAGTGGAAATGGTGTAGACCGTTTGCTGATCCGACGGTCGGATCGTCCGGAAATCAGCAAGAGAACTAGTGGGACCCACGACTTAGTGAATAGTAACCCCAGATTTTGGTCCCCTCTCGATCGGTCGTTGGCCATCCCACTGTCCAAATCCAAACCTAGCAGTATGAGTAGACGATTTCTAGCTAATTTTGACATTCTGAGCGCAATGGCACTGATAGAATTTCCGTTTGACGACCCTAGAACCTCGAAAAGCGTGCTGAACTGTAGAAATCACAGTATTTTATGGATCTGCGATTTAGCAGGATTTTTAGTCGACGAACAAAAATCGCTACCTGATAGGTTTCGTCGAGCCGACGTCGTGGTGGTGTCCGTTTTTCAGTTTGACAACCTGGTGTCTCGAAATACGTGAAAAACACTAAAAAATGCGGGTATTTTTTGAGAAAAGCCCTATATTTTATGTGTTGTTTGCTCCAAACTTGTTCATGAGGGACTTCCTTGTGATTCTATTCTACAGCAATGGACCCAAGTGAAAAATGCAAAGAGTTGAGGGCTAGTTGGCATTTTGTTGCAATATAAGTGTAATAGCAACATAGGGTTGCTTTGGAAACCCTAGCCGTTTCAATTCATAACCATAGCCACCCCCACGTTTTCCACATTCCCTCTACTACCTTACCCGCACTACTGCGCCGCCGGCCGCCTCCCCTGGTCGCCGGAAAAGCAAGGTTATTCTTGGAGCATTTTGATCCCGGGTTGTTGGAGAAGTAGAAGAAGCACCCAAGCCCTTGAACTGTGCCCAGACTTCTCTGCGGGTGTGCTCTACATCCAGAAGGCAAACCAAAGTGGGCTGGTGCACTGTCGTGGCCGCGCGAGCGTCGGGACACCATCCTTGTCTTCCTCGGATCCGGCGAAGTGAGTTCCTGTGTTTTTTTGGGTTTTTCTTGCTACCTAGATGCCCTGAGCCCTCCATCACCTTTTGGTGAATCTCCTAGCCGAACCCCGAAGTCGGGATTGCCCCCGGTGGCCGGCGGGGAAATTGCACCCGCCGGAAACCGAGAAAGCTCCGCCACGGTCGTTCTCTTCAACCAATGGACCAAACGGGTCAAAATTGGTATACAGGGACTGTATGACCTAAGGATTATTTCTGCAAAGTTTGGAAAAGTATGGTGGAGTATTTAGGAGAAAATCAAAACCCTAGTTTTTTTGGGTTTTGAAGCTTAGGCCGAGCTTCTTGCTCCGGCGCCGGCGAGCCTCCCCCAGCGTCGGTCACCTACCCAGAACTCTTCCTGGGTGTGAGAGATCCACCCATGTATTTGCATGGCACCCATGCGCAAGAATGGGAGCGCGGCCAAGATGGGTTCGAAATGGGATTAAATCGCGGCCGCCGGCGCTCCGGCCATCTCCGGCCGGGGAGGGTTGGTCGGGAAGCTTCCTACGACCCTCCTGAGCGTTCCCATCCAAACTGGAAGTCTCCAAAATGCCCCGTTAAAAATCCGCCATTAACGGTGAAGAAGCTCGAATAGAGCTTTCTCCGCCGCCGTCGCCGCCTTGCCTCGTCGCCGGGCACTGGCCCAGCAAGCTTGCTTTGAGTTTTGGGGAAGGTATGGTCAAGTGGTTGAGCCCCGAAGCCTCTGGTTGAATGGTCACGAAATTCGAAGCAAAGGTGTCACGCCCCGGGGGTTTAAATGCGCGGAAGAAGAGCCACCGATGCTCCCAAAATCTGTATATAATTTTTTTTTTTTTTTTTTTTTTGAACATCATTACTCCCCGACGCGTGCCCAGACCCGCCGCATATACAAATTCACTCTACGCGCGGGCAGAGTCTCCTTTGTATATGCACGGCGTCCTGACTACATCATACGTTCATCTCAAGCATTAACCACACTAATTGAGGTACAAACTCATACAACTTGCATTCCAAACAATCCAACAACTTCTTTACAAGGAAAAGGGCCGACTGATTTGAAAGGATAAATAATCGCAAGGTTTTGGAAGCGCGCCCACACGACGCCATTATTTTTGAAAACTATTTCGAAACCACATAAATCCCACAAGGTTTTTAAATCCGGTGCCCACACGACACCCACGTTTTTAAAACGGTTTTCGCAAACGGTTTTCTTTTCATGGTTTTAAACGGCCATGCAAGGAAGGAGTGACAGTATATTCGCATGAGTGAAAAAGAATACATCCACTTCGACCCCACGGGGGTGTCGCAATCCACAACTAACTAGCAGAAGTAATAAAGAAAAAGGGAAGGGAGAGTCACTGTGTCCGAAGACGCTCAAAGTCATAACAGCGCCCTCGCGGCCTCACCGGTGCCCTAGCACTCGCCCCTGGACGAACCTGTCACGGAGTGGGTAGTCAGTGACTAGAAATAACATAATAGGCAGAAGAGCTAAAATATAGCAAACCATAATGACCAAAGTAACCGTCCTCCTCAATACAGTCCAATATCGACCCCACCCTGCACCAAACCAAATCGGGCACCTACCCCGCTCACCGCACCGAGCCCCTATCCCGGTGTCCCCCTCCGAGCACCCGCCTCGGCCGCCAGCACCTGCCTCGGCATCACCGCTCACACCCCCCACCTGCGAGGCCCCCATTCCTAACGCCACCGTCGCGTGGGGTACACGGGTCAACGTACCACTTTTCCGGAAAAGCACACCCTGGCGGAGGCCAATCCGCCGGTGTGCGTGTAGCAAAACAGAGCAATACGTATCGATAAATGAGTAAAGTAATGCAACAGGGTTAGTCAGATAAACGTAAATCTCAATTACCTTGCACCTTGCCCCAACATGTTATTCCTAATAGAACAAGTCCATCCCCGAAACCCCCAGACCGAGTACCCACCTTTCGACGTCCGGCTGGTCACAGCGATCACCGTCCTCGTCGCCCGTATACCCCAAACAACCCTGCTGTTTTCGGAGGGGCGAACCGCCCATCCAGTCTCCCGCCGCGATGATCATTAAACCCGGCGGTCCACATCACCCCTTACAAGATACAAATAGCAAGAACGGAAACATACAAGAAGACGTCTTAAGGGGTACCCACCTTGAACGCGAAGAAAAGGGTGTGCATGGAAATCAAGTTAAAACACGCCCACCATGCGCCCGAAAAACTGAAGTATGAAAATAATATTAAAAACATCGTCGCGGTCGAAAAACACTCAAAAACGGGGCGAAACGGGCCAAAAACGGAGCTTCCGGGCTCTTTGGCAGCTGTCGGGTGCACGGGTCCAGGCGTGGACCGGGTCCACGGCGGCAGGCGGCCGCGGCGCGGACCGGGAGCACGCTGCAGGCGGTGGACCGCCTCGGCTGGGCCGGGCCGCGCACGGGTGAAGGCGCGCACCGGGTGCATCGCCTCCCCCGCTGCGCGACGTGCACCGGGTGCACGCCTAAGGCGTGCACCGTGCGGCCTGGCGCACCCACCCGTGCCCGGGTCTGCGGTCCCAGGCCGCGGAGGCGTGCGCCGGGTGCACGCCGGCCCGGTGGACCGCGCGGCCTGGCGCACCGTTTTCTTGCGCCGGGTTCGCGGTCCCGGGCCGCGGACACGTGCGCCGGGTGCATGCCAGCACGGTGGACCGCGGCCTGAAATCTGCCCTAGTGAACAGTACGGTCCCCTTTTTTCGGCTCCGTTGCGACCCGCCCCCGCGACCCCGGCGACTGCGGCGACGACCCCGTGGGCACGACAACGGCGGCGGCGGCCTCCCGTTTAACGACGGCGGCGGCGGCCTCCCGTTCAACACCTCGTATTGCCCATGACAACGACAAAAGGAAAACCCCCAAAACAAAAAACCAAAAAAAGGAACCACTCACCTTCATTCGTTGGAGAAGGAGTAAGAAAAATAATCGTCCCCTCCTCGCCTCCTTGCTCGATCAATCCCGCAGAGGATGGGTGATTTTTCCTTTCTCGGTTTTGGTTCCCTCCGTCGATTTCTTGGGAAGAGGGAAAAGGAATTAGGTTTTCCCCTCCCGCACGCACCCAAATAACTTAACGCCAAAATAAAAAGACGGAAAGCCTAAATCCCCAAAACACAACTAAAATCGATCGGGATGCAACGGGGGTCCAGATTACCCCGAAAACGCGCCGATCGCCTGCACGACTTTCGATGCGCCCACACTGATGGTAAAACTTCAAAAATTATTTCTGGGAGATCTCGGGGTCGGAATTCAAATCCGATCGCGCCACCGTTCACCGTTTTGCGAGCTCTACCACCTAAAATACCCGCAAACCCTGACGATCAGCCCAAAAATTCTCGAATTTCAACCTCCCCTCCTTAACAACCGAAGATATAAGATTAGGACCCTAAACGAAAAACCGAAAGGCCGAGGTGCCACCCGAAAGATAAAGTAACCCACAGACAAAAAAAAGATGAAAAGTCCAATCACAGCAGGATCCCGTCCGATCGCCTCGAAAAGCGTGCCAGCCACTTAGCACGGATTCCGATGCACCGCTCAAGGCAAACGCTTTGACCCCCATTCCGGGAGATCCGTAAATCCGAATCCGAATCCGTTCGCTTTGCCGTGCTCCATTTTGCGAGCTCTACCGACTAAAATTGTCCGCGAGCCCCGACGGACTGTTCGGAAAGACACCAAGATTAGACCCTCAGTCGGACATCATGAGAAGAGGGGTAACGGGGAAAGTCAAAGAAAGGCCAAGTCTTACAAAAGGCTTCATCCTCAACCTCTTGCCGCGGCCGAACTTGGGAGCAAACCTGAAAACCAAATTGATGGAAACACTTTAGCAACTTAGAGGATCATTTCCTTCCAAGTTTGGAAGCTTTTGGTGCAATGTATGCTGAGAACTAGCTGGGTTTTGTGCTTGTGTGCTTGTGTATGAGAAGTGCACACCAATTGTTCGATGTAATGCGTCAATGAAGATTTTGATGGAATCTGGCCTGGATGTAAATTTGAAAGATGTTCCAAATTGTCCCCTGAACTTGATGCTCACTTCAGATCAAGTTGGATCTGTGTGGACTAACATTTGGAGCATTGTCGGTTTGTTAGAGAGCAAGGATATGGATTTGTTGATCCAGCAAAGGCTGGGCTGCCAATAGGGCAAGCCCTGTGCTTTTTAGGGCATTTTGAACATATGTTTAAAGCAGATTTTTGATTGGATTAATAAAAGTTAAGTTATAATGTAATCAACCTCTAAGTGAATAGTTTGGCCCAAAGTCTATTCCGGGCTATTTGCAAAGCCGCGACAGTGAGCTCCTAGCTAATTTGGGGTCACTGGACTCGATGCTCACGATAAAAATTGGTTTTGATGAGCCGGAGAAACAAAAATTCATTTAGGCTATGTTAGCAAGGTATTCATGGCCCGAAGTTTTCCTCGGGTTCCGTGCTGCTGCAAATGGGTGAGCACGGTGTTCAGCGGGTCGAGTGTCACCTACTGGAAGTGACGGTTCGTAAAAATAATATCCCAGTTAAGAGAACGAGCGAAAACGGCTCTCAAAGTATTGTAGAAGTGTAATTGGGTAAAACCCTAGGGGTCAATTTGTAATTGTAGCCTGGTAGACTGTTGTACACAGAGTGTCAGTGGGTTGGGTATGTGTGAGAGTTATTTTCCTGACCCGTGTAAATGATTCAGGTCCCAGCAGTCAGCCGCCAGCTTGCGAACCATCCAGCAGCCACCGTGATCATCTACATTAAGGTGGGTTGTTGTTTTAAGTCCTTGCATTTAATTCTATTAAATTGGGTGGGGTCAATCTGTGCGTACTTGGGTTAAAGATCGAAGGGTGATAGACATTACTTGTTTGATTGTGCTAACGTTTAAAACAAAGAGAAAAAGAAAATATAGAAAAAGGAGGGATGTTCTAAACTTTATATGGACCTCGTGCTTGGATTAAAACAGTGTGGGTTTGATTTTGAAAGTTCTAGCATTTAGTTCTATCATGTGGGACGGGGACAAGCAAGTGCGTACGTGGGTTGACTGGGGTGTTTAGCGTCGATCCCCGAGGACCGTTTACTTTAAATATTACATATTATCGTTCCACTTTAAATGCTACCGGTTATCGTTTCTTTAGTTGTTGCATGTTACCGCCTCACTCTAGTTGTTACATGTTACCGCTTTACTTCGATTATACTTGTTAGTAGGGTACTTTGATTACACATGCTACTATCTTGCTCTTGTTCATACATCATGGTTACTTGGCTCGAGGCTGCAGCACGCGCACCCGCGGTTTGGCCACCGCAAAGGGTGCGCTTTTCCGGAAAAGTGGTCTATGACCCGTGTATACCCACAAGGTGACGTAGTGGGGCCCCTTATTAGTTGTGGGGTTGAGGCGCCGAGGTGCGAGCGATGCGACCCGTCGGTTTAGTTGCCCGACGTGGTCGGGTTTTGCAGGTACGGTACGGCCGTCGGTTTAGTTGTCCGACGTGGCCGGGTATAGCAGGGCACAGGTGTACAGGTTATCGTTTCCCTCTGGAGAGGGTAGTTGCTCCGGTTGGCTCCACGGTTTGTTTTACTATATTTTCCTGCTCTACTATTATTCGTCACTGACTTCCCACCTTGTGACAGGGTCCAGACGGGGGGAGAGGTAGGCGACGGTGAGGACGGGGCAGGAGCTTCTGGGTTGCTGGGAACCCTGGACCGTATTGTTTCTTTCATCTTTACATTTCATTTACTTTGTAGTTACTTGTGAGGTTCTCGATACCCTCGTGGGGTCGGCATGGATGTCGGTATGGTTACATTTAGTTGTTCTCTTATGTACTTATTTTTCCCTCAATTTCTGTTGGCCGTTTGAAAAAGAAAAACCAAAGAAAAGATTGCGAAAATTGTTTTCAAAAATTTAAGTGTCGTGTGGGCACTGTTTTCAAAACCATGTGGATTTATGCTGGTTTCGAACACGTTTTCAAACTCTGGGTGCCGGGTAGGCGCCGTTTTCAACGACTGTGGATTTATCCTTTCAAAACCCCTTGGCCGTGTTTATTACTCAGTGGTGGTACTTAGTTGTATGTTAGAACTGTTGTGATTGAATGGATGTTTGCGTTTGGGACTTGTATTAGCTGCTACGCCGTGCATATGCAGAGGAGACTCTGTCCGTTTGCAGAGTGACTCTGTGTATGCGGCGGGTCTGGGCATGCGCCGGGGAAGAGGGTTTACCTTTCAAAAAAAAAAAAAAAAAAAAAAAAAAAAAAAAAAAATCTTTCGCACCAAATGAGTACCTTTTGTGAACCGTTTCCGCTAAAACAAACCCCCGGGGCGTGACAGATTAAGATGGTATCAGAGCCATACTTGCAATCACAACAGTTGGTGCCGACATCCGTGGAAATGCCTCTCTTGCCTACAAATGAATGAGATGGGTAGGGCATGGGGATAGAACGCGAGCGATCGAAAGGGGGGGGGGGGGGAAAGAGAGAGTCCGAGTCCTTTCTGTCGCTAGGTGGTTCGTGGTCCCGTTACTTAGTAACAAAGGCTAAAGCTGACTTTCTTGGTGTGTGTACAGATAGAGGGCCGACTCAGCGAGCAACCGACGACGGAAATGGACATCGCCGACGAAGCCAATCGCCTGCTCCGCAACCAGCTGCGCGACGTGGCTGGGCAACTGCTGACTCTCGCGGAGCGCCTGAGCATGCTGATACAGGAACTCGAGGGCGTCGATCGATTCCGGGGCGGCAGCAGAGGCGTTGCCCCTCCCGGGATGTCACCGACGGGCCCTCCCACCTTCCAGGAGGCTACTAACTTGGCCGTGCACACCGACGTAGAGCGCGCCCGGCAGGAATGCGCTTACTCCGAGCCGGCCAGGGACCCCCATCGGAGGGGCCGGGCGAGCAAACGCCCGAGAGCCGGGCAGAACCTCGGGCAGACGATGAAGGAGAGACCTAGGCCACCGAAGCCGTGCGTCATATGCGGCAACGCACACCTCATAACGAGTTGCCCGTGGCGAGACGGACACTGCTTCCGATGTGGCAGGCCGGGCCACACGCGTTATGAGTGCCCTCTGAAGCCGGCTGTCAATAGACCCCGGCGCCGCGACATGTTGAGCCTAAGGGTACTGCTGCCCCCACCCCTCAGGGGGGCACCGATCCAGAGAGCCGACCAAATCCACGCCCGAAGCAAGCACCGGAGGACGAGCGAGGGCTTAAGGGAAGCGCGCACGTGCAACTAGGATCCTGCGTTATCTGCAAGGGCGCGCACCCAGTGACGGAATGCACTTGGAGGTACCACTACTGTAACCGGTGCGGCTTGCCAGATCACACTTACCTCTCCTGCCCCCAGGGGCCAACCCCTGCCTCCGCCGCCGCGCCAGCACCACAGAGAGGAACAGAGAGCGCTGCGGCCCCCGTGCAGACAAAGGACTCGCCCGACGACCAGCAATCCGCGGACTCCTTAGACAGCAAACCCCCACCCCAACACGCGGTGCGGCGCTGGCCCAGGGATTGTGGGCGGACTCCCCCGGCCGCCCCGACGGACGACGCATCATCCCAAAATAGGGAATGACAGGTACTCGTCTTATTGTTTTTGTTTTTCCTTCTCTTGTCTAGATAGGAGCACCCTTTGGGTCGGAGCAACCCGCCCCTACCTGACCCTTGCGAGCCCTCCTGCCTTTAGCCCTACCTTTCGTCTCGTTGACCGTTTCGGTTTCCATACTCAATTGGGGGGGGGCGAACACCATGAGAGATTGCTTGGCGTTACCCACGGTTCTTTTTCTCCTTACCTCCGAAATCCTTATTAGTTGTCCTTTTCGGACCCAACCGAAAATAGGCTTCGGGCGGTAAGTTGTTTTCTTACATGCACCCTACCACCTCGTACCAGCTACGGGCCCCCAGGGATGGACTGAAGGCACCGTCAGATGCCCGACCGTCCCACGGGCACGAAAGTAAGACGGGAGCCTAAGACTCTGCATCGACTGCAGAGGGATAAACCAGTTACGGTGAAGAATAAACACCCCCCTGCCCAGAGTCGACGACCTGTTGGAATCAGTTACGGGGAGCGACGGTCCTTCCGAAGATCGACCTGCAATCGGGTTACCACCAACTCCGAGTTCGAAATGAAGACATTCCCAAGACCGCCCCCGAACCCGGTATGGCCACTACGAGTCCACGGTCATGCCGTTCGGGCTTACGGACGCCCCTGCAGCCTTCATGGACATGATGAACGGAATGTTCAGACTCTTCTTGGATCAACTCGCGTACGGGCGAGGAGCGTTTACGAGTGACGTTGTAGACTTGCAGGGACCAGAAGGCGTAGGTCAAACTCAAAAGGTGTGAGTTTGGGCACCACGAGGGGGACGCGAAGCCTTTTGAGAGCGCAAGGCGGGCATGCTTGGGGCCCTTTTCCCTTTTAGTGGATTCCCGGGGTGTTTAAGTTTCGAGGACGAAACTTCTTTTAAGGTGTGAGTGATGTAATACTCGGGAAAACTGTGTTAGTGTAAAGAGTGTTTTTCAGGTGCAAATGTGTGCGAGGAAACAAAAATTAACCTTAGTGGGGTGTACCGGTGTACGGTTGGCACAGTTGCCGAAGCACAAATTCCACCTTTCCGATCCGAGTCCGATCTCGGAAATCTGAGGTAGCCAGTGCGACCGTCTCGTTGAATCGAGTGGAAATGGTGTAGACCGTTTGCTGATCCGACGGTCGGATCGTCCGGAAATCAGCAAGAGAACTAGTGGGACCCACGACTTAAGTGAATAGTAACCCCGGATTTGGGTCCCCTCTCGATCGGTCGTTGGCCATCCCACTGTCCAAAATCCAAACCTAGCAGTATGAGTAGACGATTCTAGCTAATTTTGACATTCTGAGCGCAATGGCACTGATAGAATTTCCGTTTGACGACCCTAGAACCTCGAAAAGCGTGCTGAACTGTAGAAATCGCAGTATTTTATGGATCTGCGATTTAGCAGGATTTTTAGTCGACGAACAAAAATCGCTACCTGATAGGTTTCGTCGAGCCGGACGTCGTGGTGGTGTCCGTTTTTCAGTTTGACAACCTGGTTGTCTCGAAATACGTGAAAAACACTAAAAATGCGGGTATTTTTGAGAAAAGCCCTATATTTTATGTGTTGTTTTGCTCCAAACTTGTTCATGAGGGACTTCCTTGTGATTCTATTCTACAGCAATGGACCCAAGTGAAAAATGCAAAGAGTTGAGGGCTAGTTGGCATTTTGTTGCAATATAAGTGTAATAGCAACATAGGGTTGCTTTGGAAACCCTTGCCGTTTCAATTCAGTAACCATAGCCACCCCCACGTTTTCCACATTCCCTCTACTACCTTACCCGCACTACTGCACCGCCGGCCGCCTCCCCTGGTCGCCGGAAAAGCAAGGTTATTCTTGGAGCATTTTGATCCCGGGTTGTTGGAGAAGTAGAAGAAGCACCCAAGCCCTTGAACTGTGCCCAGACTTCTCTGCGGGTGTGCTCTACATCCAGAAGGCAAACCAAAGTGGGCTGGTGCACTGTCGTGGCCGCGCGACGTCGGGGACACCATCCTTGTCTTCCTCGGATCCGGCGAAGGTGAGTTCCTGTGTTTTTTGGGTTTTTCTTGCTACCTAGATGCCCTGAGCCCTCCATCACCTTTTGGTGAATCTCCTAGCCGAACCCCGAAGTCGGGATTGCCCCCGGTGGCCGGCGGGGAAATTGCACCCGCCGGAAATCGAGAAAGCTCCGCCACGGTCGTTCTCTTCAACCAATGGACCAAAACGGGTCAAAATTGGTATACAAGGACTGTATGACCTAAGGATTATTTCTGCAAAGTTTGGAAAAGTATGGTGGAGTATTTAGGGAGAAAATCAAAACCCTAGTTTTTTTGGGTTTTGAAGCTTAGGCCGAGCTTCTTGCTCCGGCGCCGGCGAGCCTCCCCAGCGTCGGTCACCTACCCAGAACTCTTCCTGGGTGTGAGAGGAGTCCACCCATGTATTTGCATGGCACCCATGCGGCAAGAATGGAGCGCGGCCAAGATGGGTTCGAAATGGGATTAAATCGCGGCCGCCGGCGCTCCGGCCATCTCCGGCCGGGGAGGGTTGGTCGGGAAGCTTCCTACGACCCTCCTGAGCGTTCCCATCCAAACTGGAAGTCTCCAAAATGCCCCGTTAAAAATCCGCCATTAACGGTGAAGAAGCTCGAAATGGAGCTTTCTCCGCCGCTGTCGCCGCCTTGCCTCGTCGCCGGGCACGGGTCCAGGCAAGCTTGCTTTGAGTTTTGGGGAAGGTATGGTCAAGTGGTTGAGCCCCGAAGCCTCTGGTTGAATGGTCATGAAATTCGAAGCAAAGGCTTCATCCTCAACCTCTTGCCGCGGCCGAACTTGGGAGCAAACCTGAAAACCAAATTGATGGAAACACTTTAGCAACTTAGAGGATCATTTCCTTCCAAGTTTGGAAGCTTTTGGTGCAATGTATGCTGAGAACTAGCTGGGTTTTGTGCTTGTGTGCTTGTGTATGAGAAGTGCACACCAATTGTTCGATGTAATGCGTCAATGAAGATTTTGATGGAATCTGGCCTGGATGTAAATATGAAAGATGTTCCAAATTGTCCCCTGAACTTGATGCTCACTTCAGATCAAGTTGGATCTGTGTGGACTAACATTTGGAGCATTGTCGGTTTGTTAGAGAGCAAGGATATGGATTTGTTGATCCAGCGAAGGCTGGGCTGCCAATAGGGCAAGCCCTGTGCTTTTTAGGGCATTTTGAACATATGTTTAAAGCAGATTTTTGATTGGATTAATAAAAGTTAAGTTATAATGTAATCAACCTCTAAGTGAATAGTTTGGCCCAAAGTCTATTCCGGGCTATTTGCAAAGCCGCGACAGTGAGCTCCTAGCTAATTTGGGGTCACTGGACTCGATGCTCACGATAAAAATTGGTTTTGATGAGCCGGAGAAACAAAAATTCATTTAGGCTATGTTAGCAAGGTATTCATGGCCCGATGTTTTCCTCGGGTTCCGTGCTGCTGCAAATGGGTGAGCACGGTGTTCAGCGGGTCGAGTGTCACCTACTGGAAGTGACGGTTCGTAAAAATAATATCCCAGTTAAGAGAACGAGCGAAAACGGCTCTCAAAGTATTGTAGAAGTGTAATTGGGTAAAACCCTAGGGGTCAATTTGTAATTGTAGCCTGGTAGACTGTTGTACATGTTGGGTTTAGGTTAATAAGGATCTAAATAGGGGAAAAAACACCTAGAGGGGGGTGAATAGGTGTAAACAATAAACACTCAAAAAATCATTGTGCGATAAAACCCAATGCGGAAAAATAAAAGAACACACAAGATTTTTACGTGGAAAAACTCCAAACCGGAGTAAAAAACCACGGGACCGATAACACGGCGAAATCCACTAGAGTTAACACACGTACAAGGTGATATAACGTACTCACAGACGACTCAACCTTTTACCATACGCTCCTAGTAGATCTTCTCCGCTCGCTCCACGACGCTTCTCGAATCCACGATCCGCGCCCAACGCTGAATCCACAGCGTCCAACGTCGAGTCCACGACGTCCAACCGAATCCACGGTCTTCACCCAATGGCACGCTTCGAATCCACGAACGCACCTCGCTCCGAATCCACGAGAGCGGTTGCACCTTGAATCCACAAGGCCACGCGAGTCCACGCGCCGATTTTGGGTAAATCGTTGTTTGTTTGGGTGGTGATGATCCGCCGAATACTTAGATCAAGAGTAGATCGGAAATACCATCTAAGTATTCATTAGTTTGATTCTACTCAAGATGTGAGTATGAAAACCTAGAATCAAACTAATCAATATAGATGAAGAACCATAGAATAGATCTAATGATTTCCGTTCTTCTCTATATATGTGGATTTTTCTTTTCGGCTATTTTCTCAAATCCGAAATGCGGATCTATTTTCCGATGCCCTAGAAATGAAATAGAAGGGCTATTTATAGGTTAGAAACCCTAGGAAGAATATTCGGATCAAAAACAAACTTTTCTGGAAAGTTTTACCGACGGCGATCCGGATTGGAAAGCCACGATCCGGATTGCAGAAGCACAAAATGCGGTTTCCAGAAAATAGCCTGTTCGGGATCCGGATCATAATCCCCGATCCGGATCGTTCATACATTTTCACAAAACACCCCATTCGGGATCCGGATTGCACAAGCTGTGATCCGGATTGCAGCAATGTATGAAACAAACACCTTTCGGGATCCGGATTGAAAGCCACGATCCGGATCCTGAACATGTCCCATGTCCAGTTTTTGATGAATAAGCAATTAAAACCTCTTCCAGGTGTTTCTACACTATAAGAAGTATTCGGATCATCAAAATTATTTAGTTAAACGTACCTGATCCTTTTGAATTCTTCTTTCTTGAGATTGAGGTATATGATCCAAAGTTTCTTCATCTTCAATCTTCAAGACTTAATATATTCACGAAATACGCCAACTCAAATTCCGTAACAGTACACAGAGTGTCAGTGGGTTGGGTATGTGTGAGAGTTATTTTCCTGACCCGTGTAAATGATTCAGGTCCCAGCAGTCAGCCGCCAGCTTGCGAACCATCCAGCAGCCACCGTGATCATCTACATTAAGGTGGGTTGTTGTTTTAAGTCCTTGCATTTAATTCTATTAAATTGGGTGGGGTCAATCTTGTGCGTACTTGGGTTAAAGATCGAAGGGTGATAGACATTACTTGTTTGATTGTGCTAACGTTTAAAACAAAGAGAAAAAGAAAATATAGAAAAAGGAGGGATGTTCTAAACTTTATATGGACCTCGTGCTTGGATTAAAACAGTGTGGGTTTGATTTTGAAAGTTCTAGCATTTAGTTCTATCATGTGGGACGGGGACAAGCAAGTGCGTACGTGGGTTGAGTGGGGTGTTTAGCGTCGATCCCGGAGGACCGTTTACTTTAAATATTACATATTATCGTTCCACTTTAAATGCTACCGGTTATCGTTTCTTTAGTTGTTGCATGTTACCGCCTCACTCTAGTTGTTACATGTTACCGCTTTACTTCGATTATACTTGTTAGTAGGGTACTTTGATTACACATGCTACTATCTTGCTCTTGTTCATACATCATGGTTACTTGGCTCGAGGCTGCAGCACGCGCACCCGCGGTTTGGCCACCGCAAAGGGTGCGCTTTTCCGGAAAAGTGGTCTATGACCCGTGTATACCCACGAGGTGACGTAGTGGGGCCCCTTATTAGTTGTGGGGTTGAGGCGCCGAGGTGCGAGCGATGCGACCCGTCGGTTTAGTTGCCCGACGTGGTCGGGTTTTGCAGGTACGGTACGGCCGTCGGTTTAGTTGTCCGACGTGGCCGGGTATAGCAGGGCACAGGTGTACAGGTTATCGTTTCCCTCTGGAGAGGGTAGTTGCTCCGGTTGGCTCCACGGTTTGTTTTACTATATTTTCCTGCTCTACTATTATTCGTCACTGACTTCCCACCTTGTGACAGGGTCCAGACGGGGGGAGAGGTAGGCGACGGTGAGGACGGGACAGGAGCTTCTGGGTTGCTGGGAACCCTGGACCGTATTGTTTCTTTCATCTTTACATTTCATTTACTTTGTAGTTACTTGTGAGGTTCTCGATACCCTCGGGTCGGCATGGATGTCGGTATGGTTACATTTAGTTGTTCTCTTATGTACTTATTTTTCCCTCAATTTCTGTTGGCCGTTTGAAAAAGAAAAACCAAAGAAAAGATTGCGAAAATTATTTTCAAAAATTTAAGTGTCGTGTGGGCACTGTTTTCAAAACCATGTGGATTTATGCTGGTTTCGAACACGTTTTCAAACTCTGGGTGCCGGGTAGGCGCCGTTTTCAACGACTGTGGATTTATCCTTTCAAAACCCCTTGGCCGTGTTTATTACTCAGTGGTGGTACTTAGTTGTATGTTAGAACTGTTGTGATTGAATGGATGTTTGCGTTTGGGACTTGTATTAGCTGCTACGCCGTGCATATACAGAGGAGACTCTGTCCGTTTGCAGAGTGACTCTGTGTATGCGGTGGGTCTGGGCATGCGCCGGGGAAGAGGGTTTACCTTTCAAAAAAAAAAAAAAAAAAAAAAAAAAAAAAAAAAAAATTCTTTCGCACCAAATGAGTACCTTTTGTGAACCGTTTCCGCTAAAACAAACCCCCGGGGCGTGACAAGCGGTACCTCCCCCTTTTTTTTTGTGGAGATCCTCAGTATAGTCGGTAGATTAGTGTTTATTTCCTCTTTTGAGAGACTGCCGTAGTGAGGATATGATGTATTGAGAGCTTGTACACTGATGTATTTATTGGAGATACCTCCCTGTTGAGCTATGAGTGTTGTATCTGAGGATATCGTACGATTATCATTTTTGGGAGGTGGACATTGTTGTATTATTTTTCAGTTGTACAGTGATTGATTTTAGTTTTACAGCAGATATTTATTTATAGCTCTGATATCTGTTAGCTGTAGTACTTTTCTTGCAGGTAGGACGCTTCGCCTATGCGGGGTTTGGCATAGGTGGCGGATCTGTTGGCGAGCCCGGGTCGCAGTTTCGACCCCGGGGCGTGACAGATTAGAGTGGTATCAGAGCCTAGGATGTAGGTCATGATGGACTTAGAAACCCTAGGCTTGTGGTTGGACCCTAGGATGACTTCGTGAGAGTCGTGATTTGTAGCGAGAGTCCTGATTGAGTTTTACACCTCTCCCAAGGGACGGGATGAGTGATTGGCATGTTTATTCTCCTAAGTAGTTATGTTGGCTGCAGACAACATAACGCTGTGGAATGGGTGACATGCTCTAGACTTTCGCCGGTTTGGGTCGAGCATTGTTGTGTGCTGATTTGCGGTTTGTCGTGGCGAGCGGTGTCTCCCCGACTTTGGGCCCTGACCCGGGTGCACTTTGGTGCAGCAGTTGGGTCTGAGCTAGTTGTTTTGAGCCGGATACCCGGATTGAGGTCAGAGAGCTCCGGACCCAGATGACAGGATTGTTAGAGGCATATCAGCGCTGGAGTGAGCAGCTAGTTTGGTGACACAGTTGTCAGAGCAGTGGGCAGCCTGACAGTACTTTTCTTCTGAGACCACCAGGTTGTAGTATCCTCAGCGGCAGGGATTTCTGTGGCGCCAATGGAGTGAGTAGCCCCCTCCGTGCTAATATTTAGTGCCAAGGCACTGAGGCAGGGTGGATAGTTGACAGCAGAGGAGCTGTGGGGCATGTTTGATTAAGTGAGCCAGATTTGGCAGATGAACCACCCCGATTCGTGGAATTGAGTTGGAGCCTTTGGGGGCAGAATCGTGGTTGGTGGTGATGGAGAGACAAATTGAGAGCCTCCCTGTGCTAGAGAGTTTATGCAGTTGTCGAACTGCGTGCTCCAGGTTTCGAGGGACGAGGCGCATAGGATATGTGAGACTGGGAGTGAATCGCGCCAGGATACCTTTCAGTTTATTCGGTCCCTCCTGTGCAGATTTTGAATTTTAGATGCCTCGATAGAGTAGGCATTGTGTTTGGAGCTGGGCGCTGCAGTTCCTTTGGATGGGGATCTGCCGCTGGAGGCGTGTTCTGGATGGAAGCGCTTGGCACTAGGTGATGGAGGACAGATCGACAGGCAGAGGCATTTTCGTTTTGTTTTCCTGGATGGTGGATATCCTTCTGGATGGTTAATGTGAAGCTTGCCCATGGGAATGTTACCCTTTGTGATTGATAGCATGCATATTTGAGGTATAATATATGTGATTGAGGGGTGAGCTGGTAAGGATAATTGTATAAGGAATTGCATGAATTAGTAGTGTTTTGTCAGATGACGGTTGCAATAATGGATTTCTGAGATGTCGGAGATCGGGTGGACCCCGATGGCAGCATCAGCCTCTCTATCAGAGTAGCGCAGTGGTAGCGTGGTTTTGTTATCTGCGGAGGACCCTATTCGCCGCCGCAGTGTGAGCAGGGACAGAGGTCGTGCTCCCTTTGTGATTAGTCTGGATATTTTCTGGCAAACTGAGCGACAACCGCATGCATCCTGTGGATGAGTTTGTGCCGCCTGGTTGGAGGGCGCCACGGCAGTGGATCGGGTTGTTGCAGGTGTGATTTCATCACAGCAGTCGGAGTTAGCGTACTTTGCTTTCCGGCATGGACTAGAGGCAGAGTTGTTACCACGTGCACTAGAGGTACAGGATACCATCGGTGTTGTGCATGTAAAGGAGGCTTGTTATAGGGAGACTGTTCGAACACACGGGTTATAGCGATAGTGTGAGAGGAGTTTTGGCGGCACCGGGACTAAAGGATATTTCTATTGCTGCGAAATCCCGGGTGTGAGTCCACTCGAGCCGATAATCATGCCGCCAGTTAGGGAGATTGAGATTGCGATTGACGTGGTTCTGGAAACCGCGCCCACCTCAATAGCACCTCATGGATATTATCTGTAAGAGCTGGGAGAGTTGATGGCACCGGTACAGGGATCTGATGGATCGAGGGTTTGTTTGACCTCGTGCCACGTCGTTGATACACGACTGTGAGAGCTCTTTTGTGGTTTGAGCACAGGCAGGTCCGGGTATTATTTAGGACCTTTTGATGGAGTTATCCCCCGGCAGTTGTTTGACTGATGCATGTACAGACTTTGGAATCTTACAGCTGAGTATTTCGCCAGATGGCGTTCGGGACACGGTAGGGCATTATGAGCTCATAGTGAGGCCAAATGGATTGATTAATGTCCTGTTGTCTTCGAGAGTTGAGGAATGGTGTACTCCAGTTGTACTTGGACAGATTGGGAGTGGTGTTCCCCAAGGATATTATGATTTACTCCCTGAGTGACTTGGAATAAGAGGAACACTTGTGGATGTGCTTTAACGCGTGGGTGGAAGAAGCTGTATGCCGTGTTATTGGAGTACAAGTTTTAGCTTCTGAAGCTTACCTTTTTGGGTCACTTTGTGTTAGCCGTAGGGGGCGGCGGTGGAAAATCCGGCCAATATGGATACTATCTCGGAATTGGCCGAGATCTATATTTATGGTCAAGGTAAGAAGCTTCTTGGACATGGCAGTGCCAGGAGAGCATGGCTAATGGATAATAAAACTGGTGTCAGCGCCGACTTTTGCATTGCTCGTGCGGGGTGATGAACTTGCGAGTGGTAGCAATGCCTTCCATGGTGGCGATGGATTTACCATTGGTTTACTTTTGAGCATTCTGGATCACCCCGATAGGGCCACTGTGTTGGCGGATACCTGGAGCAGGAAAGCTGTCTGGGGTTGAGTCGGAGTTCCACAGCTGGCGCTGTGTTGGACCATTTTGGTGTACAAGGTTAGAGACTGTGTCCCGGAGGATTCCTTTTGATGGTAGACTGCGGTGGAGCAGTCCACGCTGATGGTCAGAATTTGTGAGTGACCGAGCGAGGGACGCCCGTTGCGAATTCTGGCTCGTGAGATGAGAGGATTGCGCAATCAGGCCATGCCGTACTGGTTGCTGATGTTGTCGTTGAGGAGTAGTCACGGGGAGCGTGTGGTGACCTGGGAGCTGGAGACGGCGGTGTTAAGTACCCCCCTTGGTTTCTGTGACTCCTTGTGAGTTGTGTTAGTTTCGAGGACGAAACTTTCTTTTAGTAGGGGAGGATGTGATGACCTGGAACTCCGCAGAGCTTCTGCAGTGTGTTTGGCAGCTTCTGGGGACCTGTACTGTGTATTTGGGGTGTTTCTGCACCATTTGGACCTAAGTGTTGGACTCTGGACTTCATTTGGATCACGTGAGTGATCGGAGGACCCCGTTGGGTGGTTATAAGTAGTTTCGCGCGAAGCGGATATTAAAAGTGGACTCAGCGCGAAGTTTGGACCAAGGAACACCTTTCCGGATGCCTCCGACGAATTTTGGAATTGGAATTTGGCAAAACGGACAGCAGATTTGGATTCAGCGCGCGAAAACGGTGAAAATAGACTATTTACTTATATTTTTCGGAGTCCGGATGCAAAAGCACGTTTTTCGTGGCATGGGGTACTGTTCCGGCGGCCGGAGTTGCGCCGGCAGCGGCGGCGGGAGGCGGAGCGCGGCCGCGGGCTGGGGCGCAGTCGCCCGGTCCATCGCGGAGGCGTGCACTCGGGGGCAGGACAGGTGGCGGCTCCCGGTTGGCCGGCGCAGCAGGCGCGGTCCACGGGAGACGCGCGGGTGCACGGTGGACCGGCGGGGGACACGTGGCATCTTCTTACTGGTTCGGTTAAATGGGCTTACGTGCACCGGGCGCAGCGAGCGAAAGGGCTGACACGTGGCGCTTCCCCATTGGTCTGGGTACTGTGCGCGGCAGGCGGGGCGACGTGCGCTGGCAGGCGGGCAGGTGGCCGTACGGCGGGGCAGGTGGCCGTACGCGCGGGGGCTGGCGCGCGACGTGCGCGGGGCAGGCGCGGTCAACGCCACGTGGCGAAGCGCGGGACGCTGGATTTGCTGTTGCCTGTTCGGCGATGACGTGGCGCGCTGTGGGCGTTTCGGGCGCTTGATGGACGGCTGAGATCGGGTTACTGTGCGCGCCCGAAAAATTTCGGGCGCCCGGAAATTGGGACACAGATGTCATTTTTGGAATTGTTGAGCTGGGCCTATATAAAGCCGAATTCAAGGATCTTTTCGGGCTTCTTCTGGGCTTCATCTCTCCGAGAGCTGTATACAAAAGTTATTCATCTTCCTGTGGAGCATCTCGTGGAGAAGTTTGGGGATTTTTGGTGGCACGCACTTCGAGGTTGCGGCATTTCGGCGCAGTGCGACTTTCCTTCACCGGTGTTTCCCTTCGTCGCGTTTCGGTGCGCAGGCTCCCTTGGCTTACTCAGACCATCTTTTTCGATGATTTTTGCGGTAACGCGTTCACGAGAGGTAAGGCTTCATTTTTCGTGTTGATTACTTCTCCGCATTTCGAGTTTTTGGCACAATTCCCGAGGCATCTCTGGGCCACTATTTTTCTGTGGTGATTTTGGACAGCATGAGCTTGTTGGATTTATTTTTCAGCCTACGGACATTGGAATGAGGTGTTTAAGGTGTCGTTTGATATCTACTCTTCGAGAGGAACGCACTCGTATTTTTATTGGATTTTTCGGAGGTCATTTTAAGGGTGAGAATTAAGCTTCTTTGCTGCTGTTTTTCCAGCAGGACTGGGTTCTTGAGAGAATGGCTTCCAACGTTGTCCGAATTGTTTCTTGGCCTACAGGTATCAGAACGGAGCGTTTAAACAGTTGATTTGGGGCTACTCGTCGCGAGGATCGCAACCGCTATTTTTATGGAATTTTTTGAGGTCTGTATACAGGTGAAAATGCTTCTTCTTTCTGCTGGTTGGTAAAAACAGCATATGCTGTTTTTTTAGAGTGTGGTTGTGATGTTGTTGATTCTCGGCTTCGATGTTGTTTGTTGGAACAGTGGTTTGTGCGGCTGTTTACCGAGAGTGCGGTTCCGGCAGATTTTGGATTTCGTGTGGCTGCGTACTTCACCGACTTCGGCTTTGCCTGCGGAATGCATTTCAGGTGGGTGCTTTATTCCGAGAACCGGTGGACGGTTCTCTAATTCTTTATGTTAGAATTGCATGCAGGTGAAGGGTACAATACCTGGGATTGATTGGTTAGCATAACAATTTGACTTTATGGGAATTGCAAGATAATAATTCATATTATGACAAAGGTATTAATTAGATATTCATGTTGATGATTAGTGGAAGCTTACCTAAGGCAAGGTTACCCTATATGATTATTTATCATGCCATGTTAGCACATAACCTTTTATGAGGCTGGTTTATGCAATGGGATAGGATTATATTGTTATGTGCAGGTTCTACTCTGAGGAGCGATTATAGATCGAGGATTATGGACAGGTATGGTCATTGATAATTTTGGCATGAGGTTTATTTTCTTTATTCTTCTTGAGGACAAAGCATGCTTGTTTGGACATGTAGCTAGGCCATCTTTTACTGCTACACTATTTATTGGAACTTGACTTAGGAGAAACCATGCTTTTCCTTTTCTCCTTCTTTGTTAGTCAGGTGGTCAGTGCTGCTCGGGTTCGAGCAGGGGTCTGGGTAGTGTAGTCGGGACTTGGTGTCTGGGACAGGTTGGATTAGTTGTGGGGCTTTGCGGCAACCGCGGATATTGGGCGGTTGACCGGATATTTATTTATGCACCAGATTGGGTATCTGAATTCTCTAGTGGACAGAGTTTTCCACTATTTGAGTACTTTTGCATCTGATTGAGGACCGAGGCTTTCTTTGGTGGTTGGGCTTTCCCACTTTGATCAGAGTCATGATCCAGTCCTGCTTTGGTTACTTATCACACCGGTGCGGTTATTGCCCGGTGATGCTTTTATCTTACCGGCGCGGTTATTGCCCGGTGGTGCTTTCCTCGTGTGGGTCGCTCCCCACGAGTTCCCCTCCGGTGGCCGGGGCCAGACAGTTATTGACAGTTTTTGCTATCACATCGGCGCGATTATTGCCCGATGATGAGAGCGGCAGCAGGCAGTACCAGTTTCACTGGTGATACTAGATTGAGTTTACAGGCTTTTACTTTATTGTTGCACTCGTGTCGGGGGGACCGAGTAGAGTCTAGTAGCTTTGTTTAGACCAGTGCTAGTGTTGTTGGGAACCGTTTGGGGTTTGACGGTGGTCCCGTGATCGTTGTGAGTTCTTTGACCATTGTGTGAGAGGTTGAGCATTTTGAGTCTATCCGTTCTGAGAGAGAGGGCATGGATTTTGACTATAGCCTGCATGAGCCATTACTCGATAGCGAGTTAGTCCGGTTGGACGCCCTACGTAATTCCTGCCCGTTAGCGGGAGGTGGTTGTAGGTGGGCGCAGGTTTGACTGGACCCGATGTGGCAGTCAGCTCGATTGGGTCGATTGAGCACCTCGCGTGCGAGTGTTGCATATATTTATCAGAGTTTCCCCATTTGAGCATTTAGATAGAGGCATGGTAGTTGTAGAGTGTCTTCAGCTTCTTTCTTCAGTTTTACTGCATCGATTATCTTTTGCCTCTAGTAGTCTTGGTGGGCAGATCGTCGGGCCTGGTGGCGATACCCACTGAGAACTCCCTTTTTGTGTAGTTCTCACACCCGTTGGGGGTTTTCCCCCTTTTTGTCCTTTCTCTCCTTTGTTTTGCAGAGTCTTAGCGGGTGTTGCTGTTTCTGCGGTTGTTGATCGAGGCGAGAGAGTCGCGAGCGAGACCCCTACCCGTCGTTGGAGAGTAGCGGTACCTTCCCCTTTTTTTTTTTGGAGATCCTCAGTATAGTCGGTAGATTAGTGTTTATTTCCTCTTTTGAGAGACTGCTGTAGTAAGGATATGATGTATTGAGAGCTTGTACACTGATGTATTTATTGGAGATACCTCCCTGTTGAGCTATGAGTGTTGTATCTGAGGATATCGTACGATTATCATTTTTGGGAGGTGGACATTGTTGTATTATTTTTCAGTTGTACGGTGATTGATTTAAGTTTTACAGCAGATTTTTATTTATAGCTCTGATATCTGTTAGCTGTAGTACTGTACACCCCCGGAATTTGGATTAGTCCTCTATATAAATGATATAATAGGACTAAATCTCTAACCCGGCTATAGTATTTTGGATGGTAGCAAGATCCAAGAGGAACATGAGAGTTAAGCGTGCTAGAGCTAGAGTAGTTCTAGGATGGGTGACCCCCTGGGAAGTGGGGCGTCACAGTTGGTATCAGAGCCATTCACCAGCCGGAAATGTGGGATGAGTCTCGGCTGAGCTAGGGTTATATAGCGGGTAGAGCGAGGCTCCCCGGCTAATCACCGTTGTGAGTGGAGTGTAGCTCCTCACAAGGTCGGCTAAGGCTAGCGAGACTAGTCTCACATCGCCTGGTGCTTGTGAGTGTGCTTGAGCCTGACGTGGACGTCAGGGCTTAAAGGGGGGAAGAATGTGACACCCCCGGAATTTGGATTAGTCCTCTATATAAATGATATAATAGGACTAAATCTCTAACCCGGCTATAGCATTTTGGATGGTAGCAAGATCCAAGAGGAACATGAGAGTTAAGCATGCTAGAGCTAGAGTAGTTCTAGGATGGGTGACCCCCTGGGAAGTGGGGCGTCACAAGTACTTTTCTTGCAGGTAGGACGCTTCGCCTATGCGGGGTTTGGCATAGGTGGCGGATCTGTTGGCGAGCCCGGGTCGCAGTTTCGACCCCGGGGCGTGACATGTCGATCCCGAAGAGGATGAAGTAGGCTTGTTGTCGTTGTTTGTCGTGAATTCCGGTGTCGGAGGAGGAGATACCGACTTGTTACGAAATTTGAGTTGGCGTATTTCGTGGAAAGTGTTAAGTCTTGAAGATTGAAGATGAGAAAAGTTTGGATCATATACCTCAATCTCAAGAAAGAAGAATTCAAAAGGATCAGGTATGTTTAACTAAAGAATTTTGATGATCCGAATACTTCTTATAGTGTAGAAACACCTGGAAGAACTTTTAATTGCATAAAAATCAAAAACTGGACATGGGACATGTTCAGGATCCGGATCGGGCCTTGCAATCCGGATCCCGAAGGGTGTTCGTTCATACACTGGTTCAATCCGGATCGCAGCATCCTCTGATCCGGATCCCGAACACTAGTTTTACCTTTTTACTTGCACGATCCGGATCAGGATTTGCAATCCGGATCCCGAACGTTGATGTTTGGTGAAACTGTATGAACGATCCGGATCGGGGACTTCGATCCGGATCCCGAACTAGTGTTTTTCTGGAAACCGTCTTTCTTGCTACTGCAATCCGGATCGCCCAATTCCAATCCGGATCGCCGTCCGTAAAATTTCCAGAAAAGGCTGTTTTTGATCCTTATCTTCTTCCAATGGTTTCTAACCTATAAATAGACCCTATATTTCATTTTTAGGGTAACGAATCCGCATCGGAAATAACGATAGAAAAATATACCGAAAGAAAAATCCACATATAGAGAAGAAAGGAAATCAATAGATTTATTCTATGTTTCTTCATCTATATTGATTGATTTGATTCTAGGTTTTCCAAACTCAGATTTTGAGTAGAATCAAATCAATGAATACTTAGATGGTATTTCCGATCTATTTCTAATCTAAGTATTCGGCGGATCATCACCACCCAAAAACAACGATTTACCCCAAATCGGCGCGTGGACTCGCGTGGCCTTGTGGATTCAAGGTGCAACCGCTCTCGTGGATTCGGAGCGAGGTACGTTCGTGGATTCGAAGCGTGCTACTGGGTGAAGACCGTGGATTCGGTCGGACGTCGTGGACTCGACGTTGGACGCTGTGGATTCAGCGTTGGGCGCAGATCGTGGATTCGAGAAGCGTCGTGGAGCGAGCGGAGAAGATCTACTAGGAGCGTATGGTAAAAGGTTGAGTCGTCTGTGAGTACGTTATATCACCTTGTACGTGTGTTAATTCTAGTGGATTTCGCCGTGTTATCGGTCCCGTGGTTTTTTACTCCGGTTTGGAGTTTTTCCACGTAAAAATCTTGCGTGTTCATTTATATTTCCGCATTGGGTTTTATTGCGCAATGATTTTTTGAGTGTTTATTGTTTACACCTATTCACCCCCCTCTAGGTGTTTTTTCCCCTATTTAGATCCATATTAGTATAACCCAACAAGTGGTATCAGAGCGGGAATAGGGTTGTAAACAATGGTTGAAGGTGGAAACATCAATCGACCCCCTTTCTTTGATGGAACAAATTATGCGTACTGGAAAGTACGGATGAAAGCCTTTTTAATTTCCATCGACGAAAGGGTGTGGCAATCAATTGAATTAGGATGGTCTAATCCAACTGAAATTATTTCTGATGTTCGCACCTTAAAACCTAGGTCGAAATGGACCAAGGAAGAGATAGATTCATCTTCTTACAATGGCAAAGGAATTAATGCTCTATTTAATGCTTTGTCACAAACAGAGTTCTCTCGCGTCTCGGCATGTGAGACTGCGAAAGAAATCTGGGATGTTCTTCAAGTTACGCATGAGGGAACTAACCTTGTGAAGATTCAGAAACTGCAAATGCTTACGAGCAAGTTTGACTCTATTTCTATGGCAGAAAATGAATCTTTCACTGATTATTACACACGATTGCAAGACATCGTAAACTCATGTGCTAACTTGGGAGAGAAGATTCCAGAATTTAAAGTTGTAAGAAAGATATTAAGAACTCTTCCTGAACGATTTCGCCCGAAGGTCGCAGCCATTGAAACAATTAAACACCCGGACGAAATGCGTGTAGAAGAATTAGTAGGTGCTTTACAAACTTATGAAATGACATTTCCTACTAACTATTCTTCTGGAAAGGCATCCTCTTCTAAGTCTTCAGGTTACGCATTGAAATCAACTAAAGAAGAAGACGCGGATTCATCCTCCTCGGACGATGACGAGAACCTATCTATGGAGGACTTTGAGAAGCAGCTCGCTCTCTTGACAAGGAAGTTTCGCCGCAACTTTCGAAGGGGTAATTCAAGCAAAACTCCATCCTTCGGAAAGTCGAAGAAAGGCAAGGGTTCTTCAAGCTACAAGTCAAGAAAGCAAGAGAACTTCTCAAAGGATAAGAAAAGTTCAGAGGGACAAGTACAGTGCTTCAAATGTCGAGGCTACGGCCACATTGCAACGGAGTGTCCCAACAAGAATCCGGCAAAGAAGAAAGCGATGCAAGTCGTTACTTGGGATGACAACTCAACGTCAAATGAGTCATCCTCAAGTGATGAAGAAGACAACGCGACAGCATTCCACGCGTCCACTACATCTTCACCCTTCATGTGCTTAATGGCAAGTACATCCGATTCCTTGTCCAACTCCTCCCATGTTGAAAAGATTGCAACGGACGACGAATCGAGTAATTCTGAAGGTGAAGATTTTGCTCTTGCCTACCATAAGCTTTTGAGGGATTCAAAGAAACTGGCAAAGCAAAACCGGAGTTGAGAGGGAGATTGCAGGATCTCGAAGAAGAAGTAAAAAGGGCATCTTCTCTCTCAAACGCTCTTGAAGTGGAAAGGGATAATCTAGCCAAAGCAAATGTTTCCCTTCAAGAGAAAAATGAGCTTTTCGAGAAAGAACATGAGAAATGGTGGACAAAGCGAATTATTTCTTGAAGCTCTACGGCGAGGCTCGACAGGAAAAATTGGAAATGACAAAGACCATACTCCAACTAAAGGATGACTTAAAGAGATTTTCTTCTGGAAGGAGTAAGTTGGACAGGCTTCTTGGTCTTGGTCAAACAAATAAGTTCGGCCTCGGATACACTCAAACTGGAGACATTCCAAGTTCGAGTGGGACAGTTTTTGTGCCTCAGTCGGTATCTCCTCCTCCGACACCGGAATTCACGACAAGCAACGACAACAAGCCTACTTCATCCTCTTCGGGATCGTCAAGATCTAAGGTATGTTTTCGTTGTGGCATTTCAGGGCACATAAGGAGAAATTGCAAGATGGGAGCCAAACGCACACCTCAAGCACCTCTTGCAATGACTACCAAAAAGGTGATTCCTCAGAAATCAACTGCAAATCATTGAAGGAAAAGAGCCTTGGTAGTTCACCGCTCAAGACGACATCATCAAGGAGCAGCAATCTTCTAACAAGACGCTTTCACCTAGGAGATCAACTTCACGACCATTACCGACGCATTCCAAAAAGGTTTGGGTGCGCAAAGGTGAAATTTTCCCTTGTCTTGTTACCAATGTTTCCTTGCATGCATATGATAGTTCGTCTTGGTATCTGGATAGCGGGTGTTCCCGTCATATGACCGGTGACAAAAACTGTTTTCAAACCTTTGAGAAAATCTCCGGAGGACTTGTTGTTTTCGGAGATGGTCGGTCTTCCAAAATTGTTGGAAAAGGAACGGTAGCTATTCCAGATGGCCCGGTTCTAAATAATGTGTTATTTGTTCATGGCCTTAAGACTAACCTCATAAGCATAAGTCAACTTTGTGATAATGGTTATTCAGTTAATTTTTCATCTGATGAATGTACTGTAACTGACAAGAACCATGCTTTCTTTTTAAAAGGGGTTAGATCAGAAAACAATTGTTATGTAGTTCCTCATAAAATTTCTGAAAAATGTAACCTAGCATCTTTGAAAAATGAAACTCTTTGGCATGAAAGGCTAGGTCACATAAACTTTAAGGAACTTGCTAGAATTTCAAACAAAGATGTGGTCAAGGGGGTTCCTAAACTTTCATTTGAACAAAACATTGTGTGTGGCGGTTGCCAAAAGGGAAAACAGTCTAGGACTGCACACAAGAACTTGAACCACATTGGTACAAAACGGCCTTTGGAACTTTTGCACATGGACTTAATGGGGCCAACTCGTCAACCATCCTTGGGAGGTAAATGGTATATTTTCTTATTGGTTGATGATTTCTCTAGATATTCTTGGGTAGCATTTTTAAAAGAGAAAGCTGATACTTTTGATTCTTTTCACGAGATCTGCCATCGTATTATGATTGAAAAGAATGAAAAGATTACTCGTGTTAGAAGTGATAGAGGTGGAGAATTCATAAATTCTAAATTCATTGATTTTTGCATTTCAAATGGCATTAAACATGAATTCTCTGCACCCTATACACCTCAACAGAATGGTGTAGTCGAGCGCAAAAACAGGGTCGTACAGGAGATGGCTCGTGTTATGCTTCATAGCCGGAACCTACCGTTATATTTTTGGGCTGAAGCGGTGAACACTGCTGTCTATGTAATTAATCGAGTGTATTTGCGCCCGGGGACTTTAAATACACCATATGAGCTATGGTTTTGTAGAAAACCGAACATCAAATATTTTCGTATCTTTGGGAGTCGATGTTTTATTTTGCGTGACCGCGAGAATCTTGGAAAATTTGACTCTCGAAGTGACGAAGGGATTTTCTTAGGTTATTCTACAAACAGTAGAGCATATCGAGTTTTTAACTTAGAATCTAAGACGATCGTAGAATCGATAAATGTTAAGGTAGATGAAGCTTTTCACTTTGAATCTGAAAAATCTACCCTCGATATCTCTCTTGATGATGATACACCTGCTAATGCATCTTCTCTAACAATTCTTTCGATAATAATGATGCATCTAACGGTTCTTCAAGTTTATCTGATGTGCAGGAATCATCTCAAGTACCTCCGACTACTCCTTACCTCAAACGTTACGCATCTCCAAGGATCATCCTGAATCGAACATCATTGGAGATCCACAAGAAGGAGTTAGAACTCGGAGACAATTGGTTTGCGGATTCGCTTGCTACGTATCTTTAATCGAACCAAAGAATGTTGATGAAGCTCTTCAAGATGACTACTGGATTGAAGCAATGCAGGAAGAGCTCCATCAATTTGAGCGAAACAAAGTCTGGGAATTAACGAAGCCTCCGAAGCAACACAATGTGATAGGTACCAAATGGATTTTCAAGAACAAGAAAAATGAAGATGGTACTATCATCAGGAACAAAGCAAGGTTAGTTGCTCAAGGCTACTCTCAAGTAGAAGGTATAGACTTTGATGAAACTTTCGCCCCTGTAGCTAGACTCGAGTCCATTCGTATCTTATTTGCGATAGCTTGTCATTTTAAAATCAAATTATTTCAAATGGACGTTAAGAGCGCCTTTTTAAATGGTTTTTAAATGAGGAAGTTTATGTGGCTCAACCGAAAGGTTTTGTGGACCATAAACTACCTAACCATGTTTTTCGTCTGAAAAAGGCTCTTTACGGTCTGAAACAAGCACCGCGAGCATGGTACGAAAGGTTGACAAAGCACCTTTTGGAAAAGGGCTATACTCGAGGGGGAGCTGACAGGACTCTCTTTGTGAAGCATTATCAAAACAATTTCATTGTAGCACAAATCTATGTCGATGACATTGTATTTGGCGCAACAAGAGATAATGATGCTTCTAAATTCGCGGAGACCATGGAAAGCGAATTTGAGATGTCCATGATGGGCGAATTGACTTATTTTCTTGGATTACAAGTTAAACAAAACGATGAAGGAATTCACTTGTGTCAATCCAAGTATGCAATGGAGTTGGTCAAAAAGTTTGATCTTAGAAAATTCTAAGGATTTTCCGACTCCAATGGGAACTAGCCATAAGGGACTTGGAAGTGAATCACATAGTGAGAATGTAGACGAGAAACTGTATCGCAGTATGATTGGAAGTCTACTATATCTCACGGCTAGTCGCCCGGATATATCCTTCAGTGTTGGGATTTGCGCGAGATATCAATCAGCACCGAAGGAGGTTCACCTGAAAGCGGTGAAACGGATCATCCGATACATCAAAGGAACAATAAATTTCGGAATTTGGTATCCTATGGGAACAAGTTTGGATATTGTTGGATACTCAGATGCCGATTGGGCTGGATCAGTGGATGACCGGAAAAGCACGAGTGGTGCATGCTTCTATCTTGGCCATTGCCTTGTTGCATGGCACAGTAAAAAGCAGAATTGCATAGCACTCTCGACTGCCGAAGCGGAGTACATTTCTGCAGGAAGTTGTTCAACCCAATTGATTTGGATGAAAAGCGTGTTGAGCGATTTCCGGATTTCAGCAACTTCGGTAACCATTTTATGTGACAACACTAGTGCTATAAACATTTCCAAAAACCCTGTGTTGCACTCTAGAACAAAACATATTGAACTTAGATATCATTTTCTTAGAGAGCTAGTTGAATCAAATATTCTTCAACTGTCATATATTTCAACTGAGGATCAATTAGCTGATATTTTAACAAAACCTTTGGATCAAAAACGTTTTATTCACTTGCGTAAAGCAATTGGCATGCTTTCCTTGAAATAAATCTTTTTGAAACCTTTGCTTAGGTTAGGTTTTGTTTTTGTTTTGTTTTGTTCTTTATCTATGTTTGTACATAGGACATTAATTGAGCATAAATCATAATTGACTTTAATTGCATCCTTTTATGCATTTAGAAATTTATTATGCTTTTGATATCATAATATTTCAATGTTGCAATGATCATTTATGTTAATTAAGTCATCTTTTAAGTGATCAAAGTCAATTTCTCTCTCAATGATCTCTTGGTATAGTCATTATCTTATTTGATTGCTTAGTCGAGTATGAATGCGAGATCAATTTTTGGTTGAATACCTTATATATTAAATAATTGATAGCCAATTGAGGGGGAGTCAAAGAAAAGTAAAATGCTCAAAAGATGTGGAAAGAGTTACATCCCAATGAGGAGTGTGAAAACTACCACCACATGGAGGAAAAAGAAAAAGAAAAAGATACCCCATGAATGCAAAGCAAATTTTTGTTTTAAAAATTATTGATGAAATGCATATTGAAATACTTGACTCAGTCAAATTTCAAGGTTGGTATAAGGTGGGATTTTTGATAAAAGATGCTCAAAGAGCCACTCTTTCAACAGATTGTCTAGATATATTATCTAACTTATCTGGGATTTCAAACATCTATTGATCTTGGTATTTCATTTTCTTTACCAAAATTGATGATTTGATAAAGGCATTACGCATAAGATCAGGTTAGATGTAATTGAAGTTGTTCAACTTTAAGAGTTTTAATTTTCATAAATTTTCGTTTCATTTTTGAGTATTTTTGATAGATTTGGTATAATCTATTTCTTGTTGTATGAAACGATGATTTTTGTTTAAAGTTGATATGCTAAAGTGCTTACATACTTTTTCTAGATTTTATTGAATTTTTCTGGAGAAAAAGTTGAAGCCGATCCGGATCGGGGTAAGTGATCCGGATCCCGAACGCAGGCCTTTTTCCTGCGGGTAGCCGATCCGGATCACATTCACGATCCGATCCGGATCACGGCTAGGGTTTTAATAAGAACAAGAGGGTTTTGATTTCTTTTACCCAATCTTTTGTTCTCAAGTCTCTAGAGCTTCTCTCTCTAGATTTCTTCCATCTTGGAGCCTTCAAACTCAAAGTTCTTCGAATTCAAGTAAGTTTTATTGATCAAAATCTCGGTTTTTCACAGTTTTCCTTATTTTCTCAAAACGTGAGTAGAAATTATGGAACTTTTTCGTTTTTGAATGGTTTTTGGTCAAATTTCTTTTGAAATAAGGACTCTGAATGAATTAGTTTTGATTATATGCTTGGTTTTCTCAAGATTAACGAATTTTTGGGCTTCGATTTCTGAAAATTCTGTTTTTAGGGCATAAAAGAGGAATATTTGAAAATCATGCAATTGATCCACTTTTAAGAATCTTTTTGCAAAACTAATTTGATTCTTGGCTTCTCTACATGATTATGATTGTTTGGGTACAATTTTTCAAAATTCTTGAAAACTGAAAATTTTCATGTTCTTGAGTTGGTTTTTCACAGGACACTTTCTAAACTCAAAGTACTTTCAACAATGGCATTCTCTTGGATAATCTTGCTGTTGGTCACAATGGTGCACACGCGTACAACTGTTAAAAAGGAACAGGATGATTCACCTCGAGACAAGACAAAAACTGATGATGTAGATAGCTCTGACTTTGATGAAGAGGAATGGGAAGAATTTTTCAAAGAAGTTCAACAAAAAATTGATGAGGAGGATAGGCAGTAGTTGAAGAACAAAAAGCTAAAGAAATCTGCCTCAACGACAAGACAATATACAAGACGGAAAAATGTCAAAAGAAGCGGCATTCAGATTACTGAGCCTCTTACTAGAGCACGCTCACTTTCTGAAATTCAACAGAGTAAATCACCTTGGATTGAGGGCCAAGATGCACCATCTGCATCTACGCAGCATCCATCAACCTCCAAGAGAATGTCTGCTGAAACAGATGCATTGGCCTCCATTCGCCAAGAACAGCAAAAACTTTCTGCTGAACAAGAAAAGCTTTCAACAGAACTTCGGCACATTTCATCTGAGCATGAGAAAATCAAGAAGAAGTACTCACATATATCAAAAATGCTCAAAGGGATCCTGAGCAAGCTCAGTTGCACCAGTTCTGACACCTCCGACTAATCACTTTCTGTCTAACTTTTTGTGCAGGATTTCAGCTTTTTAGGTTCTTAATGTTCAGTTTTTAGTTTCTCCTTTAGATTTCGTTCTCAGGTTTTTCTTGATTTTGAACTGTTAACTCTCCTTATTTTTGTAATTTTGGCTCGTTTCTGTGACAAAAAGGGGGAGAGAGTTTAGAGAGAACTTGAACAATGAATGTGAACAATGAGAACTTGAACAATGAATGTGAACAATGATGATGTGAAAACTGTGTGAATGTGTGAACACTAAGGTAAGTATGACTTCAACTTCAACTTTGCTTTTATCTTGTGATTTGTTGCATGTCGCTACTAACTATTTAGGCATGTAATATGACTAACAAGTTGATGTTGGACTAACATTTTGTGACATTTGGTTTTTGAATGCATAGAAGATATGTTGGTTTTTGTCTATGATTCTCTTACATATCTGAATTCTCAAATGTCATGATGATCATATAAACTCTATCTCTGTATTTGGTTTTGTATGTTTCAATTCTTGAGGTATCTAACGATTTCTTTTGTCAAGAATGATTTCTTTGTGCAGAGAGTACAGATGTCTAAGTCTAGAGTCTGTTTTAGGAGTTTATCTCATGTATTTAATTTTTTGGATCTCATTGTAAATTTTTGTTGTATGGTGATAGCAACAAAAATATCTTTTTGAATTTTCTTTTGTGGATTTGTGTTTTGTCACGAAACCGCCAAAGGGGGAGATTGTTACGGAATTTGAGTTGGCGTATTTCGTGAAAGTGTTAAGTCTTGAAGATTGAAGATGAGAAAAGTTTGGATCATATACCTCAATCTCAAGAAAGAAGAATTCAAAAGGATCAGGTATGTTTAACTAAAGAATTTTGATGATCCGAATACTTCTTGTAGTGTAGAAACACCTGGAAGAACTTTTAATTGCATAAAAATCAAAAACTGGACATGGGACATGTTCAGGATCCGGATCGGGCCTTGCAATCCGGATCCCGAAGGGTGTTCGTTCATACACTGGTTCAATCCGGATCGCAGCATACTCTGATCCGGATCCCGAACACTAGTTTTACCTTTTTACTTGCACGATCCGGATCAGGATTTGCAATCCGGATCCCGAACGTTGATGTTTGGTGAAACTGTATGAACGATCCGGATCGGGGACTTCGATCCGGATCCCGAACTAGTGTTTTTCTGGAAACCGTCTTTCTTGCTACTGCAATCCGGATCGCCCAATTCCAATCCGGATCGCCGTCCGTAAAATCTCCAGAAAAGGCTGTTTTTGATCCTTATCTTCTTCCAATGGTTTCTAACCTATAAATAGACCCTATGTTTCATCTTTTAGGGTAAGCCGAATAATCCGCATACATCGGTAAATAACGGGACGTTATAGAAAAATATTACCGAGAGAAAAATCCACATATAGAGAAGAAAGGAAATCAATAGATTTATTCTATGTTTCTTCATCTATATTGATTGATTTGATTCTAGGTTTTCCAAACTCAGATTGTGAGTAGAATCAAATCAATGAATACTTAGATGGTATTTCCGATCTATTTCTAATCTAAGTATTCGGCGGATCATCACCACCCAAAAAACAACGATTTACCCCAAATCGGCGCGTGGACTCGCGTGGCCTTGTGGATTCAAGGTGCAACCGCTCTCGTGGATTCGGAGCGAGGTACGTTCGTGGATTCGAAGCGTGCTACTGGGTGAAGACCGTGGATTCGGTCGGACGTCGTGGATTCGACGTTGGACGCTGAGGATTCGGCGTTGGGCGCAGATCGTGGATTCGAGAAGCGTCGTGGAGCGAGCGGAGAAGATCGACTAGGAGCGTATGGAAAAGGTTGAGTCGTCTGTGAGTACGTTATATCACCTTGTACGTGTGTTAATTCTAGTGGATTTCACCGTGTTATCGGTCCCGTGGGTTTTTTACTCCGGTTTGGAGTTTTTCCACGTAAAAATCTTGCGTGTTCATTTATATTTCCGCATTGGGTTTTATTGCGCAATGATTTTTTGAGTGTTTATTGTTTACACCTATTCACCCCCCTCTAGGTGTTTTTTCCCCTATTTAGATCCATATTAGTATAACCCAACACGACTGAGGCACAAAAACTGTCCCACTCGAACTAGAACTGACTCCAGTTTGAGTGTATCCGAGGCCGAAATGGTTTGTTTGACCAAGACCAAGAAACTTATCCAACTGACTCCTTCCAGAAGAAAAATGCTTTAAGTCATCTTTGAGTTGGAAGATGGTCTTTGTCATTTCCATTTTTTCCTGTCGAGCCTCGTTGTAGAGCTTCGAGAAATAATTCGCCTTATCCACCATTTGTATATGTTCTTTCTCGAGAAGCTCATTTTTCTCTTGAAGTGAAACATTTGCTTTTATCAGGTTATCCCTTTCCACTTCAAGACCGGTCGAGAGAGAAATTGCCCTTTTTACTTCTTCTTCGAGTTCCTGCAGTCTCCCTCTCAAACTCCTGTTTTGCTTTGCCAGTTTCTTTGAATCCCTCAAAAGTTTGTGGTAGGCAAGAGCAAAATCTTCACCTTCAGAGTTACTCCATTCGTCGTCCATGACATTCTTTTCAGCATGGGAGGAGTTGGACAACGAATCGGATGTACTTGCCATTAAGCACATGAAGGGTGAAGATGTGGACGCGTGGAATGCCGTTGCGTTGTTTTCTTCATCACTGGAAGATGACTCATTTGACGTTGAGGTGTCATCCCAAGTGATGGCTTGCATCGCCTTCTTCTTTGCCGGATTCTTGTTGGGACACTCCGTTGCAATGTGGCCGTAGCCTCGACATTTGAAGCATTGTACTTGTCCCTCTGAGTTTTTCTTATCCTTGGAAGAACTCTCTTGCTTTCTTGACTTGTAGCTTGAAGAGCCTTTGCCTTTCTTCGACTTTCCGAAGGATGGAGTTTTGCTTGAATTACCCCTTCGAAAGTTTCGGCGAAACTTCCTTGTCAAGAGAGCGAGTTGCTTCTCAAAGTCCTCCATAGATAGGTTCTCGTCATCGTCTGAGGAGGATGAATCCGCGTCTTCTTCTTTAGTTGATTTCAATGCAAAACCTGAAGACTTAGAAGAGGATGCTTTTCCAGAAGAATAGTTAGTAGGAAATGTCATTTCATAAGTTTGAAGTGCACCAACTAATTCTTCTACACGGATTTCGTCCGGGTGTTTAACTGTTTCAATGGCCGTAACCTTGGAACGAAATCTTTCAGGAAGAGTTCTTAAAATCTTTCTTACAACTTTAGATTCTGGAATTTTCTCTCCCAAGTTAGCACATGTATTCACGATGTCTTGCAATCGTGTATAGTAGTCTGTGAACGATTCATTTTCTGCCATGAAAATGGAGTCAAACTTGCTCGTAAGCATTTGCAGTTTTTGAATCTTCACAAGGTTTGTTCCCTCATGTGTAACTTGTAGAACATCCCAGATTTCTTTCGCAGTCTCACATGCCGAGACGCGAGAGAACTCAGTTTGCGACAAAGCATTAAATAAAGCATTAACACCTTTGCCATTGTAAGAAGATGAATCAATCTCTTCCTTGGTCCATTTCGACCTAGGTTTGATGGTGCGAACATCAGCAATAATTTCAGTTGGATTAGACCATCCTAATTCAATTGATTGCCACACCCGTTCGTCGATGGAAATTAAAAGGGCTTTCATCCGTACTTTCCAGTAGGCATAATTTGTTCCATCGAAGAATGGGGGTCTGTTGATGTTTCCACCTTCAACCATTGTTTACAACCCTATTCCCGCTCTGATACCACTTGTTGGGTTATGTATAATTGGATCTAAATAGGGGAAAAAACACCTAGAGGGGGGTGAATAGGTGTAAACAATAAACACTCAAAAATCTTTGCGCAATAAAACCCAATGCGGAAATAAAAATAACACGCAAGATTTTTACGTGGAAAAACTCCAAACCGGAGTAAAAAACCACGGGACCGATCACACGGCGAAATCCACTAGAATTAAACACGTACAAGGTGATTTACCGTACTCACAGACGAGTCAACCTTTTCCATACGCTCCTAGTAGATCTTCTCCGCTCGCTCCGCAACGCGCCTCGAATCCACGATTTGCGTCCAACGCCGAATCCACGGCGTCCAACGTCGAGTCCACGACGTCCGACCGAATCCACGGTCTTCACCCAGTAGCACGTCTCGAATCCACGAACGTACCTCGCTCCGAATCCACGAGAGCTGTTGCACCTTGAATCCACAAGGCCACGCGAGTCCACGCGCCGATTTTGGGAAAATCGTTGATTTTGGGTGGTGATGATCCGCCGAATACTTAGATTAGAAATAGATCGAAAATACCATCTAAGTATTCATTAATTTGATTCTACTTAAAATCTGAGTTTGGAAAACCTAGAATAAAATTAATCAATATAGATGAAGAAACATAGAATTAATTCTATTGATTTCCTTTCTTCTCTATATGTGGATTTTTCTATTTCGGTCGTATCAGATCTACCCTAGAAAATGAATTGTAGGGTCTATTTATAGGTTAGAAACCATTGGAAGAAGATAAGAATCAAAAACTTAGCGTTTCTGGAATTTTACAGGACGACAGTCCGGACTGGAATTGACGGTCCGGACTGTTTCAGCGAAACAGACTTTTTCCAGAAAAGAGGACATTCGGGGTCCGGACTGAAATTCCACGGTCCGGACTGTTCATGCAATTCCTACAATTTCCACGTTCGGGGTCCGGACTGAAATTCCACGGTCCGGACTGGAATTGCGCATGAACCATCCTATGTTCGGGGTCCGGACTGTAATGCCCGGTCCGGACTTTGAACATGTAAAATGTCCAGTTTTTTATTTTTATGCAATTAAAAATTCAACCAAGTGTTTCTACACTATAAGAAGTATTTGGATCACCAAAAATCTTTAGTTAAACGTACCTGATCCTTTTGAATTCTTCTTTCTTGAGATTGAGGTATATGATCCAAGCTTCTCATCTTCAATCTTCAAGACTTAAAGAAATTTCACGAAATACGCCAACACAAATTCCGTAACAGTCTCTGCTAGACTTATGTCTATGGTCTTGCAGCCCACTCTGTTGGACAGGATTAGAGACACACAGAGTGAGGACCCCCACTTGGCGAGGATTAGGTCGCAGATTCAGGCAGATCAGATAGGGAATTTTTCTGTGGATAGCTCGGGAGTACTGCGGTACAGGGACCGAGTATGTGTGCCTACGGATCCTGAGATTAGAGACCAGATTTTGAGGGAGGCCCATTATACACCTTATACCATTCATCCTGGTGGTACTAAGATGTATAAGGACCTCAAGGCACATTTTTGGTGGCCCGGAATGAAGCGGGACATTGGGAGATTTGTGGCTCATTGTTTAACTTGCCAGTAAGTGAAGGCAGAGCACCGGGTTCCTGCTGGCAAGTTGCAGAGTCTTCCAATTCCCGAGTGGAAGGGACCACGTTACTATGGATTTCGTCACTGGATTGCCGAGGGCGCAGAGTGGGGCAGACGCGATTTGGGTTATTGTGGATAGACTCACCAAGTCTGCACATTTCTTGCCTGTTCAGATGACTTGGTCGTTGGAGCGTCTGGCCCAGTTGTATTTGGATGAGGTAGTGAGGCTACACGGTGTACCTGCTTCGATTGTATCAAATAGGGACCCGAGGTTTGTATCACACTTTTGGGGGAGTTTACAGTCAGCTTTCGGGACCCAGCTCAGGTTTAGCACCGCTTTCCACCCACAGACTGATGGGCAGTCTGAGCGCACCATACAGACCCTCGAGGCTATGTTGAGAGCGTGCGTTATGGATTTTGGAGGAGGGTGGTACCGACACTTACCATTGGTTGAGTTTGCGTACAACAACAGCTATCAGGCGAGCATTCAGATGGCTCCGTTTGAGGCGTTGTATGGACGCAAGTGTCGGTCTCCCTTGTATTGGAGTGACGTGGGTGAGAGGAGGACTTTGGGATCGGATTTACTTTTGGAGGCTGAGGAGAAAGTCAGAGTTATTCGCCGACATCTTGAGACAGCCCAGAGTCGTCAGAGGAGCTACGCTGATACGCGACGGCGAGACCTAGAGTTTCAGGTTGGTGATCATGTCTTCTTGAAGGTCTCGCCCTCGAAAGGGGTCCAGAGATTTGGAGTGCGTGGGAAGCTCAGTCCCCGCTTTATTGGACCCTTCGAGGTACTTGACGGAGTTGGCCCTGTGGCTTACAGAGTTGCCTTACCTCCACGCCTGGCCGGAGTTCACGATGTTTTTCACGTCTCAGCTCTAAGGAGATATGTTTTTGACCCATCGCACGTGATTGACTTCACTTCTTTAGAGATCGGCGAGGACCTGGTGTACGAGGAGCGCCCGTTGCGAATTCTTGCTCGTGAGATGAGGGAATTGCGCAACCGGGCCATTCCATATGTGAAGATCTTGTGGAGCAATCACGAGGAGCGAGAGGCTACTTGGGAGCTGGAGACGGAGATGAGAGATACCTACCCCTTTCTGTTCGAGACTTCCGGTTGAGGTACGTCTGCTTTGCTTTCTTTGTTTCGAGGACGAAACTTTTTTTTAGTGGGGGAGGATGTAGGACCCCTGAACCCCATGCAGCTTTTTTCCGTGAATCCACTGTGCAAAACACCTGTTGATGGTGTGTTTGGCCCATAGTGCATCAAAGGGATGCCACCGATGGACCTTGTGAGTTATTGTCAGCTGGGTTGGCCTTCGGCTGCTTTTGCCGAATTTTAGAAAAGGTTTTAGGCCAAACAGAGGTTGGATTTGGATTCAGCGCGGAAAAATGCTTGAAAACGGCTATTTGCTTGTTAAATTCTGAGTCCGAATGCCCCAAAACGGACTCCCAAAAGTTTTACTGGATTTTTGGTGCATGGGGGAGCCGTGGACCGGCGGGGGTGCCACGTGGCGACCTCTGGTTGGTCGGCGCACGCGGCATGGTCCACGGGGCGGTTTGGGAAAGGCCGGGGTGCACCGCGGGAGGCGTAGACCGGCGGGGGTCCACGTGGCAGCACCGGATTGGCCGGCCCGCGCGCGCTCGGTCCACGTGGGCGCGCGGGGGAGCGTGGACCGGGGCTTGCCACGTGGCGGCCCCGGGTTGGCGGGCCTACGTGCGCGAGGTCCACGTAGCGCGCGAGAGCAGGCGGTCGGGGCAGGTGCCGTACCGCGGGGCAGGTGGGGGAGGTGGCCAGCGCCACGTGGCGCCCGCTGATTCGCGGGCGCCACCCACCGCGCTGACCGAGCTGGGGGACGCGTGGCGCTCCCCCGCTGGGCTTGCACGGCTGCCGCGTGTTCGGTGGACACGTGGCAGGCCCGGAGGCGGGTCGGACGTCGGCGAGCGGGGCGGACGGATCCCGTGCGCGAGCGGGCTGGGCCGGGCCGCACTGTGCGCGCCCGAAACTTGGCGGGCCGGGCCGCACTGTGCTTGCCCGAAAACCCGACGGGTCGGGCCGGGCGCCCGAAACCGGGGACAAATCCAGAATTTTCGGATTTGTTCCCCACAGCCTATATAAAGCAACCCAAGCTGCCTTCTTGGAGATTTTTCTCCCTCTTCCAAGCCTCCTCTCCCCGAGCTCCCTTCTAGACATTTGTTCTTCTTCGAGTGCTGGTTTCACCTGCAGAGTTTTGGGAATTTTAGGAGCACGCATCCCGAGGTTTCGGATTTTACGACGCGGTGCGACGTTTCATTTCCGGTGATCTTCTTCGTCGCAGCGCAGTGTGAGGACTCCTCTGGGCCACCCCGACCTTCGTTTTTGACGATTCTTGCGCCGACATACTCCTGAGAGGTAGGGATTCATCTTTTGTGTTGATCGCGCACTCACGTTTCGAGTTTTTGGCACGGATCCCGAGGTGCCTTTGCGACCCTTTTTTTGTGTGGTTTTTGGGACAGCATTGGAGTGTTTTGGCGATATCTTCGCGTACGAGCATCGGACTGAAACGTGCCTGTACAAGTTTTTCATCTATAGATCACAAGGAACAAGCTCGTATTTTTCTTGGATTTTTTCGAGTTTTTATTGGAGGTGAAAATCCCTTTTTCCCTGTGTTTAGTGCTACAGTTTTTGATGTAGAAATCTTTTGAGTAGGCCACCTTGCCGAATTTGTATCTTGACCTACAGAACTTGGATTTGGACGTGCAGGTACCCGTTTCGAAGGTATCGACGCGAGGATCGCTGTGATATTTTTCTTGGAATTTTCTAGGCATTTTCAGCAGGTGAAATAAAGGCATCTTTGGGACTGATTTTTTGTGTGTGTTTGTATGGGTAGTTTTGGAATTTATGTGTATTTGTGGACCTTGTGTTGTACCCAGGAGAGTTGCGGGTATTGCTGGACCCTTTGGAGTAGGAGATTTGGATTTTCTTGGTATTTTCAGCTGTGAGTTTGGACAGTCAGCTCTTCAGGTGGGTGGTTGTTGTACTCCTCTCCTTTGGTATGCTCACTAGGAACATCAGAGTATCCCGATGTTAGAAAGGCCTAGCATATCGTTGATAACCTTGCATGCAATAAGGAATTAAATAATTGATAGTTTATCCATGATGATGGCATTTTTGGCATGAGTTCGGTATCATGATCACTCTGTTTAATCATTTAATTATCCGGGACAGCAGGATTAGTGGCAGGTTAGCAATTAATGACTTTGCAATAGGGATCATCACCTTGAGACAATAATCCTGACACTCGTTATTTTATTTTAATTATTCCTGTGAAATAGACTAAAATATTGGGACAATTGCATGCTTAAATGGTCATACAATTAAGTCACTATTTACTAATACACTATCTTTTGGGATTTGACTTAGGAGAAACCATGCTTTTATTTCTTTCTCCTATTATTTAGACTTCAGGGTTAGCATGCTCGGGTTCGAGCGGGGGGCTGGGATAGTGTAGTCAAGTTGCTGGGGATTTTGGGACAGGCTGGGCTTGATGGTAGGGTATTACGGTAACCACGAATTTCGGGTGGTTGACCGGGCTGTACTATTGCATCAGATTGGGAGAGGGGGATCGGGCTTTCTTTTGTGGATGGTTTTTCCCACTTGATCTGAGTCGCGATCCAGTCCTGCTATTTCAGGTTACTTGTGGTTACTTACTTTACTCGTGTGGGTCGCTCCCCTCGAGTGCCACTCCGGAGTGTGCGTCAGACAGACTTTGAGTCCTTGAGACTCCTTTGCTTCGGTGTTATGCGTAGGCTGGCATACCCGTCGCGGCAGGCAGAGCAGGCAGTACCAGTGTCTACTGGTGGTCGGATTGGGTTATTTAGGCAGGCTTTTACATAATGATGCATACTTTTAGCTGTTCTTACTAGCTTGACATGTAGAGGCATTTTAGTGGTAGCTCTTTTATTCAGTTGTTATACTTAGCTTCCACCCCTTTCTTCTCTTTTTGCCTCTGGTAGACCTGGTGGGCATGTCTGAGTTGAGGCTTTACCTACTAGGGGAGGCTACTGTATTTATAGTAGTTCTTACCCCCATCATCCTTCCTTGTTTTTCTCCCTTTGTTTTGCAGAGTCCTCTGCGGGAGTTGCTGGGCCGTCAGCAGCTGATCGAAGTAAGAGGATTGCGGACTAGATAGAGAGCCACCCGACAGTTGCTAGCAGGAGTTTTTGGTGTACCCGGTTTTTCTCAGACAGTTCTTTTATATTTCTTTTTGGGTCTGGCTTTAGCCAGTTAGTTGTATATTTGTGGTGAGCTGGGAGAGATATTTGTATTTATTTTACAGTTGTACTTTATTTACTTCCAGCTTTTGTCTGAGATACAGTAGTTTTAGTTCAGCTCTGATTCTTATGCTCCTTTATTTATTATCTCTTATATCTGAGCAGGTTACCAACGCTTCGTGTATACGGGAAATACCGTATACACGGCAAATCTGTAGACGGGCCTGGGTTCTGGTTTATACCCGGGGCGTGACATATACCACATGCATATTAATCACAATGTACTAGTCAGCATACCTATTAGCATGATACTACATTTTCTGATAATAAATTACATCCAAAGGCGAGTACTAATGTAGCAATCTTGAACTCATACAATCATTTTATCCACATATGCACTTAATCCAACAAGCATGCCAATTTATCCACATAAGCACTTAATCCAACAAGCATGCCAATTTATCCACATATGCACTTTAACCTTTTATATATGTATTATTCCAATAAGCCTAGTCGGTAGCCCAAATTAAGTGGTTCACAACGATCACCCACATCGAACGCTAAATCCCCGTCCAAACGATGTCCACGCCCAAGCAAGTCAACCGCCACAAGCACTGTACAACATACCCCAAAATATACACAATTAAACATACAAATACTCCAACACAAGCTGTCCCTACACAACAGTCCAGAGTTGCACTGTTTTCACCTGCGAAAAAGGCTCAGAAAATTCTAGAAAAAATACTGTCACGATTGTCGCGACGAGCCGATCGAAAAGAGTACCTGCAGGTTCAAAACTGAGTTCCGTACATCAAGATAAAAATCCGACAAGGTGACCCACTCAAAGAATCCTATACAAGAAATCTGTAGCACTTAGCTCTGGGAAAAGGGGTTTTTCACCTTCAGGGAGAACTCAGAAAAATTCAGGAAAATTTGAGAACATTCCTTGCGCTGTGTAGATGCAAAACGACTTTGGCATGCCTCGATCCGATGCCTGTGCGCGATGATATTGCCGAAATACTCAAGTGCTGTCAAAAACTCTGCGAAGAAAAATGGGTCAAAATAAAGCCCAGGAAACTCCAAGATAAACTCAAAAATAGGGGGAGCTCAAAACACAAAAATCGAAGCCCTACCAGCCGTGAAGCCAACGGCGTGAGAATCGCCTGAATCGGAGGTCGGGGTGAGCCGGGGGAGTCCGCGCACTGAAATGCGACGAAACGGGCCGCCGGTGAAGGAGCGTCGCTGTGCGCCGAATCGCAGTAAACGCCGAAGTTGTGTCCTCCAAAAATGCTCAAAGTCCTCCAAAGTATAAGGCACTGTGTGAGGGAGAAATTCCCTTAAGCTCTCTGCGAAATGAAGCCCAAAAAAAAAGAGAAAAAAGGCCTCAGGGAACCTATTTATAGGCCCAGCCCAATAGCTGTCTTGGGCCGGATTCGGGCGCTCTCTTTCGGGCGCCCGAATCCGCGGGTCGCACCGCGACAAGCGTCCGACCAGCGCCCGAAACTCCCTGCGCCCGCCACGTGTCCCCGAACAGTGGACAGCGTGCACGAGCGGCTGAGCTTCGGCCGCGTGTCCCTGCCTGGTCAACCGTGGTAGGTACGGCCCGCCAGTGGCGGGGCGACACGTGGCCCGCACTCGAGCGCGGCCACGTGCGGCGGACAGCGCCGCCTGGCCTGTAGTGACCCGACCCTTCGGGGTATTTTCGAACTCACATGTAATCGCTTAGGCCTTAAGCGAAATAAAATTTATTTAATTTTGAAAAGTCGGCCGGGCAGGGTGTGTGTATTTTCCTGCGATAGAGCGCGAAAAGCGATGACCGACGGCGTGATCGGATTCGAAATCCGATACCGGGATCTCCCGGAACGGGACCCTTAGCGATGCGGTAGTTAGTCACGCATCGGAAACCGTGCAAAATATCTTGCACCCGTAATAGATAAGGTGGGTTATCTCGTAAGGATAATTAATTAATTAATTAATTATCCGGTGACGGAATTTAAATCCTCCTACGTACGAATTAATTAAGGGATTTAAATTGGTGGGATTCTTATCTCGTGATTAGATAAGAGATAAAAATCAGGATATTTTATTAAGGGATTTAAATTGGTGGGATTTTATCTCGTGGATTGGATAAGAGATAAAGTCCGGATATTTAAGTTGGGAATTTGATTTCCCTTGATTATTTAATAAAGGTGGTTAAATAATCGGCGACTGGGATTTGGATATTAAAGATTCAAATATCCGGGTAATTTGAATCCAATTGGGAATTTGATTCCCCAAGATTAATTGATAAAGGTAATCAAATAATCGGTGGTCAGGATTTAAAGGTGAGAAATATCCCGTCAGTCGGATATTTTCTTGAGAAACAGAAACGGGGAATTATGGGTTTCCTACGTACGTAAATAAAGAAATCAAACGATTAAATATGGGGATCGACGGTGAGGATAATAATCAAACAATTAACTAATAGGGTTATCGGTAGGGATTAATTAATTAACGAATTAATTAATCAGAGTCAAAACACCCGAAAGGGGTTTTTGACGGTGCGGACTTACAAATTGGATATATCCATAACAGGGATTATTTATTTCCCCGCTCACCGAGCGAAACCCTATTTCGATTTTCCGCCTCCTCAAACCCTCCTCTTTCGTACGTGCCGAAACCCCAACCGGAGGAAAGGAGAAGGAAAAAGGGGAGGAGCCGATCGCCCCAAACGCCGACCCGAAGGCAAAAAGTGAGACCGGGCGACCTTCCCAACGATCCTCGGTGAGCAAATAATTTTTAGAAAATTATTTGGATTTTTCCTATCTATTTTTGTTGTTAGTTCTGGACTCCCCCGTCGTCCCCGCCACCGACGCCGTCCCCGTCGTCGCGACGCGGACGGCAAGGGCGGGAAGGACCCGGACGGCGAAGGCGGAGGAGGACCGCGAACGGCGTAGGTAAAATATAATAAAATAAAAATAAAAATCGCGAACGGTGAAGGCGCGACGGGACCGCGCGAGCGCCGCGCGGGCAAACCCGCGCGCGGCGCCGCGCGGGCAACCCGCGCGGGCGCCGCGCGGGGCGGCGCGCCGCGCGCGGCGGGCACCCGCGCGGGCGGCGCGGGGCGGCCCCGCCGCGCGGGCGCCGCGCGGGCGCCCGCGGGCGCCGCGCGGGCGCCGCGCGCGGGCGCGCGGGCACCGCGCGGGCGCCGCGCGGGCCCGCGCGGGCACCCGCGCGGGCGCGCCGCGCGGGCCCGCGCGGGGCCCCGCCCGCGCGGGCACCGCGCGGGCGCCCCGCGGGCGCCGCGCGGGCGCCGCGCGGGCCCGCCCGCGCGGGCGCCGCGCGGGCCCGCCGCCGCCGCGCGGGCGCCGCGCGGGCGCCGCGCGGGCCCGCACCCGCGCGGGCGCCGCGCGGGGCTCCGCCGCGCGGGCGCCGCGCGGGCGCCGCTCGGGCACCGCCCGCGGAGCCCGCCGCGCGGGTTCGAGCCGCGCGGGGCTCCGACGGGCGGCGACGGCGGTGCGGGTTGTAGTCCGGTTTGACCATCGAACGATGCCGGACAAATTCCGTCAAATTGTAAGGTGGGGGTTTTTCTGTTTTAAGGTGTTAGTGTGTGTTTTGACCATAGTTTATCTGTGCGGACTTTTCTTAGGTCCGGGTACACAGCGGGAGAGCGCGAAGGACATTGGTGTTCCGATTTCTCTCCAATAAGGTGGGTACGGTTGCGATGAGTGCAACCGGTGCTGTAAGTGCATCTATCATCATTAAAAGTACTCCTTAATTTACCTAACAAAGTAGATGAATAGTTTAACCTTTCAATTGTTGTTAATTATCTAATAATTGTGCGGCTGCGGTCGCGGTGCCCAGTACACGCCAATCTTGGCGATCCGGTTTCGGATGCTGCACGTACACAGGCGGATTGGCCTCCGCATGGGTGTACTTTTCCGGAAAAGTGGTCCTTTATGACCCGTGTGCCCCGTAAAGGTAATGGTGCAAGCGGGGACCTCTTCGCGCCAGCTGAGGTGTCACACCAGCACCGCGAGTGAGAGGTAAAAGCATCAAGTAGGTGTTTGTGCACGAGGGGGGGACTTTAGTCTCCCCGACAAGTGGTCTGGGAATGGTGCCCAGGGTAAATTAATGTGCAAGTGTTTAACGAAAGGTTATGGCGTAATCGGCGCGTTCGTATGTTTTATCCCTTTTGATATTGTTACACATCTACTTTGTTTGTCACTGACTTTACCCACTCCGTGACAGGTATTCCTAGGTGCGTTAGCCGGGATGGCGGTGGGACTGCGTCGTGAGGATCGTAGTCGGACTCTTGGTTATCGTATTTATGACTCATTTCCCTTTATACTATTTCTAGTTGCTTGTGGATCACCTTATATGTGGATATGTTTTAGTTAGCTCTGTGGATGAGGTGTAGTTTTCTGTGATGATCCTTTCAGTAGTGTTTACATGGCGGCATATTTTATGATAAGATAAAGGTTGCGAAAATGTTTTCTCAAAAAGGAAGTGCCGTGTGGGCACGGGTTTTACAACTCTGGTTTTATCTTTTCCAAACTTTGACGCCGCTTAAATGACGTGCATTAATTAAACGATTAAACTCTGAATATGATGTATGTCTACTGCATGGTTGTTGGTTGGTGTGTGATGTATGATGTTTATGAATGATTTATATGTTGTAGTGAGACGCCGTACATATACGAAGGAGACTCTGTCCGTGGACGGAGTGAATTCGTGTATGTGGCGGTCTGGCACGCACCGGGGTGAAGTATATGCCACCTTATTAAAAGAAAAAAAAAAATATAGACACGTTTTTCCGCTTCAAAAGACTCAAAAACCCCCGGGGGCGTGACAGATTAAATGGTATCAGAGAGAATACAACCACAACCATAGTAGACATAGTTTACATCCACAGTGCAAGGTGCCACAAGCAAATTGGAAATGAGATAACCAAGGTGTAGGGGTAGTACGTGAGAGTACGGGAAAACGGGAACGTAATATAGGCGTAGTTGTGAAACGGTGGACTAGGGTTGTGACCATAGGGTTGACATGGTTTCTTTGGTGACAGCAAGCAATGGCACGGACCAGGTCGTCTACTGAAAATGCAGACGTGGACGGAGCGGCCATGGCCGCCGCAGAAAACCAGACTCTCCGGCAACAGCTGCGGGACATGGCCGGGCAGTTAGCAACGCTGACGGAGCAGGTTCGTCAGCTGACGCAACGACAGGCTACCGCAGCCACCGAACGTCAACCAACCCCTCCGCCCGAAACCACGGCGCCCACTACGGGGCCCCACGGGGCGGGCGTCACGACGACGGAGCAGCCCCCAGCCCCAAGGGAAGTGCCCACCCCAACGACTTCGGGGCCCGTGTTGGGAATGGCAACGGGGGAGGCAGGGATGACCCCTACTCCTGGGGGATCCGCCACCGCAGGAGGAGCCGCGGAGCGGCAAGCGACGCGGGAGAAGATCAGGACGAATCTGGCCGCGTTCAAGAAGCATGACCCACCCACCTTCGAGGGAGAAACGACCGACCCGTGGGTCGTTGAGAAGTGGGTGGATACCATGGAAAAGCTTTTCGAGGATTTAATGATGGATGAACAAGAGCGGGTTCCACTGGCTGTCCACTTTTTGGAAGGGAACGCTCGCATCTGGTGGAAGACGGTGCGCCCGGACCCCGCCTCCAACGATCCGCTGCCGACATGGTCGGCCTTTAGAGAAGAGCTCTTTGGCGCGTTCTTCTCCGATAGCGTCAAGCGGCAACTGGAGGACGATTTGAAGAACATTAGGCAGGGAAGCCGCTCGGTCGTGGAGTATCAAAGGGAGTTTGTGAGGTTGGTCAATTGTGTCCCGTTCGCCATACGGGACGAACCTCACAAGGCCCGTCTCTTCGTTGACGGACTGCGAAGTGACATCTTCGAGATGGTGCAGGCAGCGGACCTACGCACATTCCGAGAGGTGGTGGACAGAGCCACCATCGTGGAGCGGGGGTTCGCTATAACTCGAGCTCGACGTGAGGGGTCGGAGAATAACCGGGAAAAGAAGCGAACTCAGACTTACCCGGGAGGGGGCCCTCCTGGCGGGAGCCGACCCCCGAAATATCCTAAGACGCAACAGGGAAACAGGAGTGCGCCGGCCGGGAAGCCTCGACCGACCACCAAGCCGTGCGTTATTTGCGGAGGGCCGCATCCGGTGACGGAATGTCCCAAGAAACAAGATCACTGCTACCGCTGCGGCAAACAGGGACATCTTCGATACAACTGTCCCCTGAACCCTGGAGCGGCCTCTTCCGCAGCATCCACTCCAACGGCACAGGCACCAGGGCGGGGTAGAGCCCCTACGGGAGCCTCTTTACACCCACCGGCGCCAAAAACAGGAGGGGAGTCGCGGTCGCAACCCGGAGGGAGACTCTACACCATGGACCAGCACGGGGCGGTACCGCCAGAGGAAGTGGTAGCAGGTATTACCTCCGTCTCAAACTTTCGAGCTCGAACTCTGTTTGACACCGGGGCGACTCGCTCCTTTATTTCCCGTTCCTTTGCGCAAACTCATCAGTTAGAAAGTAGTCCTTTGGATGTCTTAATGACCGTCCAGACCCCTGGGGGGCCCATCACGGCAACTGGCCTAGTAACCTCATGTCCAATAAGGCTGGGAAGGTTGTCGTGCCCCTGGGATCTGGTAGTCATACCGTTAAAAGAATACGACGTGGTCTTGGGCATGGACTGGCTCGCCGAGTATCAGGCGGTCATCGACTGCGAGAAGCGACAGGTGCAACTACAGAAGCCGGGGTTCCCAGAAAACGTGTACTTGGCGTGCAAGAGCACGTCCTTTCTAGCCGTCATCTCCGCGTCACGGGCTAGGAAATTGATGGAGGGCGGGTGCGTGGCCTATCTAGCCTCGGTAGATCTAGCCACCCGACCCGTCCCCTCACCCACGGAAATTCCCGTAGTAAGGGAATTCCCGGATGTGTTCCCGGCAGAGCTTCCCGGAATGCCGCCGGAACGAGAGGTTGACTTCCCAATTGAACTTCTCCCCGGCACCAAGCCCATCACCAAGGCACCGTATCGGATGGCCTTTGCGGAGCTGAAGGAACTCAAGGCACAGTTGGAGGACCTTCTGGACAAAGGATTCATCAGACCAAGCGCGTCACCCTGGGGCGCGCCCGTCCTGTTTGTGAGGAAGAAGGACGGAAGTCTCCGGTTGTGTATCGATTACCGGGAGATAAATAAGGTGACGATCAAGAATAAGTACCCCCTTCCAAGGATCGATGACCTCTTCGACCAGTTACGGGGGGCGACGGTGTTCTCAAAGATCGACCTGCAGTCGGGCTATCATCAGGTCCGGGTCAAGGGGGAGGACATCCCCAAAACGGCTTTCCGTACTCGCTATGGCCATTACGAGTTTACGGTAATGCCATTCGGGCTCACTAATGCCCCGGCGGTGTTTATGGATATGATGAACAGGGTATTCAAACCCTTCCTGGACTTATTCGTGGTGGTCTTCATTGATGATATCCTCATCTACTCCCGTACCGATGAGGAACATGAAGAACACCTGCGCACAGTCCTCCAGACCCTTCGGGAACAGAAACTCTACGCCAAACTCAAAAAGTGTGAGTTTTGGCTCCGTGAGGTCGGTTTCTTGGGGCATGTGATCTCGGCGGCTGGAGTCGCGGTGGACCCAAAGAAGATAGATTCGGTGACGGACTGGCCCCGACCGACGACGGTGACGGAGATTCGAAGCTTCCTGGGATTAGCCGGGTACTACCGGCGCTTTGTGGAGGGCTTCTCCAAGATAGCCACCCCCTTAACCCGCTTGACGAAAAAGGGGGAGAAGTTTGCCTGGACGGACAAGTGTCAAAGAAGCTTCGAAGAGCTCAAGGACAGGTTGACGCGAGCCCCGATCCTCGCCCTGCCAGAGCCTGGGGAGGACTATGAAGTTTATTGCGACGCATCGCGAAATGGATTGGGTGGAGTACTCATGCAACGGGGAAAGGTTATAGCCTATGCATCTAGGCAGCTCAAGGAGTACGAGCGGAACTACCCCGTGCATGATTTGGAACTCGCAGCGGTGGTGTTTGTGCTCAAGCTCTGGAGGCACTACCTGTACGGGGCACACTGTAATGTGTACTCAGATCATAAGAGCCTCAAGTACCTTTTCACCCAAAGGGAGCTAAATCTGCGACAAAGACGGTGGCTTGAGCTGTTAAAGGATTACGATCTGACGATCCACTATCACCCGGGGAAGGCCAACGTGGTGGCCGACGCCCTGAGTCGCAGAGGACAGGCCGCGGAGGCCGATGTAAGCGCAATTACACAGCAGGATAGTCTAGTTGCGGAGTTCTCGCGATTGAGACTAGAAGTGGTACCTGCAGGGACAGTCGCCCAACTTCTGACGCTGGTAGTCAGACCTACTCTGCTGGACAGGATTCTCGAGGGCCAATCGACTGATGGTCAGCTCCAGCTGGTACGGAGTAGAATAACCGCCAACCAGGAAGGTGATTTCGTGGTGAGCTCCGACGATGCAATACGTTTTCGCGGACGAATCTGCGTACCGGACCTGCCGGAACTCAAGGAAGAAATCCTACGGGAGGCGCACACTGCCCCGTATGCGGCGCATCCCGGAGGAACCAAGATGTACAAGGACGTCAAGCAAACCTTCTGGTGGCCCAAAATGAAGGAGGACGTGACCCGATTCGTGGCTCACTGCTTAGTGTGCCAACGGGTAAAGGCCGAACATCAACGGCCGGCGGGAAAATTGCAACCTTTACCGGTACCCGAGTGGAAATGGGACATGATCACCATGGATTTTGTGACCGGTTTTCCGCGGTCGCCGCAGGGACACGATGCGATATGGGTGGTCGTGGACCGTTTGACGAAATCGGCCCACTTTTTGCCCATACACACGACGTGGACCCGGGAACGACTGGCGCAAACGTACCTCGATGAGATAGTGAGGTTGCACGGTGTACCGACATCCATCACGTCGGACAGAGACACGCGTTTTGTGTCGAACTTTTGGCGAAGTTTGCAACAAGCGATGGGGACCAAGTTGCACTTCAGCACAGCTTTTCATCCGCAAACCGATGGGCAATCGGAGCGGGTGATACAGATCGTGGAAGACATGCTTCGAGCGTGCGTTCTGGACTTGGGCGAAGGGTGGGCACGGTGTCTGCCCCTGGTGGAATTTGCCTACAACAACAGTTACCAGGCCAGTATTCAGATGGCGCCGTACGAGGCCCTGTACGGGCGCCGCTGTCGGTCTCCGATTTGTTGGGATGACTTAGGTGAGCGAAAGTTTCTGGGCCCAGATCTAGTGGAGGAGACCGAAGCGAAGGTGCGTTTGATTAAACAAAGGCTGCTGACCGCCCAAAGCAGACAGAAGAGTTATGCAGATAACAGACGCCGAGATTTAGAGTTCATGGTGGGCGAGCATGTTCTGCTCCGGGTTTCACCCTCCAAAGGGAACCGACGCTTCGGCATTAAGGGGAAGTTGAGCCCCAGATACGTGGGGCCGTTCGAGATTCTGGAGCGCGTGGGACCGGTGGCGTACCGGTTGGCCCTGCCCCCGAACCTCGAACGAGTCCACAACGTGTTCCACGTTTCGATGCTCCGGAAGTACCTGGCAGACCCCTCTCATGCCTTGGACGCCTCCACCATTGAGCTACGCGAGGACTTGAGCGTCGAGGAGACACCGGTGCGGATTTTGGCGAGAGAGGACAAGAAGCTACGCAACCGAACGATCCCCTATGTGAAAGTCCAGTGGAGCAACCACGAAGAGCGCGAGGCGACGTGGGAACTGGAATCAAAGATGAAGGAATGTTTTCCCGAATTGATTAAGTGAGGTTTGAGTTTAAGTTTCGGGACGAAACTTTTTATAAAGTGTGAGTGGTGTAGTGACCCGACCCTTCGGGGTATTTTCGAACTCACATGTAATCGCTTAGGCCTTAAGCGAAATAAAATTTATTTAATTTTGAAAAGTCGGCCGGGCAGGGTGTGTGTATTTTCCTGCGATAGAGCGCGAAAAGCGATGACCGACGGCGTGATCGGATTCGAAATCCGATACCGGGATCTCCCGGAACGGGACCCTTAGCGATGCGGTAGTTAGTCACGCATCGGAAACCGTGCAAAATATCTTGCACCCGTAATAGATAAGGTGGGTTATCTCGTAAGGATAATTAATTAATTAATTAATTATCCGGTGACGGAATTTAAATCCTCCTACGTACGAATTAATTAAGGGATTTAAATTGGTGGGATTCTTATCTCGTGATTAGATAAGAGATAAAAATCAGGATATTTTATTAAGGGATTTAAATTGGTGGGATTTTATCTCGTGGATTGGATAAGAGATAAAGTCCGGATATTTAAGTTGGGAATTTGATTTCCCTTGATTATTTAATAAAGGTGGTTAAATAATCGGCGACTGGGATTTGGATATTAAAGATTCAAATATCCGGGTAATTTGAATCCAATTGGGAATTTGATTCCCCAAGATTAATTGATAAAGGTAATCAAATAATCGGTGGTCAGGATTTAAAGGTGAGAAATATCCCGTCAGTCGGATATTTTCTTGAGAAACAGAAACGGGGAATTATGGGTTTCCTACGTACGTAAATAAAGAAATCAAACGATTAAATATGGGGATCGACGGTGAGGATAATAATCAAACAATTAACTAATAGGGTTATCGGTAGGGATTAATTAATTAACGAATTAATTAATCAGAGTCAAAACACCCGAAAGGGGTTTTTGACGGTGCGGACTTACAAATTGGATATATCCATAACAGGGATTATTTATTTCCCCGCTCACCGAGCGAAACCCTATTTCGATTTTCCGCCTCCTCAAACCCTCCTCTTTCGTACGTGCCGAAACCCCAACCGGAGGAAAGGAGAAGGAAAAAGGGGAGGAGCCGATCGCCCCAAACGCCGACCCGAAGGCAAAAAGTGAGACCGGGCGACCTTCCCAACGATCCTCGGTGAGCAAATAATTTTTAGAAAATTATTTGGATTTTTCCTATCTATTTTTGTTGTTAGTTCTGGACTCCCCCGTCGTCCCCGCCACCGACGCCGTCCCCGTCGTCGCGACGCGGACGGCAAGGGCGGGAAGGACCCGGACGGCGAAGGCGGAGGAGGACCGCGAACGGCGTAGGTAAAATATAATAAAATAAAAATAAAAATCGCGAACGGTGAAGGCGCGACGGGACCGCGCGAGCGCCGCGCGGGCAAACCCGCGCGCGGCGCCGCGCGGGCAACCCGCGCGGGCGCCGCGCGGGGCGGCCCCGCCGCGCGGGCCGCCGCGCGGGCGACCCGCGGGCGCCGCGCGGGCCGTGCCCGTGCGGGGCGCCGCGGGGCGCCGCGCGGGCCCGCGCGGGCACCGCGCGGGCACCGCGCGGTGCGCCGCGCGGGGCCCCACCCGCGCGGGCACCCGCGCGGGCCCGCGTCCGCGCGGGCGCCGCGCGGGGCTCCGCCCGCGCGGGCACCGCGCGGGCTTGCACCCGCGCGGGCGCCGCGCGGGCGCCGCGCGGGCCCGCACCCGCGCGGGCGCCGCGCGGGGCTCCGCCCGCGCGGGCGCCGCGCGGGCGCCGCTCGGGCACCGCCCGCGGAGCCCGCCGCGCGGGTTCGAGCCGCGCGGGGCTCCGACGGGCGGCGACGGCGGTGCGGGTTGTAGTCCGGTTTGACCATCGAACGATGCCGGACAAATTCCGTCAAATTGTAAGGTGGGGGTTTTTCTGTTTTAAGGTGTTAGTGTGTGTTTTGACCATAGTTTATCTGTGCGGACTTTTCTTAGGTCCGGGTACACAGCGGGAGAGCGCGAAGGACATTGGTGTTCCGATTTCTCTCCAATAAGGTGGGTACGGTTGCGATGAGTGCAACCGGTGCTGTAAGTGCATCTATCATCATTAAAAGTACTCCTTAATTTACCTAACAAAGTAGATGAATAGTTTAACCTTTCAATTGTTGTTAATTATCTAATAATTGTGCGGCTGCGGTCGCGGTGCCCAGTACACGCCAATCTTGGCGATCCGGTTTCGGATGCTGCACGTACACAGGCGGATTGGCCTCCGCATGGGTGTACTTTTCCGGAAAAGTGGTCCTTTATGACCCGTGTGCCCCGTAAAGGTAATGGTGCAAGCGGGGACCTCTTCGCGCCAGCTGAGGTGTCACACCAGCACCGCGAGTGAGAGGTAAAAGCATCAAGTAGGTGTTTGTGCACGAGGGGGGACTTTAGTCTCCCCGACAAGTGGTCTGGGAATGGTGCCCAGGGTAAATTAATGTGCAAGTGTTTAACGAAAGGTTATGGCGTAATCGGCGCGTTCGTATGTTTTATCCCTTTTGATATTGTTACACATCTACTTTGTTTGTCACTGACTTTACCCACTCCGTGACAGGTATTCCTAGGTGCGTTAGCCGGGATGGCGGTGGGACTGCGTCGTGAGGATCGTAGTCGGACTCTTGGTTATCGTATTTATGACTCATTTCCCTTTATACTATTTCTAGTTGCTTGTGGATCACCTTATATGTGGATATGTTTTAGTTAGCTCTGTGGATGAGGTGTAGTTTTCTGTGATGATCCTTTCAGTAGTGTTTACATGGCGGCATATTTTATGATAAGATAAAGGTTGCGAAAATGTTTTCTCAAAAAGGAAGTGCCGTGTGGGCACGGGTTTTACAACTCTGGTTTTATCTTTTCCAAACTTTGACGCCGCTTAAATGACGTGCATTAATTAAACGATTAAACTCTGAATATGATGTATGTCTACTGCATGGTTGTTGGTTGGTGTGTGATGTATGATGTTTATGAATGATTTATATGTTGTAGTGAGACGCCGTACATATACGAAGGAGACTCTGTCCGTGGACGGAGTGAATTCGTGTATGTGGCGGTCTGGCACGCACCGGGGTGAAGTATATGCCACCTTATTAAAAGAAAAAAAAAAAATATAGACACGTTTTTCCGCTTCAAAAGACTCAAAAACCCCCGGGGGCGTGACATGGCCACTGTGCGAGCATGCGCCCCGAGGCGCTCCTCTGTGCTCTCGTGGACCGCGCCTACGTGAGCCAGCCAACGCCAGGCTGCCACGTGTCCCTGCACCCGGTCCACAGAGCCCGTGCGAATTCCCTGGTCCACGCCGCGTGCGCCGGCCATTCCGGGCACGCCACGCGTCCCGCCCCGCGGTCCATGCACCCGCCGCACCTCCCCGTGGACCGAGCTGCTTGAGACGGCCAATGACAGGCCGCCACGTGGCTCTAGGCCGGTCCACCGTCTCCCCCATGCACCAAAATTCCCCGAAAACTTCCGGAAGCCCGTTTTCGGTCATCCGGTCTCAGAATTTAACAAGCAAATAGCCGTTTTCAAGCGTTTTTCCACGCTGAATCCAAATCCAACCTCTGTTTGGCCCAAAACTTTTTCTAAAATTCGGCAAATGCAGTCGAAGGCCAAATCAGCAAAAGATACCTCCCAGGGTCCATCTGTGGCATCCCTTTGATGCACTATGGGCCGGACACACCAACACTAGGTGTTCTACATAGTGGAGTCACCGAAAAGATTGCATGGGAATCTGGACCACTACACTTCCGACTTTGATCAGAGTCGTGATCCAGTCCTGCTATACAGTGATACTTGTTAAAGTGATACTTGTTACAGTGATACTTTACCCGTGCGGGTTGGTCCCCTCGAGTGCCACTCCGGAGGTAGCCATGTGTGCCGATCCTGAGGTTTCGAGCCATGTGTGCAGATTCCGCTACTGAGTTCTTGTGATACTGAGTTCGTGAGATTGATGACAGAGCAGGCAGTACCGGGTTTTATATCGGTTCATTTGATTGGGTTTATTCAGGCAGGTACTCTTATTGTTACATTCGTGCCTGGGGGCTGAGTGGAGTGTATGTCACGCCCCCGGGGGTTTTTGAGTCATGTGAAGCGGAAAAACGTGTCTATTTTTTTTTCTTTTTAATAAGGAAACATAATCTTCAACCCCGGTGCGTGCCAGACCGCCACATACGCAAATTCACTCTGTCCACGGACAGAGTCTCCTTTGCATATGCACGGCGTCTTATTTACAACATGTCATTCAATCACAAATATTATGCATCAATTCCCAACCAACAACCATACCGTAGACGTTCACCATCAATTATAGCAAGTTAATTAAGCGGCATCACTGTTTGGAAAGGATAAAGCCCAGAGTTGAAAACCCGTGCCCACACGACACTTCATTTTGAGAAAACATTTTCGCAATCCTTTAACTCATCATGAAAACATGCCGCACATAAGAATACTACTAATAGTATCATACTATAACCTACACCTCATCCACAGAGCTAATACAAGTTCACAACTAAGCCATCCACAAGCAAAATAAAGATTCATGCATAAGGAAATGAGTTGGAGTCAAAAGAATCAAGATAACCAAGTGTCCGACTACGGTCCTCACTACGCAGTCCCACCGTCACCCCGGCTGACGCACCTAATAGCAGTACCTGTCACGGAGTGGGTAACGTCAGTGACAAACAAAGTAGATGTCTAATAGTAACAAGAAGGGAAAACAAACCGAATACACCGAGTACCCCGTAACCTTTCGTTAAACCCCCTGTGCATATTTTAAGCTGGGCACCAGTCCCAGAGTACCTGTCGGGGTGACTAAAGTCCCCCCTCGTGCACAAACACCTTTTTGATGCTTTAACCACTTCACGGGGCTAGTGCGGCCCCTATAGCAGCCGTGAAGAGGTCCTCACGGCTCCCACTCCTTTGTGAGGCACACGGGTCAAAAAGACCACTTTTCCGGAAAAGTACACCATGCGGTGGCCCGGTCCGCCAGTGTACGTGCAGCATCCGTCACCGGATTGCCAAAATTGGCGTGTAGTGAGCACCGCGACCGCAGCCGCTTAAATTGTCAGATAAAATATCTTTAATCGAAAGGTTAGCTTACCATCTACTTTGTTAGGTAAATTAAAGAATACTTTAATGGCGATAAATGCACTTACTGCACTTGTTGCACTTATGGCAACTCTACCCACCTGGTTGGAGAGAAGACGGGTCACCCGAGCCCTTTGCACTCTCCCGCTGCGCACCCGGACCTATATAAAGTCCGCACGGACACTAAGGTCAGAAAATATACTAACATATCGCAATAGAAAAATACCCCACATTATTATTTACAAAAGTCCGGCACCGTCCCGCTGTCCGGCGGGGCACCCATGCCTTGAACGGCCGTCACCGTCCGTCGGAGCCGCGCATGGCGGGGCTCCGCGGACGGCGTCCTCACAGCACCCAGCGCGGCGTTCGCGCGGTGCTCGTGCGGACACGGGTCCGCGCGGCGCCCGCGCGAACGCCCGCGCGGCGCCCGTGCGGCACCCCGCGCGGGTGCCCGGGCGGCACCCCGCGTGGCTCCCCGCGCGGGGCCGCCCGCGCGGCACCCCGCGCGGGTGCCCGCGCGGCACCCCGCGCGGGGCCGCCCGCGCAGGGCCGCCCGCGTGGGGCCGCCCGCGCGGCACCCCGCGCGGGTGCCCGCGCGGCACCCCGCGCGGCACCCCGCGCGGGGCCGCCCGCGCGCCGGCCGCGCGGCGCCCGCGCGGGTGTGACCCGCGCGGCGCCGCCGCGCTTGCGGTGGCGCCCGGTCGTCCGTGTGTTTCTCCCCTTCACCCCGCGCGATGCCCTAGTGGCACCGCGCGCCTCCTTTGTCCGTTCCGTTCGTCTAACATAACTACGATGACGACGACGGTAACGGGGACGGGGGAGAAATTCAAGAAACCTAAAACGGGCGACTAGGAAAATTCGGAAAAATTATTAAAAAATATAAAACTAACCGGAGATCTTCGGGAAAGTGTCCGGTCACGTTTCTTGCCCTCGGGTCGGCGTTTGGGACGATTGGTTCCTTCTCCTTTCTCCGGTTATGGATCCGTTCTCTCTTTTCTCTTACTTTTCCTCACCGGTTGGGGGTTTCGGTAGCACGAAAGAGGAGGGTTTGAGGAGGCGGTAAAATAAGAATAGGGTTTCGCTCGGCGCTCGGTAAACAGGAGAATAAATAGTTCTCCCATTTACTTATCCAAAATCACGCCAAAAATCCCTTCGGATATTTTCGGTTCGATTAATTAATTTATTAATTAATTAATCCCTACCGATAACCCTATCTTTAACTTCCTTAATTTTACGTACGTAGGAAAACCCGAATCTCCCCGTTTCTATCTCTCACATAAATATCGGCTGACGGGATATTAAATCTTAAAATCTGACCACCGGTTATTTAATCACCTTAAATTCTGACCACCCGATTATTTAACCACCCTTATTAAATTTTAGTCACCGATTATTTAATCACCTTTATTAAATAATCTTGTGGGAAACAAATCCCCGATTTAAATATCCCGATTTTATCTCTTATCTAATGCACGAGATAAAATCCCACAATTTAAATCCTAAATTAATTCGTACGTAGGAGGATTTAAATTTCCCTCACCGGATAATTAGTTAATTAATTAATTAATTACCCCTACGAGATAACCCACCTTATCTCTAACGGGTGCAAGATATTTTGCACGGTCCCCGATGCGTGACTAATTACCGCAACGCTAAGGATCCCGTTCCGGGAGATCCCGATATCGGATTTCGAATCCGATCGCACCGTCGGTCATCGTTTTTCGCGCTCTATTGCAGAAAAATACACACACCTAGTCCCGGCCGACTTAAGAAAATTAAATAAATTTTATTTCGCTTAAGGCCTAAGCGATTACATGTGAGTTCAAAAATACCCGAAGGGTCGGATCACTACACCACTCACACTTTATAAAAAGTTTCGTCCCGAAACTTAAACTCAAACCTCACTAAACAGTTCGGGAAAACATTCCCTCATTTTCGACTCCAGTTCCCACGTCGCCTCGCGCTCTTCGTGGTTGCTCCACTGGATCTTCACGTAGGGGATCGTTCGGTTGCGCAGCTTCTTGTCCTCTCTTGCCAAAATCCGCACTGGCGTCTCCTCGACGCTCAAGTCCTCTCGCAACTCAATGGTGGAGGCATCCAAGGCATGAGAGGGGTCAGCGAGGTACTTCCGGAGCATCGAGACATGGAACACGTTGTGGACTCGTTCGAGGTTCGGGGGCAGGGCTAACCGGTACGCCACCGGTCCCACGCGCTCTAGGATTTCGAACGGTCCTACGTATCTTGGGCTCAATTTCCCCTTTATGCCGAAACGTCGGTTTCCCTTGGAGGGTGAGACCCGGAGCAGCACGTGCTCGCCCACCATGAATTCTAAGTCTCGGCGTCTGTTATCTGCATAGCTTTTCTGTCTGCTTTGGGCGGTCAGCAGCCTTTGTTTAATTAATCGCACCTTTGCTTCGGTCTCCTCCACCAAATCTGGGCCCAGGAACTTTCGCTCGCCTAAGTCATCCCAGCATATCGGAGACCGACAGCGGCGCCCGTACAGTGCCTCGTACGGCGCCATCTGAATGCTGGCCTGGTAACTGTTATTGTAGGCAAATTCCACCAGGGGCAAACACCGTGCCCACCCTTCGCCCAAGTCCAGAACGCATGCTCGAAGCATGTCCTCCACGATCTGTATCACCCGCTCTGATTGTCCATCGGTTTGCGGATGAAAGGCTGTGCTGAAGTGTAACTTGGTTCCCATTGCTCGTTGCAGACTTCGCCAAAAGTTCGACACAAAACGTGTGTCTCTGTCCGACGTGATGGATGTTGGTACACCGTGCAACCTCACTATCTCGTCGATGTACGTTTGCGCCAGTCGTTCCCGAGTCCATGTCGTGTGTATGGGCAAAAAGTGGGCCGATTTTGTCAAACGGTCCACGATCACCCATATCGCATCGTGTCCCTGTGGCGACCTCGGAAATCCGGTCACAAAATCCATGGTAATCATGTCCCATTTCCACTCGGGCACCGGTAAAGGTTGCAACTTTCCTGCCGGCCGTTGATGTTCGGCCTTCACCCGTTGGCACACTAGGCAGTGCGCCACCAATCGCGTCACGTCTTCCTTCATTTTCGGCCACCAGAAGGTTTGCTTGACGTCTTTGTACATCTTCGTTCCCCCGGGATGCGCTGTATATGGGGCATTATGCGCTTCCCGCAGGATCTCCTCCTTGAGCTCCGGTAGATCCGGCACGCAAATTCGCCCCCGAAATCGTATCGTGCCGTCGGAGCTCACCATAAAGTCGCTCTCCTCGTCTGTGTTTATCCTACTTCGCACCAGCTGGAGCTGTTGGTCAGTCGATTGGCCTTCGAGAATCCTGTCCAGCAGAGTAGGTCTGACCACCAGCGTCAGAAGTTGTGCGACTGTCCCTGCCGGTACTACCTCTAGTCTTAATCGCGAAAATTCCGCAATCAGGCTATCCTGCTGTGTGATGGCGCTTACATCTACCTCCACGGCCTGTCCTTTGCGACTCAGGGCGTCGGCCACCACGTTGGCCTTTCCCGGGTGATAGTGGATCGTCAGATCGTAATCCTTTAATAGCTCCAGCCACCGCCTTTGTCGCAGATTTAGCTCTCTTTGGGTGAAGAGGTACTTGAGGCTCTTATGATCTGAGTACACATTGCAGTGTGCCCCGTACAGGTAGTGCCTCCAAAGCTTGAGCACAAACACCACCGCTGCGAGTTCCAAGTCGTGCACGGGGTAATTCCGCTCATACTCCTTGAGCTGCCTTGACGCATAGGCTATGACCTTTCCCCGTTGCATGAGTACTCCACCCAATCCATTCCGTGACGCGTCGCAGTATACTTCGTAATCCTCCCCAGGCTCTGGCAGGGCGAGAATCGGGGCTCGCGTCAACCTATCCTTAAGCTCCTCGAAGCTTCTTTGACACTTGTCCGTCCAGACAAACTTCTCCCCCTTTTTCGTCAAACGGGTTAGGGGGGTGGCTATCTTGGAGAAGCCCTCCACGAAGCGCCGGTAATACCCGGCTAATCCTAGGAAGCTTCGAATTTCCGTCACCGTGGTCGGTCGGGGCCAGTCCGTTACCGAATCTATCTTCTTTGGATCCACCGCGACTCCAGCCGCTGAGATCACGTGCCCCAAGAACCCGACCTCTCGGAGCCAAAACTCACACTTTTTGAGTTTGGCGTAGAGTTTCTGTTCCCGTAGGGTCTGGAGGACTGTGCGCAGGTGTTCTTCATGTTCCTCGTCTGTACGGGAGTAGATGAGGATATCGTCGATGAAGACCACCACGAACAAGTCCAAGAAGGGTTTGAATACCCTGTTCATCATATCCATGAACACTGCCGGGGCATTTGTGAGCCCGAACGGCATTACCGTAAACTCGTAATGGCCATAGCGAGTACGGAAAGCCGTTTTGGGAACGTCCTCCCCCTTGACCCGGACCTGATGATAGCCCGACTGTAGGTCAATCTTTGAGAACACCGTCGCCCCCCGTAACTGATCGAAGAGGTCATCGATCCTTGGTAGGGGGTACTTATTCTTGACCGTCACTTATTTATCTCTCGGTAATCGATACACAACCGGAGACTCCCGTCCTTTTTCCTTACAAACAGGACGGGTGCGCCCCAAGGTGATGCGCTTGGTCTGATGAATCCTTTGTCCAGGAGGTCCTCCAACTGCGCCTTGAGTTCCTTCAGCTCCGCGAAGGCCATCCTGTACGGTGCCTTGGTGATGGGCTTGGTGCCGGGAAGCAGTTCAATTGGGAAGTCAACCTCCCGCTCCGGTGGTATTCCGGGAAGCTCCGCCGGAAAGACATCCGGGAATTCTCCTACCACGGGAATTTCCGAATGCGGGGGGACGGGTCGGGTGGCTAGATCTACTGAGGCTAGGTAGGCCACGCACCCGCCCTCTATCAACTTCCTAGCTCGTGACGCGGAGATGACGGCAAGAAAGGACGTGCTCTTGCACGCCAAGTACACGTTTTCTGGGAATCCCGGCTTCCGCAGTTGCACCTGTCGCTTCTCGCAGTCGATGACCGCCTGATACTCGGTAAGCCAGTCCATGCCCAAGACCACGTCGTAATCTTTTAACGGTATGACCACCAGATCCCAGGGGCACGACAACCTTCCCAACCGTATCGGACACGAGGTCACCAGGCCGGTTGCCGCAATGGGCCCCCCAGGAGTCTGGACGGTCATTAACACATCCAGAGGACTACCTTCTAACTGATGGGCTAGCGCAAAGGTACGGGAAATAAAAGAGCGAGTCGCCCCAGTGTCAAAAAGAGTTCGAGCTCGAAAACTAGAGACGGAAGTAATACCTGCCACCACTTCCTCTGGCGGTACCGTTCCGTGCTGGTCCATAGAGTAGAGTCTCCCTCCGGGTTGCGGTCGCGATCCTCCTTCTGTTCTTGGTGCTGAGGGTCGCGGGGCATTCCCGTTGGCGCCTTCTTGTTTCCCTGCTGCGTCTTGGGATATTTTGGGGGCCGGCTCCCGCCAGGAGGGCCCCCTCCCGGGTAGGTCTGCGTTCGTTTCTTTTCCCGGTTGTTTTCCGATCCCTCCCGTCGAGCTCGGGTCATGGCGAATCCCCGCTCCACGATGGTGGCCCTATCCACCACCTCACGGAACGTGCGCAGGTCCGCCGCCTGAACCATCTCGAAGATGTCGCTCCGCAGCCCATCCACAAAGAGACGGGCCTTGTGAGGTTCATCCCGTACAGCAAACGGGACGCAATTGACTAACCTCACAAACTCCCTCTGATACTCCACGACTGGGCGGTTCCCCTGCCTGATGTTCTTCAAATCGTCTTCCAGCTGCCGCTTGACGCTTTCAGAGAAGAACGCACCAAAGAGTTCTTCCCTAAAGACCGACCATGTCGGCAACGGGTCGTTGGTGGTCGGATCCGGACGTACCGTCTTCCACCAGATGCGTGCATTCCCCTCCAGAAAGTGAACAGCTAGTGGAACCCGCTCTTGTTCCTCTATTAGCAAGTCCTCGAAAAGCTTATCCATGGTATCCACCCACTTCTCGACGACCCACGGGTCGGTCGTTTCTCCCTCGAAGATGGGTGGGTCATGCTTCTTGAACGCGGTCAGATTTGTCCTGATCCTTTCCCGCGTCGCTCGCAGCTCCGCGGCTCCTCCTGCGGTGGCGGATCCCCCAAGGGTAGGGGTCGTCCCTGCCTCCCCCGCTGCCGCTCCCAACACGGGCCCCGAAGTCGTCGGGGTGAGCACTTCCCTTGGGGCTGGGGGCTGCTCCGTCGTCGTACCGCCCGCCCCTTGGGGCTCCGTAGTGGGTGCTGTGGTTTCGGGCGGAGGGGTCGGTTGACGTTCGGTGGTTGCGGTAGCCTGTCGCTGCGTCAGCTGACGCACGTGCTCCGTCAGCGTTGCTAACTGTCCGGCCATTTCCTGCAGTTGTCGCCGGAGGGTCTGGTTTTCTGCGGCGGCTGGGGCCGCTCCGTCCGCATCTGCATTTTCGGTGAACGACCTAGTCCGAACCATTGCGTGCTGGTAACAAAGAAACCACGTCAATCCTATGGCTATATCCCTAGCACATCGTCTCACGGTTTCACCTATGTTACGTTCCCGTTTCCCCGTACTCTCTCGTACTACACCTACACCTTGGTTATCTCATTTCCAATTTGCTTGTGGTACCTAGCACTGTGGATGTAAATCACGTCTACTATGGTTGTGGTTGTATCTCTCTGATACCATTTAATCTGTCACGCCCCCGGGGGTTTTTGAGTCATGTGAAGCGGAAAAACGTGTCTATTTTTTTTTTCTTTTTAATAAGGAAACATAATCTTCAACCCCGGTGCGTGCCAGACCGCCACATACGCAAATTCACTCTGTCCACGGACAGAGTCTCCTTTGCATATGCACGGCGTCTTATTTACAACATGTCATTCAATCACAAATATTATGCATCAATTCCCAACCAACAACCATACCGTAGACGTTCACCATCAATTATAGCAAGTTAATTAAGCGGCATCACTGTTTGGAAAGGATAAAGCCCAGAGTTGAAAACCCGTGCCCACACGGCACTTCATTTTGAGAAAACATTTTCGCAATCCTTTAACTCATCATGAAAACATGCCGCACATAAGAACACTACTAAAAGTATCATACTATAACCTACACCTCATCCACAGAGCTAATACAAGTTCACAACTAAGCCATCCACAAGCAAAATAAAGATTCATGCATAAGGAAATGAGTTGGAGTCAAAAGAATCAAGATAACCAAGTGTCCGACTACGGTCCTCACTACGCAGTCCCACCGTCACCCCGGCTGACGCACCTAATAGCAGTACCTGTCACGGAGTGGGTAACGTCAGTGACAAACAAAGTAGATGTCTAATAGTAACAAGAAGGGAAAACAAACCGAATACACCGAGTACCCCGTAACCTTTCGTTAAACCCCCTGTGCATATTTTAAGCTGGGCACCAGTCCCAGAGTACCTGTCGGGGTGACTAAAGTCCCCCCTCGTGCACAAACACCTTTTTGATGCTTTAACCACTTCACGGGGCTAGTGCGGCCCCTATAGCAGCCGTGAAGAGGTCCTCACGGCTCCCACTCCTTTGTGAGGCACACGGGTCAAAAAGACCACTTTTCCGGAAAAGTACACCATGCGGTGGCCCGGTCCGCCAGTGTACGTGCAGCATCCGTCACCGGATTGCCAAAATTGGCGTGTAGTGAGCACCGCGACCGCAGCCGCTTAAATTGTCAGATAAAATATCTTTAATCGAAAGGTTAGCTTACCATCTACTTTGTTAGGTAAATTAAAGAATACTTTAATGGCGATAAATGCACTTACTGCACTTGTTGCACTTATGGCAACTCTACCCACCTGGTTGGAGAGAAGACGGGTCACCCGAGCCCTTTGCACTCTCCCGCTGCGCACCCGGACCTATATAAAGTCCGCACGGACACTAAGGTCAGAAAATATACTAACATATCGCAATAGAAAAATACCCCACATTATTATTTACAAAAGTCCGGCACCGTCCCGCTGTCCGGCGGGGCACCCATGCCTTGAACGGCCGTCACCGTCCGTCGGAGCCGCGCATGGCGGGGCTCCGCGGACGGCGTCCTCACAGCACCCAGCGCGGCGTTCGCGCGGTGCTCGTGCGGACACGGGTCCGCGCGGCGCCCGCGCGAACGCCCGCGCGGCGCCCGTGCGGCACCCCGCGCGGCTGCCCGGGCGGCACCCCGCGTGGCTCCCCGCGCGGGGCCGCCCGCGCGGCACCCCGCGCGGGGCCGCCCGCGCGGCGCCGCGCGCGGTGTCCGCGCGGCGCCCGCGCGGGTGTGACCCGCGCGGCGCCGCCGCCGCTTGCGGTGGCGCCCGGTCGTCCGTGTGTTTCTCCCCCTTCACCCCGCGCGATGCCCTAGTGGCACCGCGCGCCTCCTTTGTCCGTTCCGTTCGTCTAACATAACTACGATGACGACGACGGTAACGGGGACGGGGGAGAAATTCAAGAAACCTAAAACGGGCGACTAGGAAAATTCGGAAAAATTATTAAAAAATATAAAACTAACCGGAGATCTTCGGGAAATTGTCCGGTCACGTTTCTTGCCCTCGGGTCGGCGTTTGGGACGATTGGTTCCTTCTCCTTTCTCCGGTTATGGATCCGTTCTCTCTTTTCTCTTACTTTTCCTCACCGGTTGGGGGTTTCGGTAGCACGAAAGAGGAGGGTTTGAGGAGGCGGTAAAATAAGAATAGGGTTTCGCTCGGCGCTCGGTAAACAGGAGAATAAATAGTTCTCCCATTTACTTATCCAAAATCACGCCAAAAATCCCTTCGGATATTTTTGGTTCGATTAATTAATTTATTAATTAATTAATCCCTACCGATAACCCTATCTTTAACTTCCTTAATTTTACGTACGTAGGAAAACCCGAATCTCCCCGTTTCTATCTCTCACATAAATATCGGCTGACGGGATATTAAATCTTAAAATCTGACCACCGGTTATTTAATCACCTTAAATTCTGACCACCCGATTATTTAACCACCCTTATTAAATTTTAGTCACCGATTATTTAATCACCTTTATTAAATAATCTTGTGGGAAACAAATCCCCGATTTAAATATCCCGATTTTATCTCTTATCTAATGCACGAGATAAAATCCCACAATTTAAATCCTAAATTAATTCGTACGTAGGAGGATTTAAATTTCCCTCACCGGATAATTAGTTAATTAAATAATTAATTACCCCTACGAGATAACCCACCTTATCTCTAACGGGTGCAAGATATTTTGCACGGTCCCCGATGCGTGACTAATTACCGCAACGCTAAGGATCCCGTTCCGGGAGATCCCGATATCGGATTTCGAATCCGATCGCACCGTCGGTCATCGTTTTTCGCGCTCTATTGCAGAAAAATACACACACCTAGTCCCGGCCGACTTAAGAAAATTAAATAAATTTTATTTCGCTTAAGGCCTAAGCGATTACATGTGAGTTCAAAAATACCCGAAGGGTCGGATCACTACAGTGTAGTAGCTGTGTTTAGACCAGTGCTAGTGTTGTCGGGAACCGTTTGGGGTAAACGGTGGTCCCGAGGTCGTTGTGAGTTTTTCGACCGTTGTCTGAGAGATTGAGGATCTTGAGTCTATCCGTTCTGAGAGAGAGCGTGGATTTTGACTATAGCCTGCATGTGCCTGTAATATCACAGATTTTTGGTAACGTTTTACCCTCCTGCCAATGAATGTTAAGTTAAGGAAAAGTAAAATAACGGGATTACTTAAGTTGATAATCATGAGGTGCGGGTATTTTTCTGCGATAGAGCTCGGAAAATGGAGAACGGCGGTGCGATCGGATCCGGATTTCGACTTACGGAACCCCCAGAAAGGGGTGAAAAGGATCGCAATGGCCAGGGGGTGCATCGAAATCCGCGTAATTAATTTTGCACGCCTTCCGAGGAAATAAGGGATTATCTTTAAAGAATTATCTTTAAAGAATTATCCCGAAGGATTATCTGTGAGGAATTAATTAATTAATGAATTAATTAATTAGGGTTCAAAAATATCCGATGTGGATTTTGACGGTACGTACGAAAAGGGAAAATAAAAGAAATAAATTAATAACAAGATTTATTCGCCGTATACCGAAAGGAAATCCTAACCGGAGAGAAAAGAGAGAAAAGAAGGGAAAAAGGAGAAAGCGGAGAGACCCGATCGCCCCGATCGACGTGCCAGGAGGCCGGGGAACGAGGCGCCATCATCTACAGGGAGCGGATCCGGATCCCCAGCGCCGCGAAGGAAAGGATCGGATCATCGTCACGATGGATTGAGGTTAGTACCGTTGTTCGTATGTTTCCGTCGTTATTGGGTTTAGTGTTTTGGGTCTTTCGCCGTTTTTGTTACGTTTACCGCCGCCGCCGCCGCCCCACAGCACGCGGAACGCGCACATCGCGTGAGGCTAGTGCCCGCGCGGACGAGCCACTCGCGCCGCGCGGGGTTGGCGCCCACGCGGCCAACGCACGCGCCGCGCGGGGCTAGTGCCCGCGCGGCGGCGCCGCTGTGCCGCGCGGGGCTAGTGCCCCCGCGACGGCGCGTCTTTGCCGCGCGGGGCTGGTGCCCGCGCGGCCAACGCGCGCGCCGCGCGGGGCAAATGCCCGCGCGGCGGCACTGCTGTGCCGCGCGGCCAACGCGCGCACCGCACAGGGCAAGCGCTCACAAGGCGGCGCTGCCGTGCCGCGCGACCAACGCGCGCGCCGCGCGGGGCAGGTGCCCGCGCGGCGGCGCTGCTATGCAGCGCGGGTCTGGCGCCCGCGCGGCCAAAGCACACGCCGCGCGGCGGCGCTGCTGTGCCGCGCGGCCAACGCGCACGCCGCGCGGGGCAAATGCCCGCGCGGCGGCGCTACTGTGCCGCGCGGCCAACGCGCGGGGCAAATGCCCGCGCGGCGGCGCTACTGTGCCGCGCGGCCACCGCGCGCGCCGCCCGGGGCAAGCGCCCACGCGGCGGCGCTGCTGTGCCGTACGCGCACGCCGCGCGGGGATGGCGCCCCAGCAGCGGCGCCGCGGTGCCGCGCGGGGCTGGCGCCCGCGCGGCCAACGTGCGCGCCGCGCGGGGCTGGTGCCCGCGTGGCCAGCGTGCACGCACGCCGCACGAGGCCGGAGCCCACGCGGGCGCGTCGTTTGCGCCGCGCGGGGCTGGAGCCCGCGCGGCCGCCGTTTGCGCCGCGCTGGGCTGGGGCCCGCGCGGGCGCGTCGTTTGCGCCGCGCGGCGGAGGTGCCCGCGCGGGCGCGTCGATTTCGCCGCGTGGGGCTGGTGCCCCGCGGCTGCCGCTTGCGCCGCGCGGGGCTGGTGCCCGTGCGGCTGCACCGCACGCGGTGCGCGTACCGCACGAGGGGCCGTTTCGTCGCCACCGTCGTCACCGCCGCCATCGCGTGTCTTTAGTCTTTTTGGTTGCGTTTTCGGAGTCGTGTTTCCTTATGAGAGATGTATCTTACCTGTTATGCCCTTTGGGGACTTTCTTTTAGGTCCGGGTGTCGTTCGAAGGCGCGGATCGATCTTCGGAGTTTCGGTCGACGCAAAGTGAGGTGGGTACTTTTGATTAATTTCGGTGCAGGGTCGTTCCCGGATATTCGTTTTGATAAAGTAGATCTGTTTGGTAATTTGACTAACCCCGTAGCATGTGAATCCCTTTTGTTATGTCAATCAAAGCGGCAGCGGTCGCAAGATCGTTATACTATTCTGACTAAAGTGGCCGAGGTCGCAACGCTATTCTTACACTCATATTGCTTACACGCACACCGGCAGTTTGGCCACTAAACACGGTGTATTTTTTTGGAAAGATGGTAAGTTGTTTTTACCCGTGTACCCCACATGGAGAGGTTAGTGGGGACCCCTCAAGGAGAGGCGACTGCTACTTGGGCAGTGGAGGGGTTGGAGGCACCAAGGAAATGAGTACGGTATTCTAGGGTTGGGGCCCAGCTTGTTTCGGCATTCTGGGGTTGAGGCCCAGCTTGTCTCGGTATTCTGGGGTTGGTGCCCAGCTTGATTTGTGACAGGAATTTAGCGGTACATGAGGGGGAAGTAAATGCTCCGGTGTATCGGTTTGTCTTTCCAGTTATCGCATTTACTGTTTATATCTACTTTATCAGTCACCGACTACCCACACTGTGACAGGTCCGAGCAGGGGTGGGAACCGGGACGACGGTGAGGCAACGATTAGAGGACCTTAGCTCTTGGGGGCTATTAAACTTTACAGTGTATGGTTATCTTTTATTGTGTATTGGTTAGTCTAGCTGTGATTACTTGTGCATGATTTCTTGTGGATGTTGGAATGAGGACTTCGAGTAGGATTTTCTTCTCTTATCTGTGAATGTTAAGATGTGTGATTGCGGCTCGTTTTCAAGTACAAACATGGTTTCAAATGTATTTTCAAACCAGGTGTCGTGTGGGCACTGATTTCAAAACCCGTGGTTTTATCCTTTCAAGCATAATGGCCGCCAAAAAGGATTTGCGAAAACGTTTTGTAAAACTGGGTGTCGAGTGGACACCGACTTCCAAACCTATGGGTTTATGCTAGTCTGAATGTGATAGATGTAACTGTTTGGTTAAATCTAGTCTCTCCTCGTTGTCAGTCATGGTTTGCATGGTTAAAATAATTGTCGTGCTTAGAACGCCGTGCATATACAGAGAAGGCTCCGCCTGTTTGGGGAGCGAATTTGTATATGTGGCGGGTCTGGTGCGCACCGGAGGCGAGGTTCATTTAAGAAAAAAAAAATGGATACATTTTTCCGCTCTTTTAGAACCTCCGGGGCGTGACAGATTATATGGTATCAGAGAAAACGACTTTAACCAAGGTGATCATGACCAACATCCACAGAGTGTAATAACACAAGTAACTAACCAATTCGATAACCAAGTTGTAGGTGTGTAAAGTACGAGCGTGAGCGCGGGAAAAAAGGGATAGAGTCCCAGTATTCGTAGGTCAAGGGGCTTGACCAATTAAGTCTAGAACTAACTTGGTTTCTTTGTATGCACGGTTAATGGCCCGAAACCGCTCTTCAATCGATGGTGCAGAAGAGAATACGACCGTTCCGGCAATAGTGGAGAATCGGCTACTCCAACAACGGATTACGCGACATGGCTTAGCGCTTTCCCTTTTTGTTAGGAAAGACGAACCCCACACGGCTCGCCTTCACAAGGATGGTCTACATACCGACACTATTCGGGTAATACCGACGGTGGGTTTACCCGCTTACCGAGGAGTGATCGACAGGACCACTGTGGTGGGGCGGGAATTGGCCGTTTCACGCACCCGGCAGAAGAATCATGAGCCTGCCGGGGGCCGAAACGACCCCAGCAATAACCCGGGAATGACTTTCCCAACGGGAGCCGACCACCCCAGTATCCGAAGACACCGCAAGGAACCTGAAACACATCAGACAAGGGAATCGATACGTCATGGAGTATCGACAAGAATATGTAGGGCTGGCCAATTATGTTTCCTTTGTTATAAGGGATGAAGCTCACAAAGCCCGCCTCTTCGTAGACGGATTGCGGAGCAATATTTTTGAAGTTGTGCAAGCGGTGGAACTTCACACCTTCCAGAAAGTGGTGGATAGGGCCACCATAGTGGAGCGCGGATTCGTGGTGACGCGTGCCCGACGAGAGGACTCGGAGTACAACAAGGACAAGAAATGACCCCAGCCCTTCTTCGGAGGGGGATTTTCTAGCAGGGACCGGCCACACATCACCTACAGAGGGGCACCCCGGGGGATTATTCGCTTTCGGAAGCACGACCGTTGCTTCTGATGTGACAAACTGGGACAGTTCCGCTTTAACTGCCCGAACCCGGGAATAATTCTTCGGAGTCGCGACACGGGTGAGAGGTCTTATGCGACGACACGACAAAGGACGCACTACCCGAGGGAAGTAGTAGCAGGAAAGACTCCTTACGAAGAGTAATGTTGGTCTTGACCCCGGGAGAACCCTTAGAAGCAAATACATTGTACCTTCCTGCCCAATAAGGAAGCGAAGACTTAGTTGTCTTTGGTATTGGCCCTTTATTTATGGGTCAAATAGGTCCAACTTCCTGCCTTGAGACAATAGGCCCAGGGGACTCATAAGTTGAGTCCGGTGAGCCCAATAGGTTGAGTGGGCTGCGGTCCACAATAGATCTAACGGCAAAAGGCCCAACAATAGACCCAATGACCAAGTGGGTTGAGTCCGGTCGAGATCTGTGGCGCTGGGTATGTACGCTTTAAGTGAATCGGTTGCGTACCTCTAAAAGCTCAAGCTTTTGGGGTTAATGGTTAGCGCCCACGATCCGACATTTATGACTTAGTGGTGTCACTGCTAAGAGAATTCGAGGGGATACTCGGAAGGGATGGGCTTACCGAGTAACAGGTGCTTGTCGATTGCGAGAAACTGAGAGTGCCATCGTGGGGCACACCCGTTCTATTCGTACGGAAGAAGGACGGGAGACTACGATTGTACATCGACAATCGGGGAATGGATAAGGTCATAGTAAAGGATAATACCCTCGCCTCGGATGGAGGACCTATTCGACCAACTACCAGGAGCGACGGCGTCTTCAAAGATTGATCTGCTGTCCGGCTATCGCCTGGTTAGAGTCCAGAGAGATGACATACCGAAACAGTCCTTCGAACTCGGTATGGTCATTACGAGTTTACGGTTATACCGTTTGGACTCATTGTCGCTCCAGCGGTGTTCATGAAAGTGACGAACAGGATCATGGAACCTTTCTTAGACCAGTTTGTAGTGGTCTTTATAAATGACATCCCGATCTACGCTCGCACAGACAAAAAACACGAGGAACACTTGCGAGTGATCCTCTAGACCCTCCGGTACCAGAAATTGTATGCCAAACTCAAAAGGGGTGAGTTCTGGCTCCGCGAGGTAGACTTGTTGGGACACATAGTCTCAGTGTCGGGAATAGTGGAGTACCCGAGGAAGATAGAATCCGTGACTGACTGGGCTCGGCCAACGACGGGGACAGAAATCCGAAGCTTTCTAGGACTAGCAGGGTACTACAAACGTTTCGAGGAAGACTTCTCAAAGATAGCCGCTCCCGTGAATCGACTAACCCGGAAAGGGGAGAAATTCGTCTGGACAACCCAATACCAGAAGAGCTTCGAGAAACTTAAAGACAGACTCACACGGGCACCGGTACTCACATTGTCGCAGCCCGGTGAGGACTACGAGATCGTTTGTGATGCATCTCGAAGCGATCTTGGAAGCTTATTGATGCAACAAGGGAAGGTCGTAGCTTACGCATCAAGACAGCCCAAGGATTACGAGCAGAACTACCCTACACACGACTTGGAGCTCGCGGCAGTCGTGGTTGCCTGAAAGCTCTGGAGACATTACCTCTAAGGGGCGCACTGTAACGTGTTTTCCGATCACCAGAGCATCAAAGACCTGTTTATGCAGAAGGAACTGAACTTACGGCAAAGGCAATGGCTGGAACTACGAAAGGACTACGATTTGTCCACCCACTACCACCCCGGGAAGGCAAATGTGGTGGCCGACGCCTTGAGCCGGAAGGGATAGACGGGGGGGAAACGGCATTGAGCGCACTTACCCACAGGATCGGCTAATTGCACAATTTTCGCAACGGAGACTGGAGGTAGAGCCAATAGGAGCAGTTGCAAAATTTCTGTGCTTAGTGACAAAGCCTATGCTGATAGAGAGGATCGTGGAAGGCCAAGCAACGGACACGCAACTACAGCAGGTACGGAACGAATTATCCTCGAAACCAAGTGGGGATTGGTTCCGGGGATGAATTTGCGTGCCCGACGTGCCAGAATTGAGGAAAGAAATTCTGACGGAAGCGCATAATGCACCCTATATTGCGCATCCCGGGGGTACAAAAATGTACAGAGACCTGAGGCAGACCTTTTGGTGGCCCAAATTGAAGAGTTATGTGGCGCAATTCTTGGCGCGATGTTCGGTGAACCAACAGGTGAAAGCGAAACATCAGCGACCGACGGAAAAACTACAACCATTGCCCATACCGGAGTGGAACTGGGAATGGATTACTATGGACTTCGTAACCGGTTTTCCGCGATCGCAACAAGGATATGACGCGATATGGGTCATCGTGGACCGTCTGACGAAATCGGCCCACTTCTCACCGATTCACACGATGTGGAACAGAGATCGGCTGGCGCAGACCTATGTCGACGAGGTGGTGAGACTGCATGGAATACCGTCATCGATAATTTCTGATAGGGACACGCGCTTCGTGTCGAACTTCTGGCAGAGGCTGCAGCAGGCACTGGGGACCAAGCTGCAGTTTAGCACGGCATTCCACCCACAGACGGACGGGCAATCGGAACGAGTGATCCAGATTCTCAAAGATATGCTGCGAGCCGGTGTGCTAGATCTGGGTGAGGGATGGTCACGTTACCTACCCCTCGTGGAATTTGCCTACAATAATAGCTATCAAGCTAGTATTCAGAAGGCCCGTACGAAGCCTTGTACGGACGCCGGTGTCGATCGCCTATTTGCTGGGACGACTTAGGAGAGCGGAAGCTCTTGGGGCCAGACCTCGTAGAGGAAATGGAAGCAAAGGTGCGCCTTAACATGCAGCGGTTGTTGACCGCCCAGAGCCGGTAGAAAGGTTACGCGGACCAAAGGCGACGGGATTTCGAATTTGAGGTAGGGGACCATGTGTTGCTACGTGTGTCACCGTCAAAGGGGACAAGACGGTTCGGCATATGAGGAAAGCTGAGCCCACGGTATGTGGGATCGTTCGAGACCTTGGAGCGCGTGGGCCCGGTGGCGTACCGGTTGGCCTTACCGCCAAATCTTGAACAGGTGCATAACGTGTTTCATGTCTCGATGCTCCGGAAGTACCTCCCCGACCCGTCGCACGTCCTCAACGCTCCCACCGTCGAACTGCTGAAGGATTTGAGCTTCGAGGAAACACCGATACGGATCATGGCAAGAGAAGAAAAGGAACTTCGTAACCGGACAATCCCCTACATAAAGGTGCAATGGAATAACCACGAGGAGCGCGAGGCGATGTGGGAACTTGAGACGAAAATGAGGGAGTGTTATCCTGAGTTATTTAGCGAGGGTTGAGGTTAAGTTTCGGGGACAAAACTTTTTTTAAGGGGTGAGTGGTGTAATATCACAGATTTTTGGTAACGTTTTACCCTCCTGTTAATAAAGGTTAAGTTAAGAAAAAGTAAAATAATGGGTTTACTTAAGTTGATAATCGTGAGGTGCGGGTATTTTTCTGCGATAGAGCTCGGAAAACGGAGAACGGCGGTGCGATCGGATCCGGATTCCGACTTACGGAACCCCCAGAAAGGGGTGAAAAGGATCGCAATGGCCAGGGGGTGCATCGAAATTCGTGTAAGTGATTTTGCACGCCTTTCGAGGAAATAAGGGATTATCTTTAAAGAATTATCCCGAAGGATTATCTGTGAGGAATTAATTAATTAATGAATTAATTAATTAGGGTTCAAAAATATCTGATGTGGACTTTGACGGTACGTATGAAAAGGGAAAATAAAAGAAATAAATTAATAACAAGATTTATTCCCCGTATACCGAAAGGAAACCCTAACCGGCGAGAAAAGAGAGAAAAGAAGGGAAAAAGGAGAAAGCGGAGAGACCCGATCGCCCTGATCGACGTGCCGGGAGGCCGGGGAACGAGGCGCCATCATCTACAGGGATCGGATCCGGATCCCCAGCACAGCGAAGGACAGGATCGGATCATCGTCCCGATGGATTGATGTGATGATCCGGAATTTTACAGGGCTTTTACAGGGTGACCGACAGCTTCTGGAGGCCTACCGGGAATGTCGATGGTGTTCGGGCGCCAATTTGGACACAAGTGATGAACTCCGGGCTTAAAATGGATCACGCGAGTGATCGGGGGACCCCGACGGATGTTTAGAGGTGTTTTCGCGCGAAACGGATATTGAGATTGGGCTCGGCGCGAAATTTAGACTAAGAATACCTTTCCGGGGGCATTCGGCAATTTTTAGAGTGAGAATTTGGCGAAACGGACGTCAAATTCGGATTCAGCGCGTGAAAACGCTTCAGATGGACTATTTACTTGATTTTTCGGGCTCGAGTTACTGTTCATCGCCGGAACAGTACTTCCGGCGATCGCCGGCGGCCGGCGGCGGCGGCGGGCAGCGCCGGCGGGCGGCGGCGCAGCCTCGGGCAGGCGGCACAGGGCGGCGCGCGGCGCGGGCAGGGCGCGGGCAGCGCGCGGGCAGGCGGCCGGTCCACGCGGCGGGCGTGCACCAAGGCGGGGACACGTGGCAGAGTTTTATTGGATCGGTGTTGTGGTCTGGGAGCACGGAGCAGACTGGAGGTGTATGGTGGACCGAGGTGGACACGTGGCGTCTGGTGGTTGGCCGGCTCACAATTCGCGGTCTACGGAGTATTTTTTTTTGGTGGCTCACGGTTCATGGTGCATCGGACGTGACACGTGGCAGGATTTGGTTGGTTCGGTTCATGGAGTTTCGTGCACCGGGTGCACCGAACAGTGGCCGTGACACGTGGCGCTTCCCCATTGGCGGGTCAACTGTGCGGGCAGGGCAGCAGACGCGACCGAGCGCGCGGGCAGGAACGGTCGGGGGGGGGCCACGTGTCGAAAAACCAGTGGGTGGATTGGCTGTTTCCTGTTCGGCAGGACACAGTGGTAATTATTGGAAAAGATTTTCTGGTTTTTCCTATTAATTCCATCCGAGAGCCATTCAAGAAGGGTTTTCTCCATTTTCGAGGCTCCATCTCCCTTAGAGGTGAGAAGATGAAATCTTCATCAAGATGAGAGGAAGCATCCTGTGAAGTTTGAGGATTTTAGGAGGCTCGGATCCCGAGGTTTGGGATTTTTCCGGCGCGGCGCGACGATCATTCTCTGGCAACCCGATTCGTCGCACTTCAGTGTTCAGGCTCCCCCGACTCACCCCGACCTCCTATTTTCGTGATTTTTGCGCCGTTGGATTTTTAACAGGTAGGGTTACGTTTCTTGTTTCTACTGGTTTTTCCCCATTCCGAGGTTTTCATGGGTTTTTCGGATCATCTTGTGACCCCATTTTGCGGTGATGGAGTTTTGGACAGCGGTTCGGTATTTCGGCGATATCTCCGCAACCGGGCATCGGATTGGGGTGATTCAAAAGAGGATTTACATCTACACATCGCAAGGAGTCTCTCTGAATTTTCTTGGATTTTGTGGAATTTTCCCCGAAGGTGAGAAACCCCTTTTTACAGAACTTTGTAGCACAGTTTTGGGTGGAAGTATTGTTCGGGGTAGTTCCCTTGTCGATTTTGGTTCTCAGCGTAGGAAAATCGCGTGGGAACGTGCAGGTACTCGTTTCGACCGGTTCGTCGCGAGGATCGTGACTGTATTTTTCCTGGAATTTCTTGAGCAGATCTCGCAGGTGAAAAAGGCAAAACTGTGGACTGATTGTATTATGGACAGATTTCGGTGTGAGCATTGTATGTTAATTGTGCTTGTTCTTTTGGGGCATTTTGTGCAGTACCGTGGTGATCATTGAGACCGGGCGCGGACTTCGCTGTTGGGATCAGGATTTAGCGCTCGAGGTGGGTGGTTGTTTATTGCCTCTATTTTGACATGCTCACTAGGAATGCTAGAGTGATCCCCTTTATTGGACATCTTGATTAATCATGATCGGGGTTGGGTTTATGCATGCCGGTGTGGGAATAGGGTTGCTTTGATAGCGGTTAACCTTGCATGTGGAATGGAATATTTATGTTGGACTATTTGATTATCCTGTTGATGGTACTACTTGAGGATAGACGACATGCGTAGGTGGATACTGTTAATGATTAATGCCTTGAATTATATTTCCTTGAGAACACTTGCATGCTTGTATGGACATCTAGATAGGCCATCTTTTATTGCTACACTATCATATTGGGATTTGACTTAGGAGAAACCATGATTGCTTTCTTTCTCCTACTTATTTAGACTTTCGAGTCATGTTGCTCGGGTTCGAGCGGGGGTTTGGGATAGTGTAGCCGGGACCTTGGGGTCGGAGACAGGGTGTACTTGATGTCGGACTTGGGGGTTATTGCGGCAACCGCGGACAGTAGGCGGTTGACCGGATATCGATTATTCTACCCGATTGTGGATCTTGGATTTTGGGACAGGCAGGCTTGATGGCAGGGTATTGCGGCAACCGCGGACCTTGGGCGGTTGACCGGAGGTTGCTTATGCATCAGATTGGGTATCAGGTCTCTAGTGGATGGGTTTCCCACTATTTGTTTACCTTGCATCAGGTTGAGATCGGGTCTCCCTTTAGTGGATGGGTTTTCCCACTTTGATCAGAGTCGTGATCCAGTCCTGCTGATTTATGATACTTGTTACTCAGGCACTTTACTCGTGTGGGTCGCTCCCCTCGAGTGCCACTCCGGAGTGTGCGTTTTACAGGCTTCGAGTCCTCGGGACTCTCATCCCCTATCGGTGTTATGCGTAGACTGGCATACCCGATTTGGCAGGCAGGCAAGGCAGGCAGTACCAGTGCTTACTAGTGTATCGATTGGGTCTAGACAGGCAGGCATTTACATTCTGATGCATACAGTTAGCTATCTCTTTAGCTTGGCATATTAGAGGCATAGTAGTGGTAGTTTCCTGTTTTCAGCAGTCATCATTGCTTACCACACTTCTTTCCTTTTTGCCTCTGGTAGACCTAGTGGGTGTGTCAGGGTTTGAGGTTTTACCCACTAGGGGAGGCTACTGGTTTACTGGTAGTCTCACCCCCATTCTTCCTTCCTCTTTTTCTTCTCCCTTGTTTTGCAGTGTCTTCTGCGGGTGCTGCTGGGTTTTCAGCGGCGGGTCGAGGAGAGAGGACGGCTGAGTAGATAGACTTCGAGGCAGGATGAGCGTGTTAGCTGGACTGTTGGTGTACCCGCATTTCCTCAGACGATTGTACTTTTACTTTGGGACTGGCTTTTGCCAGCAGGTTGTATTTATTTTGGTGAGCTGGGAGAGACAGATGTATCATTTATACAGATGTATTGTATTTTATTTCCAGCTTCAGTCTGAGATGTATTAGTTTTAGTTCAGCTCTGTTTTTATTGCTCATTTATTTTATCTCTTATATATCTGAGCAGGTTTGGCGCTTCGTGTACGCGGGAAATACCGTGTGCACGGCGGATCTGTAGACGGGCCCGGGTTCTGGTTTACACCCGGGGCGTGACAGATTAAGTTGGTATCAGAGCTTAGGGATAGGTCAGTTGGGACTTAGGAAACCCTAGGCTTTTGGCGGACCCTAGGATGTTAGGGCGTGAGAGACGTGACTTTTGGCGAAAGTCGGTGATTTGGTTTTGACTCTTCCAGTGAGTGAAGAGGGATCGGCATACCCTATTTTGTGGGACAGTTATGTTGGCTGCAGACAACATAACGTTACAAAAATAGGGGGGGTGCCTTTGACTTTCGCTAGATTGGGTCGAGTGTTTGGGGTGTGCTGATTTGCGGTTTTGTCGTGGTGAGCGGTGTCTCCCCGACGTTGGGGCTCTGACCCGAGTGCACCTTGGTGCGGCAGTTGGGCCTGAGCTGGTTGTTTCGGGCCGGATACCCAGATTGGAGTCTGGGGGCTCCGGACCCGAAGGGTAGGAGTGTTGGAGGCAGATCAGCGGAGCAGCGCGGTGACACAGTTGTCGGATCAGCACAGTGGTGCAGTTGTCGGAGTGTGATAACCGCGGGTTTAGTTGTCCTTCTGGACTCTCCTTTGAACTGTTATGGAACCGTTTTGCGACCAAGGGGATTCAGGGGTGACTTAATTTTGCCTTGTTCCTGGGCAGACCGTCGGGGCTCGCGGGTATTTTTGGATAATAAAGCCCGCGAAACGAAGACCGGCGGCGCGATCGGATCTGATTTCCGACCCCGGAATCTCCCGGAATAATTTTCTGAAGTTTGTAGCAGCTCGGGTGTTCAGCACGTCTAATTAGGGGTAGACCAGACCCGGGTTATTTAATTTAACCTATTTTAATTGGGTAATTTAACTTAATATATTTTAATTGGGTAATTTAATTTAATCTATTTAAATTGGTAATTTAATTTAATCTAAACTTAATTTACATCCGATTGGGTTCAGACCCAATTACGCCAATCGTCTATTAAATAAGGGTTGGGGGGTTTAGGTTTGGGAACCCTATTTCCCTCCTCTCTCTTTTTGGCGTGAGTTGCCCCGAGCGTGGACGAAGAACGCTCTCCCCCAAACCCTTCCCCTTGATCGGCGTGGAGCATCGTGACGAAGCAACCGAGAGGGGGGAAGAACACCGCACGCCTTCTACCGGAATCGGGCACGCAAGAACGGACGATCCTCCCCCCCCCCTCTCAACCATCGTAGTTGAAACCAAGGTGAGACGGAGTTTTTCTGTTAATTGTCTTTTGGGGTTTTTGATCGTTCCATCGGCGAGGAGGGAACGCACGCTTTCTTGTTTCGTTTCTTGGTTCGTTTCTTGTGTCGTTCTTGATCCGGGTGAGGGAAGGGAAATCCTTGAATTTGTCGGGGTGGGATTTCCCTTCGTCTCGTGCCGCGAGCGAGGCAATTTTGGGGACCAAACGGGAGGCCGCCGCCGCCGTGGTTAAACGGGAGGCCGCCGCCGCCGTCACCGTGTTCACGGGGTCATCGCCGGAGCCGCCGTGATCGCGGGGTCGCGATCGGAGTCGAAAACGAACCACCGTTGGGGTTTTTCTGGCCGCGGTCCACACGCCCGGGTGCACCCGGCGCACGCCGTTCCGGCCCGGGGCCGCGGACCCGGCGCACAAAGCTGTGCGCCAGGCCGCACGGTCCACCGGGCCGGCGTGCGCCCGGCGCACGCGTTCCGGCACGGGGCCGCAGACCCGGCGCACAAAACTGTGCGCCAGGCCTGCGCGGTCCACCGGGCCGGCGTGCACCCGGCGCACGCCCTCGCGGCCCGGGGGCGCGGACCCGGTGCACGGCGCGATGCGCCTGGACGCGCGGTGCACGCCCGAGCGTGCACCCGGCGCTCGTCAACAGTAGCGGGGGGGGGCCGTGGACCCGGTGCGCGCCCGCACCCGTGCGCGGCCCGGCCCGAGACGCCCGGTGCACTGCTGCAGGGTGCTCCCGGTCTGCGCCGCGCCCGCCCGCCGCCGTGGACCCGGTCCACGCCTGGTCCCGTGCACCAAGGCTCCAAATAAAAGCCCAGAAGCTCCGTTTTTAGCCCGTTTCGCGCCTTTTTTGAGTGTTTTTAACCACGAAGACGTTTTTAACAAGTATAATTTTATTGTAGCGGTCTGGGCACACAGCGAGGGCATTTTAGTTGGAGTTCCGCACGCCTTCTCCTTCGCACAGAGGTGGGTTGTTGTTTTAAGCCCTTGCATTTAATTCTATTAAATTGGGTGGGGTCAATCTTGTGCATACTTGGGTTAAAGACCGAAGGGATGTTCTAAACTTTATATGGATCTCGTGCTTGAATTAAAACAGGGTGGGTTTTATTTTGGGATTGGATGTCGGATCCCCGACTGTTGTATTTCAACTTTAAATAATTCAAGAAAATCTGTTTTAGGTTAACGTAAGAAAAGTTGCAAGGCATTTGTTGATACTGACCTGGTAGTTCTCATAGTCACTATTATCTGTTATACTGTTATTATGTGGTTACTTGGCTCGAGGCTGCAGCACGCGCACCCGCGATTTGGCCACCGCTAAGGGTGCGCTTTTCCGAAAAAGTGGTCGATGACCCGTGTAGACCCACGAGGTGACGTAGTGGGGGCTCCCGTAGGTGGGGAGTTTGAGGCGCCGAGGTGCGAGCGTTGAGACCCGTCGGGGTAGGTGCCCGACGTGGTTACCGAGGTAGGTGCTCGGATGGGACGCCGGGGTAGGTGCCCGGATTTTGGTTGTGCAGGTGTGCGAGGTTTATCTCCCGTGTTGGGGGAATGGTTGCTCCGGATAGTTTACGGTTGGACGCACTTATTACTTTCCTGCTTACTATCGCTTTTATATTGTCGCTGACTTCCCACTTTGTGACAGGGTCTTTTGGGTGGGGGAGAGTAGCCGACGGTGAGAACGAGACTGGAGTTTCGGGTCTTTGGAGACCCCGTTTGCACTTCCTCCTTTACTTCCCGCTTTACATTTATTAGTGTAGTCGCGTGCGTGGTTCTCGATACCCTCGTGGGGTCGGTGTGGATGTCGATAAACTTCTACTTATTTACTAAACTGTCTTTCTTCTCTCTGTTGGCCGCTTTTAAAAAGAAAAAAAAAAAGAAAAGAAAAAGGGATTGCGAAAACTGTTTTTAAACCTCAGTGTCGTGTGGGCACTGTTTTCAAAACCCTGTGATTATTTATGGATTTTAAAAAGGGATTTCAAAACGTGAGTGTCGGGTGGGCACTGTTTTCAAAACCCTGTGGCTTTATGTTGTTTTCGAAATGGACTTAAAAATTCTAGGCGCCGAGTGGGCGCTGTTTCTTTAAAATCGTGGATTTATCCTTTCAAATTGACCGGCCGTGTGAATACTTCCGTCTTGTGAGCATGTAGACCTAGATGTATGATTTTGGAACTGTTGTGATTGAATTGTGGATTGTGATGAAACATTGTACAATTGCGACGCCGTGCATATACAGGGGAGACTCTGTCCGTGTGCAGAGTGACCCTGTGTATGCGGCGGGTCTGGGCACGCACCGGGGGGAAGAGCTTTTCAAAAAAAAAATTTTAGTACAGGTTAAATACGCACTCTTGGTGAACTACTTCCGCTAAACAGAAACCCCCGGGGCGTGACAGATTAAGATGGTATCAGAGCCTGCTTTCAATCACAACAGTAAGTGCCGACATCCACGGGGATACCCCACTTGACTACAACTAAATGAAATGGGAAAGGAATAGGAGAGAAGAACGTGAGTGATCGGGGAGGGGAAATAGTCTAAGTCCTTTCTCTCGATGAGTGGTTCTTTTATGGGTTAGCGAAAACTAGAGCTAACCTGTGTGTGTGTGTGATAGGTATGGCCCGTACTAGATCGTCAGCCGAGGACACGGGGGCGGATGCGGCAGCGACGACGGCCGCGGAGAATCAACTCTTGCGGCAACAATTGCGAGAGATGGCGGGGCAGCTGGCAACCCTCGCGGACCACGTGCGTCAGTTGACGCAACAGCAACAAGCAGCGACGGTGACCGTCGCCCCGGCCCCTCCACTGGGGCCAACGCCGGCATTGGGACCGCAAGTGACGGGGGTCTGGACAGGAGTGGCCCCTCCATCGACTGCCGCAGCCGGGGTATCGCCAACCCAGGCAGCGGCGCCAGCAGCAGCACCCGCGACAGCAACTACGGAGCAGGCGCCGGGGACCCTCGGCGGGGGTGTCCCAGTTGCAACCGTGCTGACGTCCTCCCCGGCAGTGGCTGCCGCCGCCACGGGGGAGGGGTCGGTTCCGCAGACTGAGCGGGACCGGGTGCGGGCCAACTTGAGGGATTTCAAGAAACACGATCCGCCCATGTTCGAAGGGGACACGACCGATCCATGGGTCGTCGAGAAATGGGTGGGATCAATGGAGAAATTGTTTGAAGATTTACTCATGGAGGACCACGAGCGGGTTCCCTTAGCAGTCCACTTCCTAGAAGGGAACGCCCGCTTGTGGTGGAAGACGGTGCGCCCCGACCCTACAAAGAGTACCGCACTCCCGTCCTGGACGACATTCAAACAAGAGCTGTTCGGGGCCTTTTTACCAATAGCGTCAAAAAGAAATTGGAGGATGACTTGAACCATATTCAGCAGGGGAGCAGAACAGTCATGGAGTACCAACGTGAATTCGTGAGACTCGCTAACTGTGTCCCATTCGTCATAAGGGACGAATCCCACAAGGCGCAACTCTTTGTCGATGGCCTGCGGAGCAACATTTTCGAGGTGGTGCAAGCAGCCGATTTGCACACCTTCCAGAAAGTGGTCGACAGGGCCACTACGGTGGAGCGCGGGTTCGCGGTCACGCGCGCCAGAAGGGAGGATTCGGTACGGCAAGAAGATAGGAAGCGACAGCCGCAGAACTTTGGGGAAGGCTCTTCTAGTGGGAGCCGGCCCCCAAAACGTTGGAGACCACAGGCGGGACCTCGGAACGCGCCGACGGGAGGACCAAGACCGGGGGATGGACCATGTGTGATTTGCGCGGGCCCGCACCGTGTGGACGACTGCCCCCTGCGGCGCGATCACTGCTACCGCTGCGGCAAGCAGGGGCACTTCCGCCACAACTGCCCCTTGATCCTGGGAGCGGTCACTTCAGCGGCTTCAGCACCAGCACTACAACACTCTGGACAGGGAAAGGCTCCTTCGGGGTCTACTCGATGACCCGCCGGGAGTCAGACCCACCGGAGGACGCGCTTGCAGGTATCACCTCTGTTTCAAACTCCCATGCTAGAACTTTGTTTGACACCGGAGCAACACATTCTTTCATATCTTATGACTTCGTGTTCGTGCATGACCTTGAGGGAGTGCCCCCCCCTCCGACCTCTTTACCACCGCCGGGGTTTGAGTTTCGAGGACGAAACTCGTTTTTAAGAGGTGAGTGGTGTGATAACCGCGGGTTTAGTTGTCCTTCTGGACTGTCCTTTGAACTGTTATGGAACCGTTTTGCGACCAAGGGGATTCGGGGGTGACTTAATTTTGCCTTGCTCCTGGGCAGACCGTCGGGGCTCGCGGGTATTTTTGGATAATAAAGCCCGCGAAACGAAGACCGGCGGCGCGATCGGATCTGATTTCCGACCCCGGAATCTCCCGGAATAATTTTCTGAAGTTTGTAGCAGCTCGGGTGTTCAGCACGTCTAATTAGGGGTAGACCAGACCCGGGTTATTTAATTTAACCTATTTTAATTGGGTAATTTAACTTAATCTATTTTAATTGGGTAATTTAATTTAATCTATTTAAATTGGTAATTTAATTTAATCTAAACTTAATTTACATCCGATTGGGTTCAGACCCAATTACGCCAATCGTCTATTAAATAAGGGTTGGGGGGTTTAGGTTTGGGAACCCTATTTCCCTCCTCTCTCTTTTTGGCGTGAGTTGCCCCGAGCGTGGACGAAGAACGCTCTCCCCCAAACCCTTCCCCTTGATCGGCGTGGAGCATCGTGACGAAGCAACCGAGAGGGGGGAAGAACACCGCACGCCTTCTACCGGAATCGGGCACGCAAGAACGGACGATCCTCCCCCCCCCCCTCTCAACCATCGTCGTTGAAACCAAGGTGAGACGGAGTTTTTCTGTTAATTGTCTTTTGGGGTTTTTGATCGTTCCATCGGCGAGGAGGGAACGCACGCTTTCTTGTTTCGTTTCTTGGTTCGTTTCTTGTGTCGTTCTTGATCCGGGCGAGGGAAGGGAAATCCTTGAATTTGTCGGGGTGGGATTTCCCTTCGTCTCGTGCCGCGAGCGAGGCAATTTTGGGGACCAAACGGGAGGCCGCCGCCGCCGTGGTTAAACGGGAGGCCGCCGCCGCCGTCACCGTGTTCACGGGGTCATCGCCGGAGCGGCCGTGATCGCGGGGTCGCGATCGGAGTCGAAAACGAACCACCGTTGGGGTTTTTCTGGCCGCGGTCCACACGCCCGGGTGCACCCGGCGCACGCCGTTCCGGCCCGGGGCCGTGGACCCGGCGCACAAAGCAGTGCGCCAGGCCGCGCGGTCCACCGGGCCGGCGTGCGCCCGGCGCACGCGTTCCGGCACGGGGCCGCAGACCCGGCGCACAAAACTGTGCGCCAGGCCTGCGCGATCCACCGGGCCGGCGTGCACCCGGCGCACGCCCTCGCGGCCCGGGGGCGCGGACCCGGTGCACGGCGCGATGCGCCTGGACGCGCGGTGCACGCCCGAGCGTGCACCCGGCGCTCGTCAACAGTAGCGGGGGGGGGGCCGTGGACCCGGTGCGCGCCCGCACCCGTGCGCGGCCCGGCCCGAGACGCCCGGTGCACTGCTGCAGGGTGCTCCCGGTCTGCGCCGCGCCCGCCCGCCACCGTGGACCCGGTCCACGCCTGGTCCCGTGCACCAAGGCTCCAAATAAAAGCCCAGAAGCTCCGTTTTAAGCCCGTTTCGCGCCTTTTTTCAGTGTTTTTAACCACGAAGACATTTTTAACAAGTATAATTTTATTGTAGCGGTCTGGGCACACAGCGAGGGCATTTTAGTTGGAGTTCCGCACGCCTTCTCCTTCGCACAGAGGTGGGTTGTTGTTTTAAGCCCTTGCATTTAATTCTATTAAATTGGGTGGGGTCAATCTTGTGCATACTTAGGTAAAGACCGAAGGGATGTTCTAAACTTTATATGGATCTCGTGCTTGAATTAAAACAGGGTGGGTTTTATTTTGGGATTGGATGTCGGATCCCCGACTGTTGTATTTCAACTTTAAATAATTCAAGAAAATCTGTTTTAGGTTAACGTAAGAAAAGTTGCAAGGCATTTGTTGATACTGACCTGGTAGTTCTCATAGTCACTATTATCTGTTATACTGTTATTATGTGGTTACTTGGCTCGAGGCTGCAGCACGCGCACCCGCGGTTTGGCCACCGCTAAGGGTGCGCTTTTCCGGAAAAGTGGTCGATGACCCGTGTAGACCCACGAGGTGACGTAGTGGGGGCTCCCGTAGGTGGGGAGTTTGAGGCGCCGAGGTGCGAGCGTTGAGACCCGTCGGGGTAGGTGCCCGACGTGGTTACCGAGGTAGGTGCTCGGATGGGACGCCGGGGTAGGTGCCCGGATTTTGGTTGTGCAGGTGTGCGTGGTTTATCTCCCGTGTTGGGGGAATGGTTGCTCCGGATAGTTTACGGTTGGACGCACTTATTACTTTCCTGCTTACTATCGCTTTTATATTGTCGCTGACTTCCCACTTTGTGACAGGGTCTTTGGGGGGGGGGGAGAGTAGCCGACGGTGAGGACGAGACTGGAGTTTCGGGTCTTTGGAGACCCCGTTTGCACTTCCTCCTTTACTTCCCGCTTTACATTTATTAGTGTAGTCGCGTGCGTGGTTCTCGATACCCTCGTGGGGTCGGTGTGGATGTCGATAAACTTCTACTTATTTACTAAACTGTCTTTCTTCTCTCTGTTGGCCGCTTTTAAAAAGAAAAAAAAAAGAAAAGAAAAAGGGATTGCGAAAACTGTTTTTAAACCTCAGTGTCGTGTGGGCACTGTTTTCAAAACCCTGTGATTATTTATGGATTTTAAAAAGGGATTTCAAAACGTGAGTGTCGGGTGGGCACTGTTTTCAAAACCCTGTGGCTTTATGTTGTTTTCGAAATGGACTTAAAAATTCTAGGCGCCGAGTGGGCGCTGTTTCTTTAAAATCGTGGATTTATCCTTTCAAATTGACCGGCCGTGTGAATACTTCCGTCTTGTGAGCATGTAGACCTAGATGTATGATTTTGGAACTGTTGTGATTGAATTGTGGATTGTGATGAAACATTGTACAATTGCGACGCCGTGCATATACAGGGGAGACTCTGTCCGTGTGCAGAGTGACCCTGTGTATGCGGCGGGTCTGGGCACGCACCGGGGGGAAGAGCTTTTCAAAAAAAAAATTTTGGTACAGGTTAAATACGCACTCTTGGTGAACTACTTCCGCTAAACAGAAACCCCCGGGGCGTGACACGGAGCAGCGACACAGTTGTCGGATCGGTGCAGTGGCACAGTTGTCGGACTAGTGAGTAGCCCCTCCATGCCGACGTTTAGTGCTGGGGCACCGAGGAAGGGTGGACAGATGACAGCAGGGAAAACTGTGGGATTGCATTGAAAGAGTGAGCCAGTTTTGGCGGATGAGTTGCCCCGATTTGTGGGATTGAGTATGGAGCCTTTGGAGGCAGGGTCTTGTTCGGTGGGGGATTGAGAGTTCTAGGGACGCCTCATTGGAGTAGGCGCCGGGTATGGAGCGTGGCATTACAGTTCCTTTGGATTGGGATCTGCCGCCTGAGGCGAGTTCTGATTGAGGCGCTTGGCGCCGGGTGTTGGAGGACAGGTCAGTCGGATGAGGCATTCCTGATTTCTTTTTCTGGATAGTGGATTTTTGAGACCGTCAGAGCACATAGATTCCAGCGGCCAGTGTGGCGGTAGATTTGAATTGTTCCAGGCTCTTGGGTTTGTATCTTTCGATACGAGAGGTTTTCCCTTCTTGGTGGGTAGTGTTTGGCTTCATTGTTTTGGGTTAGGGGTAGGACGGTTACCTGGTGTTCGGGAGGTCGTATTCCCGATCTTTTGCACCTAGGGGGGGGGGGTGTCGTAGGTCCTGCCCGGTGCGGTTGAGTCCTTGGTTGTACCTGTAGGCCTGATGGTCTTGACCTGGTTGTGGGGCTTAGTTTGGTACTTAGGACGGTTAGGCTGGCTCGGTTGTTTTTCTTTTCGCGGCAGCTGATTATGCTGCGAGGATGGTTTTCGTGGGAGCCAGGCCTGGAGGTGTTGGTGTACCTGGGTTGCTTGAGAGTATCTTCGCCTCTTTGGTTTTGACTCTGTGAGCGAGGCGGATGTCTCGTAGTGGGTGAGTAGCCTTTTGGCTGGTGTGTTTGAGGGATCTGCGGCGGCACCAGGACTTGGAGATACCCTTTTGGTTGTGAGTTCCTAGCTGTTCTCCTATCGGAGTTGTTTGGCATGACACCAGTTTGGGAGTTGAGGACCCAACTCCAGGATTTGATGTTTTGGAATTATGTCAGGCCAAGTGTGGCACCTCTGGGGGCGCCGGTGCTATTCGAGTTGTGGAAGGTTGGTTCACTTCGGCTTTGTGAGGACCCGTAAGAATTTGATAAAGTGATCATCGGGAGCTGGCACCATTCTGTCAAGCTTGGAGGATTTGATTTACCAGCTGCAAGGGTATTGGATCTTCGCGAAGATTGATTTGCAGTCTGGTTCTCTCGACTGCTTAGGGCTGAGGGTTGATGCCGGAGGGTTAGGGAATTGCTTCTACATCCCGACGGTTTTGGATTAGAGATCAGAGTCTACGTGATCAGTTGGGGGACTTATATCGGATGCCTCGGGAGTACCGAGGTACTTGGGTCGAGCTGGGTGTTGTTGGACTTGTGGTTGGATTATCTGAGGCCCTAGCGGGGACAGATGCTTGTACCGATGCGGACAGCTTGGTAGCTCGAGCGGTTAGCCCAGCTGTACTTGGTTGAGGTGGTGCGGATTCCTGGAGTGTTCTCCTTTGTTTTGTTCCAGTTAGAGACCCGAGGATTGCATCGCGTCTCTGGAGGAGGTATTTGTCAGCCTTGGGAGCTTGAGTGGTGGATGATTGGGTATTTACCCCCTCTGTATGGTTGAGATTCCGTGTTGAGGAATGACTTTAGTTTCGAGGACGAAACTTTCTTTTAGTGGGGGAGGATGTGATGATCCGGAATTTTACAGGGCTTTTACAGGGTGACCGGCAGCTTCTGGAGGCCTACGGGGAATGTCGATGGTGTTCGGGCGCCAATTTGGACACAAGTAATGAACTCCGGGCTTAAAATGGATCACGCGAGTGATCGGGGGACCCCGACGGAAGTTTAGAGGTGTTTTCGCGCGAAACGGATATTGAGATTGGGCTCGGCGCGAAATTTGGACTAAGAATACCTTTCCGGGGGCATTCGGCAATTTTTAGAGTGAGAATTTGGCGAAACGGACGTCAAATTCGGATTCAGCGCGCGAAAACGCTTCAGATGGACTATTTACTTGATTTGTGCGTGTCATCCTTGCGCAGGGGCCATGCCAATCTTCTCTGTATCGTTCCAATTTTATCGGATGTCTCCGGGAAAATTCCACAAAATCCAAGAAAATTCAGAGAGACTCCTTGCGATGTGTAGATGCAAATCCTCTTTTGAATCACCCCAATCCGATGCCCGGTTGTGGAGATATCGCCGAAATACCGAACCGCTGTCCAAAACTCCATCACCGCAAAATGGGGTCACAAGATGATCCGAAAAACCCATGAAAACCTCGGAATGGGGAAAAACCAGTAGAAACAAGAAACGTAGCCCTACCTGTTAAGAATCCAACGGCGCAAAAATCATGAAAATAGGAGGTCGGGGTGAGTCGGGGGAGCCAGAACACTGAAGTGCGACGAATCGGGTTGCCGGAGAATGATCGTCGCGCCGCGCCGGAAAAATCCCAAACCTCGGGATCCGAGCCTCCTAAAATCCTCAAACTTCACAGGATGCTTCCTCTCATCTTGATGAAGATTTCATCTTCTCACCTCTAAGGGAGATGGAGCCTCGAAAATAGAGAAAACCCTTCTTGAATGGCTCTCGGATGGAATTAATAGGAAAAACCAGAAAATCTTTTCCAATAATTACCACTGTGTCCTGCCGAACAGGAAACAGCCAATCCACCCACTGGTTTTTTCGACACGTGGCCCCCCCCCGACCGTTCCTGCCCGCGCGCCCGGTCGCGTCTGCTGCCCTGCCCGCACAGTTGACCCGCCAATGGGAAGCGCCACGTGTCACGGCCACTGTTCGGTGCACCCGGTGCACGAAACTCCATGAACCGAACCAACCAAATCCTGCCACGTGTCACGTCCGATGCACCATGAACCTTGAGCCACCAAAAAAAAATACTCCGTAGACCGCGAATTGTGAGCCGGCCAACCACCAGACGCCACGTGTCCACCTCGGTCCACCATACACCTCCAGTCTGCTCCGTGCTCCCAGACCACAACACCGATCCAATAAAACTCTGCCACGTGTCCCCGCCTTGGTGCACGCCCGCCGCGTGGACCGGCCGCCTGCCCGCGCGCTGCCCGCGCCCTGCCCGCGCCGCGCGCCGCCCTGTGCCGCCTGCCCGAGGCCGCGCCGCCGCCGGCCGGCGCTGCCCGCCGCCGCCGCCGGCCGCCGGCGATCGCCGGAAGTACTGTTCCGGCGATGAACAGTAACCCGAGCCCGAAAAATCAAGTAAATAGTCCATCTGAAGCGTTTTCGCGCGCTGAATCCGAATTTGACGTCCGTTTCGCCAAATTCTCACTCTAAAAATTGCCGAATGCCCCCGGAAAGGTATTCTTAGTCCATATTTCGCGCCGAGCCCAATCTCAATATCCGTTTCGCGCGAAAACACCTCTAAACATCCGTCGGGGTCCCCCGATCACTCGCGTGATCCATTTTAAGCCCGGAGTTCATCACTTGTGTCCAAATTGGCGCCCGAACACCGTCGACATTCCCCGTAGGCCTCCAGAAGCTGCCGGTCACCCTGTAAAAGCCCTGTAAAATTCCGGATCATCACAATTGAGGTTAGTACCGTTGTTCGTACGTTTCCGTCGTTATAGGGTTTAGTGTTTTGGGTCTTTCGCCGTTTTTGTTGCGTTTATCGCCGCTGCCGCCGCGGAAACCCTAGGGCATCGCCGCCGCGGCCGCACAGCACGCGGAACGCGCACGCCGCGCGAGGCTAGTGCCCGCGCGGACGAGCCACTCGCGCCGCGAGGGGTTGGCGCCCGCGCGGCCAACGCACGCGCGGCGCGGGGCTAGTGCGCGCGCGGCGGCGCCGCTGCCGCTGTGCCGCGCGGGGGTGGTGCCCGCGAGGCCAACGCGCGCGCCGCGCGGGGCTAGTGCCCGCGCAACGGTGCGGCTTTGCCGCGCGGGGCTGGTGTCCGCGCGCGCCGCGCGGGGCAAATGCCCGCGCGGCGGCACTGCTGTGCCGCGCGGCGGCGTTGCTGTGCCACGCGGCGGCGTTGCTGTACCGCGCGACCAACGCGCGCGCCGCGCGGAGCAAGTGCCCGCGCGGCGGCGATGCTGTGCCGCGTGGGGCTGGTGCCCGCGCGGCCAATGCGCAACTCGCGCGGGGCAAATGCCGCGAGGCAGCGCTGCTGTGCCGTGCGGCCAACGCGCGCGCCGCACGGGGCAAATACCCACGCGGCGGCGCTGCTGTGCCGCGCTGCCACCGCGCGCGCCGCGCTGGGCAAGCGCCCACGCGGCGGCGCTGCTGTGCCGCACGCGCACGCCGCGCGGGGATGGCGCCCGCGCAGCGGCGTCGCTGTGCCACGCGGGGCTGGCGCCCGTGCGGCCAATGTGCGCGCCGCGCGAGGCTAGGCCCGCGCGGCGGCGTCGCTGTGCCGCGCGGGGCTAGTGCCCGCGTGGCCAACGTGTGCGCACGCCACGCGAGGACGGAGCCCGCGCGGGCGCGCCGTTTACGCCGCGCGGGGCTGGAGCCCGCGCGGCCGCCGTTTGCGCCGCGTTGGGCTGGGGCCCGCGCGGGCGCGTCGTTTGCGCCGCGCGGGGGAGGTGCCCGCGCGGGCGCGTCGATTTCGCCGCGTGGGGCTGCTGCCCCTCGGCTGCTGCTTGCGCCGCGCGGGGCTGGTGGCCGCGCGGCTGCACCGCACGCGGCGCGCGTGCCGCACGAGGGGCCGTTTCGTCGCCACCGTCGTCGCCGCCGCCATCGCATGTCTTTAGTCTTTTTGGTTGCATTTTCGGAGTCGTGTTTCATTATGAGAGATGTATCTTACCTGTTATGCCCTTTGGGGACTTTCTTTTAGGTCCGGGTGTCGTCCGAAGGCGCGGATCGATCGTCAGAGTTTCGGTCGACGCAATGTGAGGTGGGTACTTTTGATTAATTTAGGTGCAGGGTCGTTCCCGGATATTCGTTTTGATAAGGTAGATCTGTTTGGTAATTTGACTAACCCCGTAGCATGTGAATCCCTTTTATTATGTCAATCAAAGCGACTGCGGTCGCAAGATCGTTATACTATTCTGACTAAAGCGGTCGAGGTCGCAACGCTATTCTTACACTCATATTGCTTACACGCACACCGGCAGTTTGGCCACTGCACAGGGTGTATTTTTTCGGAAAGATGGTAAGTTGTTTTTACCCGTGTACCCCACAAGGAGAGGTTAGTGGGGACCCCTCAAGGAGAGGCGACTGCTACTTGGGCAGTGGAGGGGTTGGAGGTACCAAGGAAATGAGTACGGTATTCTGGGGTTGGGGCCCAGCTTGTTTCGGCATTCTGGGGTTGGGGCCCAGCTTGTCTCGGTATTCTAGAGTTGGTGCCCAGCTTGATTTGTGACAAGGATTTCGCGGTACATGAGGGGGAAGTAAATGCTCCGGTGTATCGGTTTGTCTTCCCAGTTATCGCATTTACTGTTTATATCTAATTTATCAGTCACTGACTACCTACACTGTGACAGGTCCGAGCAGGGGTGGGAACCGGGACGACGGTGATGCAACGGTTAGAGGACCTTAGCTCTTGGGGGCTATTAAACTTTGCAGTGTATGGTTATCTTTTATTGTGTATTGGTTAGTCTAGCTGTGATTACTTGTGCATGATTTCTTGTGGATGTTGGAATGAGTACTTCGAGTAGGATTTTCTTCTCTTATATGTGAATGTTAAGATGTGTGATTGCGGCTCGTTTTCAAGTACAAACATGGTTTCAAATGTATTTTCAAACCAGGTGTCGTGTGGGCACTGATTTCAAAACCTGTGGATTTATCCTTTCAAGCATAATGGCCGCCAAAAAGGATTTGCGAAAACGTTTTGTAAAATTGGGTGTCGAGTGGACACCGACTTCCAAACCTATGGGTATATGCTAGTCTGAATGTGATAGATGTAACTGTTTGGTTAAATCTAGTCTCACATCGTTGTCAGTCATGGTTTGCATGGTTAAAGTAATTGTCGTGCTTGGAAAGCCGTGCATATACAGAGGAGGCTCCGCCCGTTTGGGGAGCGAATTTGTATATGTGGTGGGTCTGGTGCGCACCGGAGGCGAGGTTCATTTAAGAAAAAAAAAATGGATACGTTTTTCCGCTCTTTTAGAACCTCCGGGGTGTGACAGTGCCACTATTCGATAGCGAGTTAGTCCATATGGACACCCTACGTAATTCCTGCCCGGCAGCGGGAGGTGGTTGTAGGTGGGCACAGGCTTGACTGGACCAGATGTGGCAGTCAGTTCGATTGGGTCGATTGTGCACTTCATTTGCGAGTGGTTGCATACCTTTCATTGGTCTTCCCCTTTTGAGCATATAGATAGAGGCTTGGTAGCTGTTGAGTACCTCCAGCTTTCTTGTTCAGTTTTACTGCATTGTTATCTTATGCCTCTAGTAGACTTCATGGGCAGATCGTTGGACTTGGCGGTGGTATCCACTGAGAACTCCCTTTTGGTGTAGTTCTCACTCCCATTGGGGGTTTTCCCCCCCTTCTTTCTTTTCTCTCCTTTGTTTTGCATAGTCTTAGCGGGTGTTGCTAATTATGCGATTGCTGTGCGAGGCGAGGGAGTCGCGAGCTAGATCCCTACCCGTCTGTGGAGAGTAGCAGTACCCCTACATTGGAGATTCAGAGTACAGTGAGTAGATTATTTATTTTTCTACTTTTGAGAGATTATTGTATTATGAGGATCTGACTTGTACTGAGAGCCTGTACACTGATGTATTATTTTCTGGCTCCTCCCTGTTGAGTTCTGGTTTATTGTATTTGAGGATATTATATGATTATCATTTATGGGAGATGGATATTGTATTATTATTCTAGTTGTACAGATGGTTGGTTTAGTTTTACAGCACTCTTATTTTATAGCTCTTATATCTGTTTAGCTGTAGCTGTGGTGATCCAGATCTCTGCAGGGCTTCTACAGTGCGATCAGCAGCTTCTGGAGACCTATGTGGCGTGTCGGCGGTGTTTCTGCACCCATTTGGACACAAGTGATGGACTTCGGGTGTATAATGGATCACGTGGGTAATTGGGGGACCCCGTCGATTGTTTAGAAGTGGTTTCGCGCGAATTGGGCATCAAAATTGGACTCAGCGCGAAATTTGGATTAAAAACACCTTTTCGGATGCCTTCGGCAATTTTTAGAAGGGGAATTTGGAAAAACGGATGGCGGTTTTGGATTCGACGCGCGAAAATGATAAAAATAGACTATTTACTTATATTTTTCAGAGTCCGGATGCGAAAACACGTTTTTTGAGGCCTTGGTACTGTTCCGGCCGGCCGGGGGCAGCGCCGGCGGCGGCGGAGCACGGCGGCGCAGGCTCGGGCAGGCGGCGGAGTGGCCGCGGGCAGGCGCGCGGGCGCGGGCAGGCGTGCGGTCCACGGGGCCGGCGTGCACCGGAAGGGTGGACACGTGGCGGCCGCTTGGAGGCTAGTTCTGGCGGCGCGGTCCACGGGGGTTTTGTGGGTGCACGGTGGACCGGCGGGGGACACGTGGCAGATTGTGGTTGGATCGGTGTTGTGCGCGCGGTCCACGCATGGAGCGGAGCAGGTGCCGTACAGTGGGGCAGGTGACCGAACGGCGCACGGGCGTTGACGAGCGGGCGCGCCACGCGTCAGCGCGGGAGAGGGCCACGTGGCACGACCGCAGCGGCTGGTGCCCTTGTGCATCCTGTCATAGCAGTTGAGCTTGAGCGGTTGGTTTTGGGCCGGATACCCGAATTGAGGTCAGAGAGCTCCAGACCCAGATGACAGGATTGTCAGAGGCTTACCAGCGGCAGAGTGAGTAGCTGGTCTAAGTGACACAGTTGTCGCAGCAGTGGGCATCCCGATAGTGCTTTCCTTCTGAGACACCCAGGTTGCAGTATCCTAAGCGGTAGGGATTTCTCTGGCGCCAATGGAGTGAGTAGCCCCCTCCGTGCCAATGTTTAGTGCCAAGGCACTGAGGCAGGGTGGATAGCCGACAGCAGATTGAGCCGTGGGTCTTGATCGGTCTATTGAGCCAGTTTTGGCGGTCGAACCACTCCGATTCGTAGGTTTGAGTTTGGAGCCTTGGGAGGCTGAATCGTGGGTAGCGGTGATGGAGTGATTACTTGAGAGCCCCTTGTGCTGACGGTTTATGCAGTTGTTGAACTGCGCGCTCCAGGTTCGAGGGACGAGGCGCATCGGATACGTGTGACTGGGAGAGGATTGCGCCAGGATACTTTTCAGTTTATTTGGTCCCGTTTTGGATTTAGGATGCCTCGATGGTGTAGGCATTGTGTATGGAGCATGGCGTTGCAGTTCCTTTGGATAGGGATCTGCCGCCAGAGGCGAGTTCTGGTTAGTGGCGCTTGGCGCTAGGTGATGGAGGACAAATCGGCCAGCAGAGGCATTTTTGTTTTGCTCTCCTGGATGGTGGATATCCTTGTCGATGGTTAATGTAAAGATTACCCAAGGGAATGTTACCCTTTATGATTGATGACATGCATATTGGGGATTAATCTATGCGATTGAGGGGTGAGCTTAGTAAGGAATTGCGTGAATTATTTGTGTTTTGTCATGACGGTTGCAATAATGGATTTCTGAGATGTCGGAGATCGGGTGGACCCCGATGGCAGCATCAGCATCTATATCAGAGTAGCACAGCGGTAGCGTGGTTTTGTGGTCTGCGGAGGACCGTATCTGTCGCCGCAGTGTGAGCAGAGACAAAGGTCGCGCTCCCTTTGTGATTGGTTTGGATATTTTTCTGGCAGACTGAGCGACAACCACTTGCATCATGTGGATGAGTTTGTGCCGCCTGGTTGGAGGGCGCCACGGCAGTAGAACGGCTTGTCGCAGGTGTGATTTCTTCACAGCAGTCGTAGTTAGTGCACTTCGCATTCCGACATGGACTAGAGGCAGAGTTGATACCACGCGCACTAAAGGTACAGGTTACTATCAATGTTGTGCATTTGAAGGAGGCTTGTGGATCATGTCCAGTGCCGTTGAGACCATGAGTTACCGGCAAACCTATTGGTATGGGTGGCAGTTCGGTGTTTTGACCCAATGCTCGAGATTGGTTGCCACAGCACCATTGGATGATTAAGTGTGGAGAGTGATGACCGTGACCTTCTGCGAGGCAGACTAAAGGAGGCTTGTTATTTTGAGACTGTTCGAGCACACAGGTTATAGCGACAGTGTGAGAGGAGCTTATGTCGGCACCGGGATTAAAGGATATTTCTACCGCTGCGAGATCCCGGGTGTGAGTCCACTCGAGCCGATGATTATGCAGCCAGTTAGGGAGATTGAGATTGCGATTGACGTAGTGCTGGAAACCGCGCCAATCTCAACAGCACCTCATGAATATTATCTGTAAGAGCTAGGAAAGTTGATGGCACAGGTGCAAGGATCTGATGGATCGAGGGTTTGTTTGACCTCGTGCCACGTCGTTGATACACGACTGTGAGAGCTCTTTTGTCGTTTGAGCACAGGCAGGTCCGGGTATTATTTAGGACCTTTTGATGGAGTTATACTCCGGCAGTTGTTCGACTGATGCATGTATAGATTTTGGAATCATACAGCTGAGCATTACGCCAAGATGGCGTTCAGGACACGGTAGGGCATTATGAGCTCATAGTGAGGCCAAATGGAATGATTAATGCCCTGTTGTCTTCGAGATTTGAGGAATGGTGTGTTCCAGTTGTACTTGGACAGATTGGGAGTGGTGTTCCCCAAGGATATTATGATTTACTCCCTGAGTGACCTGGAATAAGAGGAACACTTGTGGATGTGCTATAACGCTTGGGTGGAAGAAGCTGTATGCCGTGTTATTGGAGTACAAGTTTTAGCTGCTGAAGCATACCTTCTTGGGTCACTTTGTGCTAGCCGTAGGGGCGGCGGTGGAAAATCCGGCCATTATGGATACTATCTGGGAATTGGCCAAGATCAATATTTATGGTCAAGGTAAGGAGCTTCTTGGACTTGGCAGTGCCAGGAGAGCATGGCTAATGGACAATGACACTGATATCAGCGCCGACTTTTGCATTGCTAGTGCGGGGTGATGGACTTGCGAGTTGTAGCAATGCCTCCCATGGTGGCGATGGAGTTATCGTTGATTTACTTTTGAGCATTTTGGATCACCCCGACAAGGCCACTGTGTTGGCGGATACGTGGAGCAGGAAAGCTGTCTGGGGTTGAGTTGGTGTGATGACCTGGATCTCCGCAGAGCTGTTGCAGTGCATTGGGATGGCCACTAGAGACCTACATGGTGTGTTGGAAGTGTTTGGGGCATAATTGGACATAAGAGTTGGACTTCAGGCTTAAATGGATCACGTGGGTGATCGGTTGACTCCGTCGGACCTCTGGAAGTGTTTTCACGCAAAACGGATAGTAAGATTGGGCTCGGCACGAAATTTGGACCAAGAATACCTTTCCGGGGGCATTCGGCAATTTTTTAGAGTGGGAATTTGGCAAAACGGGCATCAAATTCGGACTCAGCGCGCGAAAACGGTCAAGATGGACTATCTACTTGTTTTTTTTTAGCTTCGGGTACTGTTCATTGCCGGAACAGTAACTCCGGCGATCGCCGGCGGCGGCGGCAGCGGCGGGCAGCGTCGGCGGGCGGCGGCGTGCCTCGTGCAGGCGGAACGGCGGCGGCACAGGGCGCGGGCAGGCGCGCGGTCCACGCGACCGTCGTGCACCAAGGCGGGGACACGTGGCATCACCCCATAGGCTGGCTCACAGCTCCCGGTCTACGGAGCATGATGGTTGGGTATTGATTCATGGTGCACCGGGGTGGACACGTGGCAGGTTACCATTGGTTCGGCTTACAGAGGCTCGTGCACCGGGTGCAGCGGTCAGAGGCAGGGACACGTGGCGCTTCCCTATTGGCTGGTCAACTGTGCGGGCAGGAAGGGCAGCTGGCGCGGGCTGTGCGCGCAGGCGCGACTGACCGCTGACCGGGACACGTGTCGACTCCCGGGGGTGGCCACGTGGCGCAGCGGGAGCGGAGGATTCGGCTGTCACCTGTTCGGGTGACACGTGGCGGGCTCTGAGACGGGTCGGATGGATCGCGGATCCCGTCCGACGGCGCGTCATGGGCCGGGCCGCACTGTGCGCGCCCGAAAATCTTGGGCCGGGCCGCACTTTGCGCGCCCAGAAATTTCCGGGCGCCCGAAAGTGGGGACCCGGATGTCATTTCCCCAATTGTTCTGAGAGGCCTATTTAAACAGCCCGAGCTCCTTTCTTCTCACTTTTTCCACCATTTCCGAGCCTCCTCTCACCAAGGTGTCTTCAGGAAAGTTGTTCCCCTTCGAGTTCTAAATCTTCTGGAGGATTTCCAAGATTTGTGGTGGCACGTACTTCGAGGTTTGGATTTTACGGCGCGGCGCGACGCTCGTTCCCTTGTGATTCCCTTCGTCGCATTTCAGTGCACGGACTCTCCCGAGCTACCCCGGCAGTATTTTTCAGCGATTCTTGCGCCATCGTCTTCATGACAGGTAGGGCTACGTTTCTCGTGTTTACTGGTTTTTCCCATTCCGAGGTTTTCAAGGGTTTTTTGGATCATCTTGTGACCTTCTTTTCTGGGGTGGAATTTTGGACAGCGCGGTGTTGTTTTGGTGATATCTTCGCGTACAGACCTTGGATTGGGGTGATTATTTTGCATCTACACATCACGAGGAATCTACCCAAATTTTCTTGGAATTTCCTGAGTTTTCCCCGAAGGTGAGAAGCCTCTGGTTACAGTACTTTCAGATTCAGTTTTTGCGATCGACTTACTTCGGGATGGCTCTCTTGTCGATTTTGGTTCTCAGCATAGAAAACTCGTGGGTGAACGTGCAGGTACTCGTTTCGACCGGCTCATCGCGAGGATCACGATAGTATTTTTCTGGGAATTTCTCGGGCACATTTCGCAGGTGAAAACGGCTAAACTGTTAACCGGATATTTTGGGACAGATTTTGGATTGAAACTTGGAATAATATTTGCATGTGTTCTTTGGGGTTTGTGGTGCAGTTTTGTGGGAATTTTTGGGACCGGGCGTGGACTTCGCTTTCGGGACCCGGATTTAGCGCCCAAGGTGGGTACCGTTGTTTCACCTCCTACTTGTGATGTCCCCACTAGGCCTATTTGAGTTGCTACTATGTTATATTGCTAAATGAACCGGTGAAATGAATATGGCATGCTTAATTAAAAGACTGGGCTATGGTAGCGATGCATCTTTAAAAAGGCTAAGCATTAGTTAATATTGATACTAGTAAAGGATAAGTCACCTAAAAGAGCTTTGCTAAATTGGCTATGTTGCAAGTACATATTGGGACCTCTTATGCATAAATAATAAACTGACGTGGGACCACTTGGCAAAAATGGGAGTGTAAGTAATAGCATGTCTCTATTTTTATGAAAATCAGGATACTTGAACCATGCTTTTGAATAAAGGACTTTGCATGCTTGAATGGTCGCATAGTTAAGCCACCTTTTTCTGCTACACTATTATGCTGGAACTGACTTAGGAGAAACCATGCTTTTATTTTTCTTCCTCTGGTTATCTAGTTTTGGGGGATAGTGCGCTCGGGTTCGAGCAAGGGCTGGGATAGTGTAGTCAGACATTTGTGGGTTTTGGGACAGGCAGGCTGTGAGGGCAGGGCATTGCGGCAACCGCGGACAGTAGGCGGTTGACCGGATAGTGATTGTTGCTTATGCATCAGATTGGGTATCAGGTCTCTAGTGGATGGAGTTACCCACTATTTGTTATCTTGCATCATCTTTGAGATCGGGTCTCGCTTTAGTGGACAGGTTTTCCCACTTTGATCAGAGTCATGATCCAGTTCTGCTGACTTGATACTTATCACTGAGGCACTATGCTCGTGTGGGTCGCTCCCCTCGAGTGCCACTCCAGAGTGTGTATTTTGTGACCGTGCCGGTCAGGAGCCGGTCTGTTGCCTTGGGGCGGGACCGTGCCGGTCAGGAGCCGGTCTGTCGCACTCGGGATTGGACCGCGCCGGTCAGGAGCCGGTCTGCATCCCGTAGCTGAGTTGGGAGTTAGTAGGCATAGTGGGCAGTACCGGTGTTTGCCGGTGACTAGGTTGGGCTACCTAGGCAGGCATTCTTATTCTGATGCATACAGTTGGCCATACTTTTAGCTGGGCACCTTAGAGGCATATAGTGGTAGCTTCATACATCATCAGTAGACATATTTACAGCTTACCACCTTGCTTTATTCTTCCGCCTCTTATAGTCCTAGTGGGCATGTCTGAGTTTGAGGTTTACCCACTAGGGGGAGGCTACTGTTCTGTAGTAGTTCTCACCCCCCACTGTTTTCTTTTTCTCTTCCCCCTTTGTTTTGCAGAGTCGTCTGCGGGAGTTGCGGGACCCTCCTCAGCGGACCGAGGTAAGAGGATCGCGGGCTAGATAGCGGTCTACCCAGGCACCAGTTCAGTTACTAGATGTACCCCGATACTCTCAGATACTCTACTTTTCATCTCTTTTGGGTCTGGCTTCGGCCAGCTGGTTGTATTTGATTAGTGAGCTGGGAGAGATATTTGTATTATTGAGAGTTTACTTCTGCACTTTACTTTCCAGCTTTATCTGAGATGTATTAGTTCTAGTTTAACTCTGTTTATGCTCTTTCATTATATCATTTATATTTGAGCAGGTTACCAGCGCTTCGTATACACGGGAAATTCCGTGTATACGGCGGATCTGTAGACGAGCCCGGGTTCTGGTTTACACCTGGGGCGTGACAGTTGGATGATTCCACAGCTGGCGCTGTGTGGGACCATTATGGTGTACAGGGTTTGAGACTATGTCCCGGAGGATTCCTTTTGATGGTAGACTGCGATGGAGCAGTCCACGTGAATGGTCAGGATTTGAGAGCGACCGAGTGAGGACCCCGACTTGTTAAGACTTCTTTCCTTCTTGGATGATTGCGGGGTGGGTGCTTCGGGTTGCCTTGGTTGAGATGACGCAGGATGTGGTTTGGTGCGTGTTGCACTGGTGGTTATTTCCTTTCCCCCAGCCTTTTGTTGGAGTTCTTGATGGTTTTTCCCCGTCTCAGCTCAGGAGTGTTAGGCTTGTGGATTCCTCGCCCGTGATGGACTCGTTTTCTTTGAGATCTGCGAGTATTTGTAGTACGAAGGACGCCCGTTGCGAATTCTGGCTCGTGAGATGAGAGAATTACGCAATTGGGCCATACCGTACCGATTGTTGTTGTTGTTGAGGAGTAATCACGGGGAGTGACAGGTGACTTGGAAGCTGGAGACGGCGGTGTTGAGTACCTATCCTTGGTTTCTGAGACTCCGTACAAGTTGCTTTAGTTTCGTGGACGAAACTTTCTTTTAGTGGGGGAGGATGTGGTGACCCAGATCTCTGCAGGGCTTCTACAGTGCGATCAGCAGCTTCTGGAGACCTATGTGGCGTGTCGGCGGTGTTTCTGCACCCATTTGGACACAAGTGATGGACTTCGGGTGTATAATGGATCACGTGGGTAATTGGGGGACCCCGTCGATTGTTTAGAAGTGGTTTCGCGTGAATTGGGCATCAAAATTGGACTCAGCGCGAAATTTGGATTAAAAACACCTTTTCGGATGCCTTTGGCAATTTTTAGAAGGGGAATTTGGAAAAACGGATGGCGGTTTTGGATTCAGCGCGCGAAAACGGTAAAAATGGACTATTTACTTATATTTTTCGGAGTCCGGATGCGAAAACACGTTTTTCGAGGCCTTGGTACTGTTCCGGCCGGCCGGGGGCAGCGCCGGCGGCGGCGGAGCACGGCGGTGGAGTGGCCGCGCGCAGGTGCGCGGGCGCGGGCAGGCGCGCGGTCCACGAGGCCGGCGTGCACCGGAAGGGTGGACACGTGGCGGCCGCTGGGAGGCTGGTTCTGGCGGCGCGGTCCACGGAGGTTTTGCGGGTGCACGGTGGACCGGCGGGGGACACGTGGCAGATTGTGGTTGGATCGGTGTTGTGCGCGCGGTCCACGCATGGAGCGGAGCAGGTGACCGGGGCAGGTGCCGTACAGCGGGGCAGGTGACCGAACGGCGCACGGGCGTTGACGAGCGGGCGCGCCACGCGTCAGCGCGGGAGAGGGCCACGTGGCGCGACCGCAGCGGCTGGTGCCGCTGTGCGCTGTGCGGCGTGCCACGTGTCGCGCTGGGAGTGGTCGAGTTTGCTGTTTGCTATTTTGTGACACGTGGCGCTCCAGGATTGATTCGGATTGGATGGTTTGGGGTACGTTTTCGCGGCACTGTAGCAGTCCGAAGGTTTCGGGCGCCCGGAAATTGGGACACAGATGTCATTTTTGGAATTGTTGAGTTGGGCCTATATAAGGCCGAATTCAAGGATGGTTTCGGGCTTCTTCTGGGCTTCATCTCTCCGAGAGCTGTATACAAAAGTTCTTCCTCTTGGGCTGCTGCATCTCGTGGATTGAGAATTTTTGGTGGCACGCACTTCGAGGCATGCGGCATTTTGGCGCAGTACGACTTTCCTTCACCGGTGATCCCCTTCGTCGCGTTTCGGTGCGCAGGCTCCCATGGCTTACTCAGACCTTCGTTTTCGATGATTTTTACGGCAGCGCATTCACAAGAGGTACGGCTTCGTTTTCCGTGTTGATCATTTCGCCTCATTTTGGGTTTTTGGCACAGTTCCCGAGGTACCTTGTGACCCCTATTTTTCTGTGGTGATTTTGGACAGCATGAGCTTGTTGGATTTATTTCTCAGCTTACGGGCGTCGGAATGAGGTGTTTAAAGACTCGATTGATATCTACTCTTTGAGAGGAACGTACCCGTATTTTTATTGGATTTTTAGGAGGTCATTTCGAGGGTGAGAATTAACCTTCTTTGCTACTATCTTTTCAGCAGAACTGTGTTCTTGAGGGAATGGCTTCCAACGTTGTCCGATTTGTTTCTTGGCCTACAGGTATCAGAACGGGGCGTTTAAATAGTCGATTTGGGGCTACTCGTCGCGAGGATCGCAACCGTGATTTTTTTGAAATTTTTGGAGGTCTGTATACAGGTGAAAAAGGCTTCTTTTCTCTGCTGGTTGGTAAAAACAGCATATGCTGTTTTTGAGAGTTTGGTTGGATGTAATTGATTCTCGGCTTCGATGTTGTTTGTTGGAACAGTGGTTGGTGCGACTGTTTACCGAGAGTGCGGTTCTGGCAGATTTTGGATTTCGTGTGGCTGCGTACTTCACCGACTTCGGCTTTGCCTGCGGAATGCGTTTTAGGTGGGTGCTTTATTCCGAGAACCGGTGGACGGTTCTCTAATTCTTTATGTTATAATTGCATGCAGGTGAAGGGTACAATACCTGGGATTGATCGGTAAGCTTAACAATGTTGACTTTATGGGAATTGCAAGATAATTAGTCATATTATGACAATGGTATTAATCGAATATTCATGTGATGATTAGTGGAAGCTTACCTAAGGCAAGGTTACCCTATATGATTAATTATCATGTCATGTTAGCACATAACCCTTTATGAGGCTGGTTTATGCAATGGGATAGGATTATGTAGTTATGTGCAGGTTCTACTCTGAGGAGCGATTATGGATCGAGGATTATGGACAGGTATAGTCATTGATAATTTTGGCATGAGATTTATTTTTTTTATTCTTCTTTGAGGACAAATGCATGCTTGTATGGACATATAGCTAGGCCACCTTTTACTGCTACACTTCATACCGGAATTTGACTTAGGAGAAACCATGTTATCCTTTTCTCCTTCTTTGTTAGTCAGGCGGTCTGTGTTGCTCAGGTGCGAGCAGGGGTCTGGGGTAGTGTAGCAGGGACATTGGTGTAAGGGACGGGTTGTGCTGGATTGCGGCTGGCAGGGTTTTGCGGTGACCGCGGACTTCGGGCGGTTGACCGGAGGTCGGTTATAGGACTTGATTATAGACGGCAGGGTATTGCGGCAACCGCGGATATTGGGCGGTTGACCCGATATTTATTTATGCATCAGATTGGGTATCATATTTCTCTAGTGGACAGAGTGTCCCTCTATTTGAGTACTTTCGCATCTGATTGAGGACCGAGGCTTTCTTTAGTGGTTGAGCTTTCCCACTTTGATCAGAATCATGATCCAGTCCTGCTGATTTATGATACTTGTTACTGAGATACTTTACTCGTGTGGGTCGCTCCCCTCGAGTGCCACTCCGGAGTGTGCGATATACATACTTGAGTCCTTGAGACTCCTTTGCATCGGTGTTATGCGTAGGATGGCATACCCGATGCGGCAGGCACAGCAGGCAGTACCAGTTTTACTAGTGGCACTAGATTGGGTTTACTACAGACAGTTACTTTATTGTTGCACTCGTGTCAGGGGGACTGAGTGGAGTCTGGCAGCTGTGTTGAGACCAGTGCTAGTGTTGTTGGGAGCCGTTTGGTTTGACGGTGGTCCCGTATCGTTGTGAGTACTTGGACCACTGTACGAGAGGTTTGGTGATCTTGAGTCTATCCGTTCTGAGAGAGAGCGTGGATTTTGACTATAGCCTGCATGAGCCATTACTCAATAGCGTGTCAGTCCGTTTGGATGCCCTACGTAATTCCTGCCCGTCAGCGGGAGGTGGTTGTAGGTAGGCCAGGTTTGACTGGACCCGATGTGGCAGTCAGCTCGATTGTGTCGATTGAGCACCTCGTGTGCGAGTGTTATATATCTTTATCAGAGTTTTCCCATTTGAGCATTTAGATAGAGGCATGGTAGCGGTAGAGTGTCTCCAGCTTCTTCTTTCAGTTTTACTGCATTGGTTATCTTTTGCCTCTAGTGGACTTGGTGGGCAGATCGTCGGGCCTGGTGGCGACACCGACTGAGAACTCCATTTTGGTGTAGTTCTCACACCCGTTGGCGGTTTTCTCCCCTTTTTGTCCCTTCTCTCCATTGTTTTGCAGAGTCTTAGCGGGTGTTGCTGATTTTGCGGTTGCTGTTCGAGGCGAGGGAGTCGCGAGCTAGATCCCTACCTATCTTTGGAGAGTAGCGGTACCCCTTTCAGAGGAGATCTTCAGTACAGTCGATAGATTAGTGTTTTATTTTCTCTTTGAGAGACTGATGTATTGTGAGGATCTGACTTGTACTGAGAGGCTGTACATTGATGTATCATTTATTTATTCAGGATTACCTCTCTGTTGAGTCCAGAGTTTTGTATTTGAGGTTATTGTATGATTATCATGTATGGGAGATGGACTTTGTACCTGTATTTTCAGTTGTACAGATCATTGGTTTTAATTTTACAGCAGTTTTATCTTGTAGCTCTGATATCTGTTTAGCTGTAGCACTTTTCTTGTAGGTAGGACGCTTCGCCTATGCGGGTTTAGCATAGGTGGCGGATCTGTTGGCGAGCCCGGGTCGCAGTTTCGACCCCGGGGCATGACAGTAGCCCCTTTCTTGCAGGTAGGACGCTTTGCCTATGCGGGGTGTAGCATAGGCGGCGGATCTGTTGGCGAGCCCGGGTCGCAGTTTCGACCCCGGGGCGTGACAAAATGCCCGCATGTGGTGGAAGACGGTGCGCCCGGACCCCTCGGAGGGCATCGCCCTTCCATCTTGGTCCACGTTCCGACAAAAACTGTTTGGGGCATTTTTCTCGAACAGCGTCAAACAGCAAATGGAAGATGACCTGAAGCACATCAAGCAAGGAAGTCGAACAGTTATGGAGTACCAACGGGCATTTGTGAGATTGGTCAATTGCGTCCCCTTTGTCAGAAGGGACGAATCTCACAAAGCCCGTCTTTTTGTGGACGGTTTACGGAGCGATATCTTCGAGGTTGTGCAAGCGGCGGATTTGCACACCTTCCAGAAGGTGGTCGATAAAGCCACCATAGTGGAGCGCGGATTTGCGATTACACGAGCCCGACGGGAGAGCTCGGAACACAGCGGGGATAAGAAACGAACTCAGCCTTATTCCGGAGGAGAGCATTCCAATGGGAGCCGGCCCCCTAAACATCCGAGATCGCAACAAGGAACCAAGAACACACTGACGGGAGGACAAAGGCCGGTGGACAAGCCTTGCATCATTTGCGGTGGAATACACCAGGTGACCGAATGTTCCTAGAAGCAAGACCACTGTTTTCATTGCGGCAAGCTGGGGCACTTCCGTTTCAACTGCCCCTTGAAAATGGGGACATCATCCTCAACAGCTTCTACACCTTCGTCGCAGCAACAGGAGGGGGAAGCGCGGCCGCAATCGGGGGGAGGGAGAGTCTATACGATGACCCACCAGGGGACGGACCCACCGGAGGACGTCGTAGCAGGTAATACTCGAGTCTTAGATTATCGTGCTAGAACTTTTGTGTCAACACCTGAGCATCCCACTCTTTCACCTCGCTTCATGTTTTCGCCCCTACTTTTATTTATTAGAAGAGACCCCCATCGTAGAAATAAGTTCGGTCGGACTATTAGGCAACCCCTAGAGGCAGGTGGCTTTGTTCCCTCCTGGCCAGCGAGGTTGGGCGGGTTCTTAGGCTCTAAGAACTAGTGGGGTTTCCGTTAAGGGTTATCGGCGTAGCACTTGGGGACCAACGGTCACAGCAATCATTAAGTGGTGTTTGACTGCTTGAAGTTCCAAGTGCGTCTCCGGGAACCGGGCTCGCTGGAACTTGAGAACCTAGCTTGTAGGAACGCCTTCTGCTCATTTTTCTTTTCGTCGTCGTGGGCAAGAAGCTTGGTTGTAGGGTACTGGAGCTTCGGGCAGCGTGCCGACTTCGCGTGATAGCCTGGTACAGTGAAAACACCCACAGCAGGTTCTGTTTATATTTACAGAGAGGTTCGGGTGATTTCGAAGCGTCGCAGAAGCCGTTTGAAGGAAAAGTGAGTTGGACGCCGTGTGGTGATTTGAGGGTGGAGCATTGTTTCTTTGGATGTGTTTGTTGAGAGTTGACCGCTTGGGCCATGTGTACTTTATTTTTACAGTGGTGTTCGTGAGGCTTCGGAGTGATGCGGAGGTCCCGAGGAGAGAAAGTGAGTTGACGGCGCCAGATTGGAGGGCTTCAGGCTGTTTTCTTTTGTAGTGATTCGGCTTTTACGTGTATTTGTGACTCACATGTTAATTAATTATGCCCTTTAAGTGGAATAAAATTATCTAATGATTGAAAGTCGGTCGGTGCGTGGTGCGGGTATTTTTCTGTCGAAGGGCTCGAAAAATGGGGACCGACGGTGCGATCGGATCGGGAATCCGATGTACGGATCTCCCGGAATGGAGTTTCTAAGATTTACGGTGACCTAGGCGCGCATTGGAATTCGTGTAAAATATTCGGCACGCTTTTTGGAGAATTTTGGATATTCCGTGTGATTAATTAATTAAGGAATTAATTAATCGGTGACGAGAAATTAAATTTGGGAATTTATTACCTATGATTAATTAATTAGGAAATTAATTAATCAGTGACTAGGATTTAAAAAGGGGGGGTTTATCTCGTGGGATTAGATATTTATCGTCAGATAATAAATATCCGAATATTCAAGAATTTTCCTTTTTACGTACGTATAATAAAAAGAAAAATAAAAGAATAAAATAAAAGAAAATTAAATTAATTAATTAAACCACGGTTACCGGAAGGAAAACCCTAATTTAAAATACCGCCTCCTCAAACCCTTCCCTCTCGTGCGTACCGAAAACCAAAATAATAAAACCCTAACCGGAGGAGAAAAGAAGAAAAGAAGGAAAAGGCGGAGGAACCCGATCACCCCGATTTACGTGCCGGAGACCGGAAAACGAGACGCCATCATCTACAGGGAGCGGATCCGGGTCTCCAACGCCGCAAGGAAACAAGATCGGTTCTTTAATTCCGATAAATTGAGGTTAGTGATCATCTTTCTTTCGTCAAATTGATCGGGGGTTTTCCGTGTTCTTGTAAGGTCGTTTTAATCGGTACGTTGATTACGGGTTCTTGATTTTGGTTTTGATCAATGTTTTGTTCGTCTTCTTGATCGGGTGGGATCGATGATTTTTATCGGTCTTGATCGGAGGTTTGATCGGGTTTCCGATCGATGTTTTGGTCGTTCGTCGATCGTCGGCTTAGTCGGTAGATTTACCGCGGATTTATTCGGGAATTTTTGTGGGTGTTTCGTTGGAACATGGGGAGGTAACGGGAGGCCGCCACCGCCGTTACCATGTTCGCGGGGTCGTCGCCGGAGTCGCTCGGGAGCGAAAACGGAGAAGAAATCGCGAAACGGGAGCGAAAACTGAGAGAAAACGTGAAAACAAGGGTTACTGTGCCTTTCCGTACAGGGCGGTCCACGGCCCGGGGCGTGCACCCGGCGCACGCCCGCGGCGCGGGAGCTGCAGACCCGGTGCACGCCTCACCCGTGCACCGGCCCGGCCCGCTTGTGCGCGGTGCACGCTCCAGGCGTGCACCCGGCGCACATATCGGCGGCCGAAAACGTGAACCCGGTGGACGCTCGGGTCGTGCACCGGCCCGGCCCGAGAGCGCGGTGCACGCTTCCTGCGTGCACCCGGCGCATGCCGCGCGGCCACCCGACGCGCAGACCCGGTCCACGGCTGCTCCTGTGCACCATCCGACAGCCCGAAGTTCGCTAGCTCGGTTTTTGTCCGTTTTTCCACCGTTTTGAGCGCCGTCTTCACCGTTGGGATCACCATTTCCGTGGTTTTCTTGGCATGGCCACTTGGGATCTTTTTGGTTACTGTTTCGCCTTGTCGGGTGCTCGTTTCGCCGACGCTCCGCGCCTCGACGAAATCGTCGGGGGCGCGCCGTCGGGTCTTTTCCTTATCTTTTTCGCCGCCGGGGTCTTCTTGGTTTAACCGTTGACGTCCCGGGGTGTCTACCGGTTGAGACTTGGGGTTTGTTGGATTTCCGTTAGCGGTTTTGGGTTCCGACGGAGTTCGCGACGAAATAGTCGCGGTCCGGTTGTTGTTAGTCTTTGATGTTACTGGTTTGATCTGAGTTTTCAGTTTTACTTGATGGTTTTGACTTGTTGGTTTTTGATTGACGTCGCGGTCCCCTAGGCACGATGATTTCGGTTTTGTGGGTTTACTGTATCAGTGGTTGGGACCACTGATTTTACCTGATTAGGGTAAGGTGTTAATTTTGTGCTCTTGGATATTTTAGTAGGCCGCAAGGAGTCCTGATTTGCTTGTGAGGGTCGCGGGCGCGGTCTGTTATCTTCATGCCAGGTGGGTACCTTTGCTATAAGTGCAACAAGTGCAGTAAGTGCACTATATCATCGTAAAAGGCTCGTTAATTTGTCTAATAAAGTAGATGGACTGTTAAACCTTTCGCATAAATATTTTTGTTTATTCTAACATAATAATTGTGGCGACTGCGGTCGCGGGGCTCAACACACGCCGACACCGGCAAATTTTGGGGTGGGATGCAGCATGTACACAGGCGGATTGGCCTCCGCATGGGTGTACTTTTCCGGAGAAGTGGTCAACTTGACCCGTGTGCCTCACAAAGGGGTGGGAGCCGTGAGGACCTCTTCACGACAGCTAAGGTGGCCGCACTAGCTCCGTGAAGGGGTTAAAAGCATCAATGGGGTTGTGCACGAAGAGGGACTTCCGTCTCTCTGACAGGTACTCTGGGGTTGGTGCCCAGCTTATTTTGTGCAGGGTTTTAGCGAAAGGTTCCGGTGTAATTCGGTTTGTTCTTGAATCTATGTTAATCGTTAAGACATCTACTTTATTTGTCACTGACTTTACCCACTCCGTGACAGGTTTGACTAGGTGTAGTAGTCGGGACGACGGTGAGGCAGCGATTAAAGAACATTAGCTGGATGAGGTTTATTCCATTATTCTTGCTTGGGTTATCTCATCCCCTTGTTATCTAAGTTTAAGTTCTCAATTGCTTGACTGTGGAATGTTGTGGATGTTGGGTTGAGAGACGGTTTTGTGATGTGATCTTTATAATGTTCCTTAATGACTTATATGCGGCATGTTTTATACCGAACAAAAAGGGGTTTCGAAAATGTTTTCCAAAACTAAGTGTCGTGTGGGCACTGCTTTGAAAACCTGTGGATTTATCCTTTCCGAAACGATGTAGCCGCCTTACTGTGAATATGTAGACGTTTTTAAAGGAATGGGTGTCGAGTGGACACCGTTTGCAAACTTGTAGGTTCCTCTTAATGTGATTAAATGTCTTTACATTCACGTACCTGTTGACTGTGACTGTGTGGTTAAAGATTGTATGTTGAATGTTATAAGTATGACGCCGTGCATATACAAAGGAGACTCTGTCCGCTTGAAGAGTGAATTTGTATATGTGGCGGTCTGACACGCACCGGGGGCGAGGCTGATACTTATTTGTTAAGAAAAAAAAAGTACATACGCATTTCCGTTTATCTTTACCTAAAAACCCCCGGGGCGTGACATCTTTGGGTTTTGGTGGCTGGGTTCCGGAACCAAAGGCTGGTTCCAGAATTGGCCACTTGGTTCCGGAACTGGCCATTTGGTTCCGGAACCAAGGGGGTGTACCGGTACCCATATGCAGGTACCGGTACCCAGTCACAGGAAAGCCCATTTGAGCTCGGACTTGCACAGTGGAAGGGCACTTCGGACATTTCACTGTTCCAACCACCCTGGGTATGTTTTATACACCTCGTCACCTGCTCCCTCACCCACCCTTCATCTTATCTCCTCCACCTTTCATCCTTGCTGCCAGAGAAGAAGAAGAGGAAGTAGAAGAAGAAAGGAAGAAGGAGTGTGTGTGTGCTGCTTGGTAGGAGTTGGCAGTGAGTAACCGTGCACGCGGGAGAAGCGTCATTCGAGGTAAGTTATACGATGGTGAATATAGTTTTGGATTATTGGTTTCCACCATGGATTTTATTGATAGAATTGTTTGGACTTTGAGCTGATTTTCCATCCTTGCACTCCCTGTGCTCTCGGGTTGCAAGCAGACTTTGGGAGTTACTGTGCAAATCCGAGGATTTGCATGCTTGCATGCATGCGTGTGGGGGCCCTCTTTGAGCTGAACAGAGGTATGCTAGTGTTACGGAATTTGAGTTGGCGTATTTCGTGAATGTATTAAGTCTTGAAGATTGAAGATGAAGAAACTTTGGATCGTATACCTCAATCTCAAGAAAGAAGAATTCAAAAGGATCAGGTACGTTTAACTAAAGAATTTTGATGATCCGAATACTTCTTATAGTGTAGAAACACCTGGAAGAGGTTTTAATTGCTTAAACATCAAAAACTGGACATGGGACATGTTCAGGATCCGGATCGTGGCTTGCAATCCGGATCCCGAAGGGTGTTTGTTCATACACTGGTTCAATCCGGATCGCAGCATCTTTTGATCCGGATCCCGAACACTGGTTTTACCTTTTGCTTTCCGATCCGGATCAGGATTTGCAATCCGGATCCCGAATGTGATGTTTGGTGAAACTGTATGAACGATCCGGATCGGGATTATGATCCGGATCCCGAACAAGTGTTTTCTGGAAACCGTCTTTCTTGCTTCTGCAATCCGGATCGCCAATTCCAATCCGGATCGCCGTCGGTAAATTTTCCAGAAAAGGCTGTTTTTGATCCTATCTTCTTCCAAGGGTTTCTAACCTATAAATAGGCCCTGTATTCATTTCTAGGGCATCCGCTATTACAGAAGAAAATAGCCGAAAAGAAAAAATCCACATATATAGAGAAGAAAGGAAATCAATAGATTTATTCTATGTTTCTTCATCTATATTGATTGATTTGATTCTAGGTTTTCCATACTCACATTTTGAGTAGAATCAAATCAATGAATACTTAGATGGTATTTCCGATCTATCTTTAATCTAAGTATTCGGCGGATCATCACCACCCAAACAAACAACGATTTACCCCAAAATCGGCGCGTGGACTCGCGTGGCCTTGTGGATTCAAGGTGCAACCGCTCTCGTGGATTCGGAGCGAGGTACGTTCGTGGATTCGAAGCGTGCCATTGGGTGAAGACCGTGGATTCGGTCGGACGTCGTGGACTCGACGTTGGACGCTGTGGATTCAGCGTTGGGCGCGGATCGTGGATTCGAGAAGCGTCGTGGAGCGAGCGGGAAGATCTACTAGGAGCGTATGGTAAAAGGTTGAGTCGTCTGTGAGTACGTTATATCACCTTGTACGTGTGTTAATTCTAGTGGATTTCGCCGTGTTATCGGTCCCGTGGTTTTTTACTCCGGTTTGGAGTTTTTCCACGTAAAAATCTTGCGTGTTCTTTTATTTTTCCGCATTGGGTTTATTGCGCAATGATTTTTTGAGTGTTTATTGTTTACACCTATTCACCCCCCTCTAGGTGTTTTTTCCCCTATTTAGATCCAATTACTTATAACCCAACAAGTGGTATCAGAGCGGGAATAGGGTTGTAAACAATGGTTGAAGGTGGAAACATCAATCGACCCCCTTTCTTTGATGGAACAAATTATGCGTACTGGAAAGTACGGATGAAAGCCTTTTTAATTTCCATCGACGAAAGGGTGTGGCAATCAATTGAATTAGGATGGTCTAATCCAACTGAAATTTTAGATGATGTTCGCACCTTAAAACCTAGGTCGAAATGGACCAAGGAAGAGATAGACTTATCTTCTTACAATGGCAAAGGAATTAATGCTCTATTTAATGCTTTGTCACAAACTGAGTTCTCTCGCGTCTCGGCATGTGAGACTGCGAAAGAAATCTGGGATGTTCTTCAAGTTACGCATGAGGGAACTAACCTAGTGAAGATTCAGAAACTGCAAATGCTCACGAGCAAGTTTGACTCTATCTCTATGGCAGAGAATGAATCTTTCACTGACTATTACACACGATTGCAAGACATCGTAAACTCATGTGCTAACTTGGGAGAGAAGATTCCAGAATTTAAAGTTGTAAGAAAAATTCTAAGAACTCTTCCTGAACGATTTCGCCCGAAGGTCGCAGCCATTGAAACAATTAAACACCCGGACGAAATGCGTGTAGAAGAATTAGTAGGTGCTTTACAAACTTATGAAATGACATTTCCTACTAACTATTCTTCTGGAAAGGCATCCTCTTCTAAGTCTTCAGGTTACGCATTGAAATCAACTAAAGAAGAAGACGCGGATTCATCCTCCTCGGACGACGACGAGAACCTTTCTATGGAGGACTTTGAGAAGCAGCTCGCTCTCTTGACAAGGAAGTTTCGCCGCAACTTTCGAAGGGGTAATTCAAGCAAAACTCCATCCTTCGGAAAGTCGAAGAAAGGCAAGGGTTCTTCAACTTACAAGTCAAGAAAGCAAGAGAACTTCTCAAAGGATAAGAAAAGTTCAGAGGGACAAGTTCAGTGCTTCAAATGTCGAGGCTACGGCCACATTGCAACGGAATGTCCCAACAAGAATCCGGCTAAGAAGAAAGCGATGCAAGTCGTTACTTGGGATGACAACTCCACGTCAAATGAGTCATCCTCAAGTGATGAAGAAGACAACGCGACAGCTTTCCACGCGTCCACTACATCTTCACCCTTCATGTGCTTAATGGCAAGTACATCCGACTCACTGTCCAACTCCACTGTTGAAAAGATTGCAACGGACGATGAATCAGATGATTCGGAAGGTGAAGATTTTGCTCTAGCCTACCACAACTTTTGAGGGATTCAAAGAAACTGGCTAAGCAAAACAAGGGGTTGAAAGGGAGATTGCAGGATCTCGAAGAAGAAGTAAAAAGGGTAACCTCTCTCTCAACCGATCTTGAAGTGGAAAGGGATAATCTGATTAAAACAAATGTTTCCCTTCAAGAGTCCAATGAGCAACTCGAGAAGAATTATATGGATATGGTGAACAAAGCGAATTACTTCTTGAAGCTCAACGGCGAGGCTCGACAGGAAAAATTGGAAATGACGGAGACCATACGCCAACTGAAGGATGACTTAAAGAGATTTTCTTCTGGAAGGAGTAAGTTGGACAGACTTCTTGGTCTTGGTCAAAGAAATAAGTTCGGCCTCGGATACACTCAAACTGGAGACATTCCAAGTTCGAGTGGTACAGTATTTGTGCCTCAGTCGGTATCTCCTCCTCCGACACCGGTGTTCACGACAAGCAACGACAACAAACCTACTACATCCTCCTCGGAATCGACAAGAATCAAGGTATGTTTTCGTTGTGGCATTTCAGGGCACATAAGGAGAAATTGCAAGACGGAAGCCAAACGCACACCTCAAGCACCTCTTGCAATGACTACCAAAAGGGCTATTCCTCGAAAATCAACTGCAACTCATTCAAAGGAAAAGAGCCTTGGTAGTACACCGCTCAAGACGACATCATCAAGGAGCAGCAATTCTTCAAGCAAGACGCTCTCACCTAGGAAATCAACTTCACGATCATTACCGACGCATTCCAAAAAGGTTTGGGTGCGCAAAGGTGAAATTTTCCCTTGTCTTGCTACCAATGTTTCCTTGCATGCATATGATAGTTCGTCTTGGTACCTGGATAGCGGGTGTTCCCGTCATATGACCGGTGACAAAAACTGTTTTCAAACATTTGAGAAAAACTCCGGAGGACTTGTTGTTTTCGGAGATGGTCGGTCTTCCAAAATTGTTGGAAAGGGAACGGTAGCTATTCCAGATGGCCCGGTTCTAGATAATGTGTTATTTGTTCATGGCCTTAAGACTAACCTCATAAGCATAAGTCAACTTTGTGATAGTGGTTATTCAGTTAATTTTTCATCTGATAAATGCACTGTAACTGACATGAACCATGCTTTCTTTTTAAAGGGGGTTAGATCAGAAAACAATTGTTATGTAGTTCCTCTAAGATTTCTGAAAAATGTAACCTAGCATCTTTGAAAAATGAAACACTTTGGCATGAAAGGCTAGGTCACATAAACTTTAAGGAACTTGCTAGAATTTCGAACAAAGATGTGGTCAAGGGGGTTCCGAAACTTTCTTTTGAACAAAACCTTGTGTGTGGCGGTTGCCAAAAGGGAAAACAGTCTAGGACTGCACACAAGAACTTGAACCACATAGGTACAAAACGGCCTTTGGAACTTTTGCATATGGACTTAATGGGGCCAACTCGTCAACCATCTCTGGGAGGTAAATGGTATATTTTCTTATTGGTTGATGATTTTTCTAGATATACTTGGGTAGCATTTTAAAAGAAAAAGCTGATACCTTTGATTCTTTTCTCGAAATCTGCAATCGTATTATGACTGAAAAGAATGATAGGATTACTCGAGTTAGGAGTGATAGAGGTGGGGAATTCATAAATTCCAAATTCATTGATTTTTGCACTTCTAATGGCATTAAACATGAATTCTCCGCACCTTACACACCTCAACAAAATGGTGTAGTCGAGCGCAAAAACAGGGTCGTACAGGAAATGGCACGTGTTATGCTTCACAGCCGGAACTTACCTTTTTATTTTTGGGCTGAAGCGGTGAACACTGCTGTTTATGTTATTAATCGCGTGTATTTGCGCCCGGGGACATTGAATACACCATATGAACTTTGGTTTTGTAGAAAACCTAACATCAAATATTTTCGCATCTTTGGGAGTCGGTGTTTTATTTTACGTGATCGTGAGAATCTTGGAAAATTTGACTCTCGAAGTGACGAAGGGATTTTCTTAGGTTATTCTACAAACAGCAGAGCATATCGAGTTTTTAACTTAGAATCTAAGACGATCGTAGAATCGATAAATGTTAAGGTAGATGAAGCTTTTCACTTTGAATCTGAAAAATCTACCCTCGATATCTCTCTTGATGATGATACACCTGCTAATGCATCTTCTTCTAACAATTCTTTCGATAATAATGATGATGCATCTAACGGTTCTTCAAGTTTATCTGATGTGCAGGAATCATCTCGTGTACCTCCGTCTACTCCTCTACCTCAAACGTTACGCATCTCCAAGGATCACCCTGAATCGAACATCATTGGAGATCCACAAGAAGGAGTTAGAACACGGAGACAATTGGTTTGCGGATTTGCATGCTATGTATCTCAAATCGAACCAAGGAATGTTGATGAAGCTCTCCAAGATGACTACTGGATTAAAGCAATGCAGGAAGAGCTCCATCAATTCGAGCGAAACAAAGTCTGGGAATTGACGAAGCCTCCGAAGCAACACAATGTGATAGGTACCAAATGGATCTTCAAGAACAAGAAAAATGAAGAAGGTACTATCATCAGGAACAAAGCAAGGTTAGTTGCTCAAGGCTACTCTCAAGTAGAAGGTATAGACTTTGATGAAACTTTCGCCCCTGTAGCTAGACTCGAGTCCATTCGTATATTGTTTGCGATTGCTTGTCATTTTAAAATCAAATTATTTCAAATGGACGTTAAGAGCGCCTTTTTAAATGGGTTTTTAAATGAGGAAGTTTATGTGGCTCAACCGAAAGGTTTTGTGGATCATAAACTACCTAACCATGTTTTTCGTCTGAAAAAGGCTCTTTACGGTCTGAAACAAGCACCGCGAGCATGGTACGAAAGGTTGACAAAGCACCTTTTGGAAAAGGGCTACACTCGAGGGGGAGCTGACAGGACTCTCTTTGTGAAGCATTATCAAAACAATTTCATAGTTGCTCAAATCTATGTCGATGACATTGTTTTTGGAGCAACAAGAGATAATGATGCTTCTAAATTCGCGGAGACCATGGAAAGCGAATTTGAGATGTCCATGATGGGCGAATTGACTTATTTTCTTGGATTACAAGTTAAACAAAACGATGAAGGAATTCACTTGTGTCAATCCAAGTATGCACTGGAGTTGGTCAAAAAGTTTGATCTTGAAAATTCTAAGGATTTTCCGACTCCAATGGGAACTAGCCATAAGGGACTTGGAAGTGAATCACAAAGTGAGAATGTAGACGAGAAACTGTACCGCAGTATGATTGGAAGTCTACTATATCTCACGGCTAGTCGCCCGGATATATCCTTCAGTGTTGGGATTTGTGCGAGATATCAATCAGCACCGAAGGAGGTTCACCTGAAAGCGGTGAAACGGATCATCCGATATATCAAAGGTACAATCAATTTCGGAATTTGGTATCCTATGGGAACGACTTTGGATATTGTTGGATACTCAGATGCCGATTGGGCTGGATCAGTGGATGACCGGAAAAGCACGAGTGGTGCATGCTTCTATCTTGGCCACTGCCTTGTTGCATGGCACAGTAAAAAGCAGAACTGCATAGCACTCTCGACTGCCGAAGCGGAGTACATTTCTGCAGGAAGTTGTTCAACCCAATTGATTTGGATGAAAAGCGTGTTGAGCGATTTCCGGATTTCAACATCTTCGGTAACCATTTTATGTGACAACACTAGTGCTATTAACATTTCTAAAAACCCTGTGTTGCACTCTAGAACAAAACATATTGAACTTAGATATCATTTTCTTAGAGAGCTAGTTGAATCAAACATTCTTCAACTGTCATATATTTCAACTGAGGATCAATTAGCTGATATCTTAACAAAACCTTTGGATCAAAAACGTTTTATTCACTTGCGTAAAGCAATTGGCATGCTTTCCTTGAAATAAACTCTTTTGAAACCTTTGCTTAGGTTAGGTTTTGTTTTTGTTTTTGTTTTGTTCTTTATCTATGTTTTGTACATAGGACATTAATTGAGCATAAATCATAATTGACTTTAATTGCATCCTTTTATGCATTTAGAAATTTATTATGCTTTTGATGTCATAATATTTCAATGTTGCAATGATCATTTACGTTAATTAAACCATCTTTTAAGTGATCAAAGTCAATTTCTCTCTCAATGATCTCTTGGTATAGTCATTATCATATTTGATTGCTTAGTCGAGTATGAATTCGAGATCAATGGTTTGGTTGAATACTTTATATATTAAATAATTGATAGCCAATTGAGGGGGAGTCAATGAAATGTAAAATGCTCAAAAGATGTGGAAAGAGTTACATCCCAATGAGGAGTGTGAAAACTACCACCACATGGAGAAAATAAAAAAAAAAATACTCCATGAATGAAAAGCAAATTTTTGTTTTGAAAATTGTTGATGAAATTCATATTGAAATACTTGACTCAGTCGTATTTCATGGTTGGTATAAGGTGGGATTTTTAGTAAAAGATGCTCAAAGAGCCACTCCTTCAACAGATTGTCTAGATATATTATCTAACTTATCTGGGATTTCAAACATCTATTGATCTTGGTACTTCATTTTCTTTACTAAAATTGATGATTTGATAAAGGCATTACACATAAGATCAGGATAGATGTAATTGAAGTTGTTCAACTTTAAGTGTTTTAACTTTCGTAAATTTTCGTTTCATTTTTGGGTATTTTTGATAGATTTTGCATAATCTATTTCTTGTTGTATGAAACGATGTCTTTTGTTTAAAGTTGACATGGTAAAGTGCTTACATACTTTTTCTGGATTTTATGGAATTTTTCTGAATTTTTCTGGAGAAAAAGTTGAAGCCGATCCGGATCGGGGTAAGTGATCCGGATCCCGAACGCAGGATTCTTCCTGCGGGTAGCCGATCCGGATCACATTCTCGATCCGATCCGGATCACGGCTAGGGTTTTTATAAGAACAAAGAGGATTTGATTTCTTTTACCCTAATCTTTTGTTCTAAAATCTCTAGAGCTTCTCTCTCTAGATTTCTTGCATTTTGGAGCTTCCAAACTCAAAGTTCTTCGGATTCAAGTAAGTTTTATTGATCAAAACTCGGTTTTTACGGTTTTTCATCAAACGTGTGTTGAAATCTTGAAACTTTTTCGTTTGTGAATGGTTTTTGATCAAATTTCTTTTGAAATAAGGACTCTGGGTCAATTAGTTTTGCTTTTATGCTGGGTTTTCTCAAGATAAACGAGTTTTTAGGCTTCGATTTCTAAAAATTCTGGTTTAGGGCATAAAAGAGGAATTTTTGAAAATCATGGAATTGATCTATTTTTAAAATTCTTTTTGGAAAACTAATTTGATTCTTGGCTTCTCTACATGATTATGATTGTCTAGGTACAATGTTTCAAATTTTTCAAAATTGACGATTTTTCATGTGTTCTTGAGTTGGCTCTGCACAGGACACCTCTTAAACTCAATCCTGATGGCACTCTCCTGGTTAATCCTGCTACTGGTCACGATGGTGCACACGAGCACATCTGTTAAAGAAGAACCGGGTGTTTCAACTCAAGACAAAACGAACGAAGCCAAGGAGGACAGCTCGGATTACGATGAGGAAGAATGGGACGAATTCTTCAAAGATGTTCAACGAAAAATTGATGAGGAGGACAGGAAATTTACCAAAGGAAAAAGTTTGACAACTGCATTGTGGCAAACTGTGATCGACAGGATCTGTTTGGAAGGAACTAAATCAGTTGACGGCAAGAGTGTCAGATCCAAACATCTACGACTGGAGTACCGTTTTCTAAACTTCATAACATGTTATAACATTCTGCCCAACATGCAGACCAAGGTTGTGAGATGGGAGCGGCTGCTATTCCTATATCTCATAGGTCATCCCTCTGAGGCTATTGGATTGAATATGAATATTCCCTATATAATTTGGAACAGAATGTCAAGATACATTGTGCATCCTCATCCCTCTGAGCGACTTCCATTTCCTCTACTCATCATGAGGATCTTACGAAAGTTTGACATTGATGTAAGCTCAACATCATATCAGCACAGTTGCGGGATGATAGATGAATCAACAATTGTGAAGTCACTTCACAAATTACCTCATGTTATTGGAAAGAAACCTTGTGACGGCACCTCGGCCTCAACGCCTCGACAAGAACCCGGCACGGATGATGAAGCATCATTAACTTCGATTTTCAAGTTACAGCAACGACTATCTGTCAAGCAGGAACAAATGTTGAAGGAACAACAAAGGATTGCCAATGAGCTTGAGATAACAACAGCAGCTCACATTACCATCACGAAGAAGATAAATTCAATGGACAAGCGGATGCGAAAGATAATGTCTAAGATAGGTTGCACAAGTTCTGAAGATTCAGATTCTGACAACTAACTATCTTTGACTCATTTCTTTTTGTGCAGGATTTTTAGGTTTTAGTCTTATTGATTCTTTTAGTTTAGTTCTCAATTTGTGCATATTAATAGAACTTTTTTTTTACTCTCCTTACATATTGTAGCTCTTGCTACGTTTTGGCTGTGTTTTGTGACAAAAAGGGGGAGAGAGTTAGAGAGAGTTAGAGAGAACTCTGAACAATGAAACAATGAATGATTGTGAATATCAACCTTGTGAATATCAAGGTAAGTATCTTCAACTCAACTTTGGTTTTTATTTGTTGATTTGTGACATGCCTCTATACTAACTATTCGACTAACTATTTGGGCATGTAATATGACTAACAAGTTGATGTTGGACTAACATACTTTGACATTTGGTTTTCGATTGCTTAGAAGATATGTTGGTTTTAACTATGATTCTCTTACATATCTGAATTTTTCAAATGTCATGATGAGAATAAACTCTATCTCTGTAGTTGTTTTTGAATGTTTCAATTCTTGAGGTATCTAACGATTTGGTTTGTCAAGAATGCCTTCTGTGTGCAGAGATTACAGATGTCTAAGTCTAGAGTCTGTTCTAGGAGTTTATCTCATGTTTTTAATTTCTGGATCTCTTTTGTAAATTTTTGTTGTATGGTGATAGCAACAAAAATATCTTTTTGAATTTTCTTTTGTGGATTTGTGTTTTGTCACGAAACCGCCAAAGGGGGAGATTGTTACGGAATTTGAGTTGGCGTATTTCGTGAATGTATTAAGTCTTGAAGATTGAAGATGAAGAAACTTTGGATCGTATACCTCAATCTCAAGAAAGAAGAATTCAAAAGGATCAGGTACGTTTAACTAAAGAATTTTGATGATCCGAATACTTCTTATAGTGTAGAAACACCTGGAAGAGGTTTTAATTGCTTAAACATCAAAAACTGGACATGGGACATGTTCAGGATCCGGATCGTGGCTTGCAATCCGGATCCCGAAGGGTGTTTGTTCATACACTGGTTCAATCCGGATCGCAGCATCTTTTGATCCGGATCCCGAACACTGGTTTTACCTTTTCACTTTTCCGATCCGGATCAGGATTTGCAATCCGGATCCCGAATGTGATGTTTGGTGAAACTGTATGAACGATCCGGATCGGGGATTACGATCCGGATCCCGAACGTGTGTTTTTCTGGAAATCGTCTTTCTTGCTTCTGCAATCCGGATCGCCCAATTCCAATCCGGATCGCCGTCGGTAAATTTCTCCAGAAAAGGCAGTTTTTGATCCTATCTTCTTCCAAGGGTTTCTAACCTATAAATAGGCCCTGTATTCATTTCTAGGGCATCTGCTATTACAGAAGAAAATAGCCGAAAAGAAAAAATCCACATATATAGAGAAGAAAGGAAATCAATAGATTTATTCTATGTTTCTTCATCTATATTGATTGATTTGATTCTAGGTTTTCCATACTCACATTTTGAGTAGAATCAAATCAATGAATACTTAGATGGTATTTCCGATCTATCTTTAATCTAAGTATTCGGCGGATCATCACCACCCAAAACAAACAACGATTTACCCCAAAATCGGCGCGTGGACTCGCGTGGCCTTGTGGATTCAAGGTGCAACCGCTCTCGTGGATTCGGAGCGAGGTACGTTCGTGGATTCGAAGCGTGCCATTGGGTGAAGACCGTGGATTCGGTCGGACGTCGTGGACTCGACGTTGGACGCTGTGGACTCAGCGTTGGGCGCGGATCGTGGATTCGAGAAGCGTCGTGGAGCGAGCGGGAAGATCTACTAGGAGCGTATGGTAAAAGGTTGAGTCGTCAGTGAGTACGTTATATCACCTTGTACGTGTGTTAATTCTAGTGGATTTCGCCGTGTTATCGGTCCCGTGGTTTTTTTACTCCGGTTTGGAGTTTTTCCACGTAAAAATCTTGCGTGTTCTTTTATTTTTCCGCATTGGGTTTATTTGCGCAATGATTTTTGAGTGTTTATTGTTTACACCTATTCACCCCCCTCTAGGTGTTTTTTCCCCTATTTAGATCCAATTACTTATAACCCAACAGCTAGGACTCTGGGGAGTGTGTTAGAAGATTGATTGGAGCTCCGTAGATTTTTCCGGGACGCCCGACAGTGCGCGCGCGCGCGCGTGGCGCAGTGCAGTTTTTCGGCAGTTTGGAACCCGGCCCTTCTCCGACTTCGGCGCGGCCTTCGGAAAGCATTTGAGGTGGGTTGGATTTTCTTCAAAAATTATGGAATGCCCTCTAATGCTTCAGTATGCACTTTGATCATGTCAAAACTGTATATTTTAGCTATTAAATAATCTGATAGTTGCCTAGAAAATTGCAGAAAAATTATCTGAACCCCGGAATATTTTTAGTAGACTCTTGACACTATATGACACTAGACTGCATGCTTAGTTGGCCTCATTTAAGCACCTGAACCGTTTTAAAAATTCGAAAGCCCGTTTTATTGAAAAAATCTACTTTTAAAAATGGTTTTAAAATTTCTGAGGTTTCTAGAGATGTGGCATGGGTTCGGGGTGCATGTTCTCTCGTGCCGGGGGGCCGAGGAGATATTTATTGATTATTAGAGCTATTGTTTGATTGTTAGAGATTTACTAGTGTCGTTGGGGGTTCTATGTGAGCACTTCAGATTGAGTCGTGGAGTTTACTCCAACCTTGACATGAGTGCGAGTCGTCTGTTCACTGTGTTTTCGATCTATTTGATCGTGGATTATAGCCTGCTGAGACTGAGGTTTTATGCCAGTTGTGAGATACTTGAGTTCGCGGGGTCGCTCCCCGCGAGCTACGCTCCGGATGCGATGATGATACCGAGCCTGACGAGGCTGCGATGTGGTTACTGAGATAGTCCTTGAGGGACACCCTACGTAAGACCAAGCCCTGTTTGGGCATGAGTGGCAGTAGATGAGCGCAGGCTTGACTGGTCCAAAGAGGGACAGTCATTGAGATTGGGTGATATGTGTGAGTGAGTTTCATTGCATGTTCATAGATGAGCATTTCTTCGAGCATATGTAAGGCATATAGCTGTAGATTTTCAGCTTTCCATATCTATCTACCTATTTGTTTACCTTACTTGTGCCTCCGGTGGACTTAGTGGGCATACCGTGTGCTTTGAGGACGGTACCCACTGAGGACTACCTTCTGCAGTAGTTCTCACACCCGCTGCGGTGCAGGTTTTCCTGAGGCGGCTGTTCCGACTCCTTCCCGTGCGGAGTCTTCAGATCGAGGTAAGGGCGTGGCCGGCTAGTCGCTTACCCGGGTCTGTATAGTTTAGAGGTAGCTGTACCCTTTTAAGTTTCCACTTTTGTAGAGTGAGGCTGAGAGAGAGTTGTGTTTATGTTACTTTCTTAGCCACCAGACTTTGTATTTTGGATTTTATTTCTTTTGTGTGGATGTTTAGTTTTATGTTTCTTAGCATCTTAGTTACCTTCAACTCTGATATCTGTTTAGCTATAGACTTCTTTTGCAGGGTAGACGCTTCGTCTGTACGGCAGTTTCCGTACAGATGGCGGATCTGTTAGCGAGCCCGGGTCGCAGTTTCGACCCCGGGGCGTGACATTGGTGGAGGGTAGCTGAGTAGCGTTTGCGAATTCAGTATGGATCTTGACACGAGAAGACAAGAAGTTATGCAACCGGTGTATTTCCTATGTGAAGGTGCTACGGAGGAATCTTAAAGGGCGCAAAGCGGCTTGGAAACTGGAATCGAATGTGAGGGAGTGTCTTCCAGACTCGCTTGGCGTAGGTTGAGGTTATGTTTCGAGGACGAAACTTCTTTTAAGGGGTGAGTGATGTAATGTCACGACCTATCCTGCATTTCTTTAATCCCTTTCGGGATAAATTGGTTGTTAGGGGCTTAGTTTATCGAGTTTTCTTGGGTAGAATGTTGGCGCATGCGGGTATTTTTCTATGATAGAGCCTGAAAAACGGTGAACGGCACTGCGATCGGATCTGAAATCCGACTTACGGATCTCCCGGAATGAGGTTTTGTAGGTCGCGGTATCCATAGTGTGTACCGGAATCCGTGCTAAGAGTTTGGCACGCTTTTCGAGGAGATGGCGATTTTATCTCTTGTAACTAAAATTAAGAATATCCTTAGAGTACCGGATATGGGGATTTTCCTTTATACGTACATATGAAAAGGAAAAATAAAAGAAATAAATTAATAATAAGATATAATTATACCCCGTTCACAGAAAAGAAAGAAACCCTAGTTTTAAAAGATCGCCTCCTCTAACCCTTCCCTCTGGTGCGTGCCGAAGACCAAACGAAACCCTAGTTCGGAGATAGAAAAGAGAGAAAAGAGAGCGGACCTTCCACCTTCTTCGATCAACGTGCCGGAAGCCGGGAACGAGACGTCACCGTCATCGGAGAGCGGATCTTCCACCTTCTTCGATCAACGTGACGGAAGCCGGGAACGAAACGTCACCGTCATTGGAGGGCGGATCCGGATTTCCCACCACCGCAAAGAACGGGATCGAGTCGTCTTTTCCGGTAGATCAAGGTATGCGGCTTTAATTTTCGTGTTTCCGTCGTTGTCATAGGTGTCGTGGTTTCGTCGCCGTCGCGTCGCCGCCGCAGCGCCCGGGCGAACCGCCGCCGCCGCCCCGTGGGACGGAACCGCGCGGGCATTGCCGCAGACACCGCGCCGCGCGGCCCTGCTGCCGCTCGGGGTGCCGCCCGCAGGCGGCGCGCGCCGCGCGTCCTTGTGCCGCGCGGGGCGCCGCCCGCAGGCGGCGAGCGCCCGCGCGGCCTGCTGCCGCGCGGGGCGCCGCCCGCAGGTGACGCGCTCCCGCAGCGGCGCGCGCGCGCGCTGCCGCGCGGGGTGCCGCCCATAGGTGACGCGCGCCCGCGCGACTTGTTGTCGCACGGGGCGTCGCCCGCAGGTGGCGCGCACCCGTGCGACCTACTGCCGCGCGGGGCGCCGCCCGCAGGCAGCAGCGCCCGCGCAGGCAGATGTCGCGCGGGGCGCCGCCCGCAGGCGACGGTGCCCGCGCGGGTAGGTGCCGCGCGGGGCGCCGCCCGCAAGCGGCGCGTGGCCTGCCGTCGCGCGGGGCGCCGTCCGCGAGGACGCGAGAGGGAGTTCGGCCACACGAGGGGGGGGGGGGGGGGACTATTTTGCAACGTTCACCGCGCGGGGGGGGGGGGGTTGTCTAGCCCCGCCGCCCGGTCTGCGTTGTCCACCCGTGCGTTTCCTAGTCCGATTCAATACTCGGGTGGGCTAGGTTCTAAATTAGGCTTTTCTAACATCTTTGTTGGGACTTTTAGGGGTCCGAGAATCGTGCAAGGCCGCAGGACGGTTTAAGGCGTTCCGTCGACGCGACTTGAGGTGGATACCTTTGTTGTGTTTTGAAGTATGGTTTCATCTCATAATATGTAAGAGTAGAGTATAGTTGCTAATGTTATTGTCTAACCTCTTTTCGCATGAGTATCCCTCCTTATTACTATCTGTTGCGACTGAATGTCGCGGTGCTCTACGTTACACATTGACTGCGGTCATTCTGCTCAAGGTTTGCTTACACGTACACAGACGGTTTGGCCACCGCATGGGTGTACTTTTTCGGAGAAGTTGTCCGATGACCCATGTACCCCACAAAGGTTAAAGTGTCGTGGTGGGGACGCCTCGTGGTTACTTACGGTGCCGCACAAGTACCGTGGAGGAATTAAAGCACAAAGGTGAGAGCAAAGTGTTCACTTTTACCCGAGGTCTTTAGACCTTTTGGCAGGTGCTTGTTTCGATTTACAGGGGGTGCGGGGGATTCATGAGGGAAAGTTTGGATGCTCTGGTTTATCGGTTTTCCTTTATTTCAGTATTTACCGCTTTTTACTTGTTTACATCTACTCTTCTTATCACTGACTTCCCACACTGTGACAGGTTCGGTCGAGGGTAGGACCCGGGACGACGGTGAGGCTGCGAATAGAGGGTTTTAGCCCGTTTGGTGCTAGTGACACTTCTTTTTCTTACTTTGATTATCTTGGTTAGTGAGTTTTGTGATTGCCTTTATTGTGGAACTATGTGGATGTTGGATTGAGCTTTTGACTTAGCGTTGGACCATCTTTAATATGTTTCTATTAGGCTTGCATGCGGCATGTTTTAAAGTGGGAAAATGATTGCGAAAACGTTTTCAAAATTGAGTGTTATGTGGGCACTGCTTTACAAACCAGTGGATTTATCCTTTCAAATTTATATTGCCGCCGAAAGAGAAATTGTCAAAACATTTTAAAACCCTAGTGTCGTGTTGACACCGATTTGGCAAACTTGTGGCTTTATCCTAGTTCAATCTTGTGTTAATGTTAGTAGTTGTAATAAATTGTATTTCCCCTTTAGCTCTCAACGTGACTGTGTGTGAGGACCCGAATCCCCACGACAGGATTACTGTTGGTTCGGCAGCTTCTGGAGGCCTTTTGTTGAGTGTTGGTTGTATTTGCGCGCAAATCGGACTTCAAACTGGACTCAGCGCGAAAAATGGATCGAGTTGGTGTGTTCGGATGCCCCCGTAAATCTTTAGAGGTGGTTCTGTGCGAAACGGATATCGTATTTGGATTCAGCGCAGAAAAACGATAGAAATCGGCTATTTGGTTGTATTTTTTGGAGTCCGGATGAGAAAAATGGGGCAACCGGAAGTTTTGGGGGTCTCTCGGGTGCATGGAGGAGCCGTGGATCGGGGTGCCACGTGGCGGCGCCCGATTGGACCGGCGCAGAAGGTGCGGTCCACGGGGACGCCAGGCGGTACGCGTGGCGGGCCTTGGTTGGCCCGCCGCCGCGCGCACGTGCGCGCGCAGCGCGGCCCCCCGCGTGAGGGACATGCGGCGCGCGCCCATTGGCGGCGCCGCGGCCGCCCGGATCAAGCCGTGTGGCTTGATCCGGGCGGCTCGTCCCGGGCGATGTGGCGGCCCGGATGGCCGCCACGTGTCTGGCGGGTCGGGCCCGTACAGTAGCTGCAATGAGAGGGAGTTGAGGGATTTAATGTGTTTTCTCCTTCTTCTTCTTCCTTTCTTCTCCTTATTCTTCTTCCTTTCTTCTCCTTCTTCTTCCTCCTTCTTCCTTCTTTGGACTGGGATTTTTGGAGGACCTTCTACAGAGCATCACCAACATCTCTTCTACAGATTCATCACCTTAGGTGGGCCATTGGAGCTAGCTTGATCATCTTTTTCCCTTGTTGAAGCACAAGCACCATTGCTGGATTTTCGGAGCTTCACCGTCGCAGTTTAGTGCAAAAATTTCCCACGCTTCGTTTCTTGGAATGTCGAGCTGAAATTTGGAGGGGATCTCCAAGACAGGTAAATCTACAACTTTGATATTCAGTGTTTTGCTTGGATCATGAGTTTTCTTGGAGCATTTCTGGGTGTTCTGCAACCTTCACGCACAGATCTTATTATTGGACACCTTGAAGTAATATTGGGTTTTCTCTTTCATACGAGCTCGGAATTGGAGATCTTTTGCTCAATCTCTATCTACTATCGACAAGGAATCCATTGCCACCTTTCTCACTGTATTTGGAGCTCCTTTGGACAGGTAAAATTCCCAATCTTTCCAGCTCTGTAGTGCTAGTTTTTACAGAGCAGAATTTTGTTGGAATTGCATGTTTGTATGGTGATATCTTTGAGTTCAGCATGTTTTTGGGAGATTTCTTTGTATGGAGTTGTTAACAGGGTTATGAGGAACATTTTTCATGTTGGTACTTAAGTGGAATACCTGCTAGATTAATTCCTAAAAATCTACGAACACTATGCTGAAAATTTGGTGGTTGCCGCGTTGTTTTGAGTGTATCTTGGCCTACAGTTGTCGGAACGAGGTGTATAAATACTCGATTTGTATCTACTCGTCACGAGGATCGTAACTGTGATTTTTCTAGATTTTTTGGAGGTTTCCATGCAGGTGAAAACCCACTTTTCTGTGCCGGTTTGTAAAACAGCAAGTGCTGTTTTTTTCGGTGTTGACCGTGGTGTTGTTTGTGGGCCGTTTGTCAGTGGACTTGGCGGTGGTGTGGCTGAGATGTTGGTCGTGGCTGAAGCGCGAGCGATGATGTGCCGAGGGTGCGGTTTCGGCGGATGTTGATAGCGGGTGACTGCGCACTTCACCGACTTCGGCTTTGCCTGCGGAAAGCGTTTCAGGTGGGTTGCTTCGTCTCCAGAACCGGTGGACGGTTCTCCAATTCTATTTGTTAGTATGCATGCATGTTTAGAGCACAGTATATGTGATTGTGGGGTAAGCTTAGTAATGGTAATTGTATAAGGGAATAGCAAGGTTTATATGCATGTTGTGCCTTATGGGAGTTGTAATAGTGGATGATTATGTTATGGTTAACGTAAGCTTACCTATGGGAATGTTACCCTCTATGATTGGTAGCATGCATGATTTAATGTACAACCAATATGAGTGAGATGTAAGCTTGGAAAATGGCCTAGATCATGTGGATTGATGCTTACTTGATTGTTATACATGTTTTGGTGGATTGGAGACCTAGCATATTGTAGATGGTTATGTTTATCCCACACTAAATGATATAGAGATCATACAAGATTATTTATTAGCCTATTTATGTGAGATTGGTATATTATAGCAGGGATACATTAGCATGCCTTGTTAACACATAACCTTGCATGAGAAGTGTTAGCATGCCGTGCTATTATGTGTTTCATTCTCTTTTATCGTTTATGAGGACAAAAGCATGCTTGTATGGACATCTAGATAGGCCATTTTATTATCGCTACACTATTATGCTGGAATTGACTTAGGAGAAACCATGATTATTTATTTTCTCCTTTCTTTCTATCTTTTGTTACATGTTGCTCGGGTTCGAGCAGGGGTTTGGGATAGTGTAGTCGAGACCATGAGTCAGGGACAGGTTGTCCAGGTTTGTGGTGTATTGCGGCGACCGCGGATCTTGGGCGGTTGATCGGACGTTACTTTTGCATCTGATTGAGGACCGGGGTTTTCTTTAGTGGATGGGTTTTCCCACTATGATCAGAGTCGTGATCCAGTCCTGCTATATTATGATACTTGTTACAGTGATACTTTACTCGAGCAGGTCGCTCCCCTCGAGTGCCACTCCGGAGTAGGCTTATGACCGAGCCGTGTGCCGGTCGATTGGTTATATTGGGATCGAGCCGTGCGCCGATGTAGTGACCCGACCCTTAGGGGTATTTTTGAACTCGCATGTAATCGCTTAGGCCTTAAGCGAAATAAAATTATTTAATTTTCTTAAGTCGGCCGGGACGAGGTGTGTGTATTTTTCTGCGATAGAGCGCAAAAAACGGGGACCGACGGTGCGATCGGATTCGAAATCCGATGTCGGGATCTCCCGGAACGGGATCCTTAGTGACGCGGTAAATAGTCACGCATCGGAAGCCGTGCAAAATATCTTGCACCCGTTAGAGATAAGGTGGGTTATCCCAAAGGGGGATGATTAATTAATTAATCAATTATCCGATAAGAGGAGTTCGGATTCTCTTACGAATTAATTAAAGGATTTAAATTGGTGGGATTTTATCTCGTGGATTGGATAAGAGATAAAATCCGGATATTTAATTTGGGGATTTATTTCCCCTGATTATTTAATAAAGGTGATTAAATAATCGGTGACCAGGATTTAAAATTAAGATTTAAATATCCGGTAATTTGAATCCAATTGGGAATTTGATTTCCCATGATTATTTAATAAAGGTGATTAAATAATCGGTGGTCAGGATTTAAAGGTGAGAAATATCCCGTCAGTCGGATATTTACTTGAGAAATAGAAACGGGGAATTTTGGGTTTTTTTTCCTACGTACGTAAATAAAGAGGAAATAAATCAAACGATCAAATATGAGGGATCGACGGTAAGGATTAATTAATTAAGGAACTAATTAATTAAGGTCAAATATCCGAGGAGGGCTTTGACGGTGTTACGTGTGAAATTAGATAAAAAAAGGGGATAAATAAATAACAGATTATTTATTCCCCCGTTACCAACGAAACCCTAATTTAGAATTACCGCCTCTCAAATCGCCCCCTTCGTGCGTACCGAAAACCCCAACCGGTGAGGAGAGAAAAAGAAAAGAGGCGGAACCCTAACCGAAGAAAGGAGAAGGGAAAAGAAAGGAACCCGATTGCTCCGAACATCGATCGGAAGGCAAAAGTGAGACCGGGCGTCCTTCCCGACAATCTTCGGTAAGCAAAATAATTTTTAGAATTTTTTTGGGAATTTTTCCGTCGCTTTTTGTTAAGTAATTTTTGGACTCCTCCGTCGTCCCCGTCACCGACGTCGTCCCCGTCGCCGCGAAACGGACGGCGAAGGCGGAGAGGACCGCGGACGGCGAAGACGGAGGAGGGTCGCGAACGGCGAAGGCGGCGACGGAACCGCGTGAGCGCCGCGCGAGCAAACCCGCGCGGGGCGCCGCGCGGGCAACCCACGCGGGCGCCGCGCGGGGCGCCGCGCGGGCAACCCGCGCGGGCGCCGCGCGGGGACCCCGCCCGCGCGGGCGCCGCGCGGGTCTGTGCCCGCGCGGGCCCCCGCGGGCGCCGCGCGGGGCGCCCGCGCGGGCACCGCGCGGTGCGCCGCGCGGGGCCCGCCCGCGCGGGCGCCGCGCGGGCCCGCGCCGCGCGGGCGCCCGCGGGCCCGCCCGCGCGGGCCCGCACCCGCGCGGGCGCCGCGCGGGGCCCCGCCCGCGCGGGCGCCGCGCGGGGCCCGCCCGCGCGGGCGCCGCGCGGGCACCGCGCGGGCCCGCACCCGCGCGGGCGCCGCGCGGGCGCCGCGCGGGCGCCGGGGCCGCCCGCGGAGCCCGCCGTGCGGGTTCGAGCCGCGCAGGGCTCCGACGGGCGGCGACGGCGGTGCGGGGAGTGTTCCGGTTTGGCGACCGGACGGTGCCGGGCTCATTCCGTCAATTTGTAAAGTGGGGGTTTTTCCGTTTTGAGGTGTTAGTGTGTGTTTTTGACCATAATTTGTCCGTGCGGACTTTTCCTAGGTCCGGGTGCGCAGCGGGGGAGCGCGAAGGATATAGGTGTTCCGATTGCTCTCCAACAAGGTGGGTACAGTTGCTATAAGTGCAACAAGTGCAGTAAGTGCATCTATCGACATTAAAAGTGCTCTCAATTTACCTAACAAAGTAGATGTACAGTTTAACCTTTCGCATAAATGTTTTTATCTAACATCTGATGCGGCTGCGGTCGCGGTGCCCACGACACGCCGATCTCGGCAATCCCATGGTTGGATGTTGCACGTACACAGGCGGTTTGGCCACCGCATGGGTGTACTTTTCCGGAGAAGCGGTCTATGTGACTCGTGCTCCCCACGTGAGGTGGGGACCCCTTCACGGCGGCTAAAGGTACCGCACTAGCCGGGGAAGGGGGCATCAATTGTCCGGTTCGGGGAGATGTTGACAACCCCGACGGGACGGTGGCACTAAAGTAAACAAAATGAGCAATGTGAGTGCAGGTGTTAGCGAAAGGTTCTGGTGTATTCGGTTTGCTTTTCCTTCCTTGTTGTTATTTAAACATCTACTTTGTTTGTCACTGACTTTACCCACTCCGTGACAGGTATTCCTAGGTGCGTTAGCCGGGATGGCGGTGAGACAGCGTCGCGAGGACCGTAGTCGGGCGCTTGGTTATCTCTATTATATCTCTATTATATCTCATTTCTTTTACGCTATTTTAGTTGATTTGCTTGTGGACTACTTTAGTTGTGGATTACTTTAGCCATGGACTTGTATTAGTTAGCACTGTGGATGAGGTGTATCTTTATGCTTTGATACTCTTAGTGGTGTTTTCATTCGCGGCATGGTTTCAAGACAAATATTTGATTGCGAAAACGTTTTCTCAAACAAGGTGCCGAGTGGGCACGGATTTTACAACTCTGAGTTTTATCCTTTCCAAACTCTGACGCCGCTTTATAAACCTGCTTTAATTGGTGTTGATTGTCTACTGTGTGGTTGTTGGTTGGTAATTAATGTGTGACATTTGTGATTGAATTGTATGTGTAAATGAGACGCCGTGCATACACAAAGGAGACTCTGTCCGTGGACAGAGTGAATTTGTGTATGTGGCGGTCTGGCACGCACCGGGGTCGAAATTTGTATTACCTTATTAAAGAAAAAAAATAGACACGCATTTTCCCGCTTCAATTGACTCAAAAACCCCCGGGGGCGTGACAGATTAAATGGTATCAGAGACAAAATACAACCACAACCATAGTAGACGTGATTTACATCCACAGTGCAAGGTGCCACAAGCAAATTGGACATGAGATAACCAAGGTGTAGGTGTAGTACGTGAGAGTACGGGGAAATGGGGACGTAACATAGGTGAAATCGTGAGGCGATGTGATAGGGTTGTAACCATAGGGTTGACACGGTTTCTTTGGTGACAGCAAGCAATGGCTCGGACTAGGTCGTCCACCGAGAATGCGGACGCGGACGGAGCGGCCGCAACTGCCGCGGAAAACCAGACCCTTCGGCGACAACTGCGGGAAATGACCGGGCAGTTAGCGACGCTGACGGAGCAGGTTCGTCAGCTGACGCAGCGACAGGCCGCCGCTACCACCGAGCGCGAACCGACCCCTCCGCCCGAAACCACAGCACCCACTACGGAGCCCCAAGGGGGGGGTGGTACGACGACGGAACAGCCCCCAGCCCCAAGGGAAGTACCCACCCCAACGACTTCGGGGCCCGTGATGGGAGTGACAACGGGGGAGGCAGGGACGACCCCTGCTCTTGGGGGATCCGCCATCGCAGGAGGAACCGCGGAGCAGCGAGCGACGCGGGAGAAGGTCAGGACGAATTTGACCGAGTTCAAGAAGCATGACCCACCCACCTTCGAGGGAGAAACGACCGACCCATGGGTCGTCGAGAAGTGGGTGGATACCATGGAAAAACTGTTCGAGGATTTACTGATGGAGGAACAAGAGCGGGTTCCGCTAGCTGTCCACTTTTTGGAAGGGAACGCACACATCTGGTGGAAGACGGTACGACCGGATCCGTCCACCAACGACCCGCTACCGACATGGTCGGCCTTTAGGAAGGAACTCTTCGGCGCATTCTTCTCTGAAAGCGTCAAGCGGCAACTGGAAGACGATCTGAAGAACATCAGGCAAGGGAGCCGCTCGATCATGGAGTATCAAAGGGAGTTTGTGAGGTTGGTCAATTGCGTCCCGTTTGTCGTACGGGATGAACCTCACAAGGCCCGTCTTTTTGTGGATGGACTGCGGAGCGACATCTTCGAGATGGTTCAGGCGGCGGACCTGCACACGTTCCGAGAGGTGGTGGACAGAGCTACCATCGTGGAACGGGGGTTCGCTATAACCCGAGCTCGACGGGAGGGATCGGAGAATAACCGGGAAAGGAAACGAACTCAGACCTACCCGGGAGGGGGCCCTCCTAGCGGGAGCCGACCCCCAAAATACCCCAAGACACAACAAGGAAACAGGAGTGCGCCGGCCGGCAAGCCTCGACCAACAAACAAGCCGTGCGTTATTTGCGGAGCGCCCCATCCGGTGACGGAATGCCCCAAGAGGCAAGATCACTGCTACCGCTGCGGCAAACAGGGACATCTTCGATACAACTGTCCCCAGAACCCTGGAGCGGCCTCTTCCGCAGCTTCCACCCCAATGGCACAGGCACCAGGACGGGGTAGAGCGCCGACGGGAGCCCCTCCACACCTACCGGCACCAAAAACGGGAGGGGAGTCGCGGCCGCAACCCGGAGGAAGACTCTACTCCATGGACCAGCACGGAACGGTACCGCCAGAGGAAGTGGTAGCAGGTATTACCTCCGTCTCTAATTTTCGAGCTCGAACTCTGTTTGACACCGGGGCGACTCGCTCCTTTATTTCCCGTACCTTTGCACAAGCCCATCAGTTAGAAAGTAGTCCTCTGGATGTCTTGATGACCGTCCAGACTCCTGGGGGGCCCATTGCGGCAACTGGCCTGGTGACCTCGTGTTCAATAAGGCTGGGAAGGTTGTCGTGCCCCTGGGATCTGGTGGTCATACCGTTAAAAGAATACGACGTGGTCTTGGGCATGGACTGGCTTACCGAGTATCAGGCGGTCATCGACTGCGAGAAGCGACAGGTGCAACTACGGAAGCCGGGATTCCCAGAGAATGTGTACTTGGCGTGCAAGAGCACTTCCTTCCTAGCCGTCATCTCCGCGTCGCGAGCTAGGAAGCTGATAGAGGGCGGGTGCGTGGCTTATCTAGCCTCGGTAGATCTGGCCACCCGACCCGTCCCCTCGCCTTCAGAAATTCCCGTGGTAAGAGAATTCCCGGATGTGTTTCCGGCGGAGCTTCCCGGAATGCCGCCGGAACGAGAGGTTGACTTCCCAATTGAACTGCTCCCCGGCACCAAGCCCATCACCAAGGCACCGTACAGGATGGCCTTCGCGGAGCTGAAGGAACTCAAGGCACAGTTGGAGGACCTTCTGGACAAAGGTTTCATCAGACCAAGCGCGTCACCTTGGGGCGCGCCCGTCCTGTTTGTGAGAAAGAAGGACGGAAGTCTCCGGTTGTGCATCGACTACCGGGAGATAAATAAGGTTACGATCAAGAATAAGTACCCCCTGCCAAGGATCGATGACCTCTTTGACCAGTTACGGGGGGCGACGGTGTTCTCAAAGATCGACCTGCAGTCGGGCTATCATCAGGTCCGAGTCAAGGGGGAGGACATCCCCAAAACGGCTTTCCGTACTCGCTATGGCCATTACGAGTTTACGGTAATGCCGTTCGGGCTCACAAATGCCCCGGCGGTGTTTATGGACATGATGAACAGGGTATTCAAACCCTTCCTGGATTTGTTCGTGGTGGTCTTCATCGACGATATCCTCATCTACTCGCGTACAGATGAGGAACATGAAGAACACCTGCGCACAGTCCTCCAGACCCTACGGGAACAGAAACTCTACGCCAAACTCAAAAAGTGTGAGTTTTGGCTCCGAGAGGTCGGGTTCTTGGGGCACGTAATCTCGGCGGCTGGAGTCGCGGTGGATCCGAAGAAGATAGATTCGGTGACGGACTGGCCCCGACCGACCACGGTGACGGAAATTCGAAGCTTCCTAGGATTAGCCGGGTATTACCGGCGCTTCGTGGAGGGCTTCTCCAAGATAGCCACCCCCTAACCCGTTTGACAAGAAAGGGGGAAAAGTTCATCTGGACGGACAAGTGCCAGAGAAGCTTCGAGGAGCTTAAGGATAGGTTGACGCGAGCCCCGATTCTCGCCCTGCCAGAGCCAGGGGAGGATTACGAAGTATATTGCGATGCGTCGCGAAATGGATTGGGTGGAGTACTCATGCAACGGGGAAAGGTCATAGCCTATGCATCAAGGCAGCTCAAGGAGTACGAGCGGAATTACCCCGTGCACGATTTGGAACTCGCAGCGGTGGTGTTCGTCCTCAAGCTTTGGAGACACTACCTGTATGGGGCACACTGCAATGTGTACTCAGATCATAAGAGCCTCAAGTACCTTTTCACCCAAAGGGAGCTAAATCTGCGACAAAGGCGGTGGCTTGAGCTATTAAAGGATTACGATCTAACGATCCACTATCACCCGGGAAAGGCCAACGTGGTGGCCGACGCCCTGAGTCGCAAAGGACAGGCCGCGGAAGCGGATGTAAGCGCCATTACGCAGCAGGATAGTCTGATTGCGGAATTTTCGCGATTGAGACTAGAAGTAGTACCGGCAGGTACAGTCGCACAACTTCTGACACTGGTGGTCAGACCTACCTGCTGGACAGGATTCTCGAAGGGCAATCGACTGATGATCAGCTCCAGCTGGTGCGAAGTAGAATAACCGCCGACCAGGAAGGTGATTTTACAGTGGACTCCGACGGCACGATACGATTTCGGGGACGAATCTGCGTGCCGGATCTACCGGAGCTCAAGGAGGAGATCCTGCGGGAGGCGCATACTGCCCCATATGCAGCGCATCCCGGGGGAACGAAGATGTACAAGGACGTCAAGCAGACCTTCTGGTGGCCCAAAATGAAGGAGGACGTGACCCGATTTGTGGCTCACTGCCTAGTGTGCCAACGGGTGAAGGCCGAACATCAACGGCCGGCAGGAAAATTGCAACCTTTACCGGTGCCCGAGTGGAAGTGGGACATGATTACCATGGATTTTGTGACCGGATTCCCGAGGTCGCCACAGGGACACGATGCGATATGGGTGATCGTGGACCGTTTGACGAAATCGGCCCACTTTTTGCCCATACACACGACGTGGACCCGGGAACGACTGGCACAAACATACATCGATGAGATAGTAAGGTTGCACGGTGTACCGACATCCATCACGTCGGACAGAGACACACGTTTTGTGTCGAACTTTTGGCGAAGCCTGCAACGAGCAATGGGGACCAAGTTGCACTTCAGCACAGCTTTTCACCCGCAAACCGATGGACAATCAGAGCGGGTGATACAGATCGTGGAGGACATGCTTCGAGCATGCGTTTTGGACTTGGGCGAAGGGTGGGCACGGTGTTTGCCCCTGGTGGAATTTGCCTACAATAACAGTTACCAGGCCAGTATTCAGATGGCGCCGTACGAGGCCCTGTACGGGCGCCGCTGTCGGTCTCCAATATGCTGGGACGACTTAGGTGAGCGAAAGTTTCTGGGCCCAGATTTGGTGGAGGAGACCGAAGCAAAGGTGCGATTGATTAAACAAAGGCTACTGACCGCCCAAAGCAGACAGAAAAGCTACGCGGACAACAGACGCCGAGACTTAGAGTTCATGGTGGGCGAGCACGTGCTGCTCCGGGTTTCACCCTCCAAGGGAAACCGACGTTTCGGCATAAAGGGGAAGTTGAGCCCAAGATACGTGGGACCGTTCGAAATCCTGGAGCGCGTGGGACCGGTGGCGTACCGGTTAGCCCTGCCCCCGAACCTCGAACGAGTCCACAACGTGTTCCACGTTTCGATGCTCCGGAAGTACCTGGCAGACCCCTCTCATGCCTTGGATGCCTCCACCATTGAGTTGCGAGAGGATTTGAGCGTCGAGGAGACGCCGGTGCGGATTTTGGCAAGAGAGGACAAGAAGTTGCGCAACCGAACGATCCCCTATGTGAAGGTCCAGTGGAGCAACCACGAAGAGCGCGAGGCGACGTGGGAACTGGAATCAAAGATGAGGGAATGTTTTCCCGAATTGTTTTAGTGAGGTTTGAGTTTAAGTTTCGGGACGAAACTTTTTATAAAGTGTGAGTGGTGTAGTGACCCGACCCTTAGGGGTATTTTTGAACTCACATGTAATCGCTTAGGCCTTAAGCGAAATAAAATTATTTAATTTTCTTAAGTCGGCCGGGACGAGGTGTGTGTATTTTTCTGCGATAGAGCGCGAAAAACGATGACCGACGGTGCGATCGGATTCGAAATCCGATGTCGGGATCTCCCGGAACGGGATCCTTAGCGACGCGGTAATTAGTCACGCATCGGAAACCGTGCAAAATATCTTGCACCCGTTAGAGATAAGGTGGGTTATCCCAAAGGGGGATTATTAATTAATTAATCAATTATCCGATAAGAGGAGTTCGGATTCTCTTACGAATTAATTAAAGGATTTAAATTGGTGGGATTTTATCTCGTGGATTGGATAAGAGATAAAATCCGGATATTTAATTTGGGGATTTATTTCCCCTGATTATTTAATAAAGGTGATTAAATAATCGGTGACCAGGATTTAAAATTAAGATTTAAATATCCGGTAATTTGAATCCAATTGGGAATTTGATTTCCCATGATTATTTAATAAAGGTGATTAAATAATCGGTGGTCAGGATTTAAAGGTGAGAAATATCCCGTCAGTCGGATATTTACTTGAGAAATAGAAACGGGGAATTTTGGGTTTTTTTCCTACGTACGTAAATAAAGAGGAAATAAATCAAACGATCAAATATGAGGGATCGACGGTAAGGATTAATTAATTAAGGAACTAATTAATTAAGGTCAAATATCCGAGGAGGGCTTTGACGGTGTTACGTGTGAAATTAGATAAAAAAAGGGGATAAATAAATAACAGATTATTTATTCCCCCGTTACCAACGAAACCCTAATTTAGAATTACCGCCTCTCAAATCGCCCCCTTCGTGCGTACCGAAAACCCCAACCGGTGAGGAGAGAAAAAGAAAAGAGGCGGAACCCTAACCGAAGAAAGGAGAAGGGAAAAGAAAGGAACCCGATTGCTCCGAACATCGATCGGAAGGCAAAAGTGAGACCGGGCGTCCTTCCCGACAATCTTCGGTAAGCAAAATAATTTTTAGAATTTTTTGGGAATTTTTCCGTCGCTTTTTGTTAAGTAATTTTTGGACTCCTCCGTCGTCCCCGTCACCGACGTCGTCCCCGTCGCCGCGAAACGGACGGCGAAGGCGGAGAGGACCGCGGACGGCGAAGACGGAGGAAGGTCGCGAACGGCGAAGGCGGCGACGGAACCGCGTGAGCGCCGCGCGAGCAAACCCGCGCGGGGCGCCGCGCGGGCAACCCGCGCGGGCGCCGAGCGGGCGGCGCCCGCGCGGGCACCCGCGCGGGGCGCCGCGCGGGCCCGCGCGCCGCGCGGGCACCCCGCGGGGCGCCGCGCGGGCCCGCCCGCCGGGCGCCGCGCGGGCACCGCGCGGTGCGCCGCGCGGGCACCCGCGCGGTGCGCCGCGCGGGGGCCCGCCCGCGCGGGCACCCGCGCCCGCACCCGCGCGGGCGCCGCGCGGGGCTCCGCCCGCACGGGCGCCGCGCGGGCACCGCTCGGGCCCGCACCCGCGCGGGCGCCGCGCGGGGCCGCTCCGCCGCGCGGGCGCCGCACGGGCGCCGCCCGCGGAGCCCGCCGTGCGGGTTCGAGCCGCGCAGGGCTCCGACGGGCGGCGACGGCGGTGCGGGGAGTGTTCCGGTTTGGCGACCGGACGGTGCCGGGCTCATTGCGTCAATTTGTAAAGTGGGGGTTTTTCCGTTTTGAGGTGTTAGTGTGTGTTTTTGACCATAATTTGTCCGTGCGGACTTTTCCTAGGTCCGGGTGCGCAGCGGGAGAGCGCGAAGGATATAGGTGTTCCGATTGCTCTCCAACAAGGTGGGTACAGTTGCTATAAGTGCAACAAGTGCAGTAAGTGCATCTATCAACATTAAAAGTGCTCTCAATTTACCTAACAAAGTAGATGTACAGTTTAACCTTTCGCATAAATGTTTTTATCTAACATCTGATGCGGCTGCGGTCGCGGTGCCCACGACACGCCGATCTCGGCAATCCCATGGTTGGATGCTGCACGTACACAGGCGGTTTGGCCACCGCATGGGTGTACTTTTCCGGAGAAGTGGTCTATGTGACCCGTGCTCCCCACGTGAGGTGGGGACCCCTTCACGGCGGCTAAAGGTACCGCACTAGCCGGGGAAGGGGGCATCAATTGTCCGGTTCGGGGAGATGTTGACAACCCCGACGGGACGGTGGCACTAAAGTAAACAAAATGAGCAATGTGAGTGCAGGTGTTAGCGAAAGGTTCTGGTGTATTCGGTTTGCTTTTCCTTCCTTGTTGTTATTTAAACATCTACTTTGTTTGTCACTGACTTTACCCACTCCGTGACAGGTATTCCTAGGTGCGTTAGCCGGGATGGCGGTGAGACTGCGTCGCGAGGACCGTAGTCGGGCGCTTGGTTATCTCTATTATATCTCTATTATATCTCATTTCTTTTACGCTATTTTAGTTGATTTGCTTGTGGACTACTTTAGTTGTGGATTACTTTAGCCATGGACTTGTATTAGTTAGCACTGTGGATGAGGTGTATCTTTATGCTTTGATACTCTTAGTGGTGTTTTCATTCGCGGCATGGTTTCAAGACAAATATTTGATTGCGAAAACGTTTTCTCAAACAAGGTGCCGAGTGGGCACGGATTTTACAACTCTGAGTTTTATCCTTTCCAAACTCTGACGCCGCTTTATAAACCTGCTTTAATTGGTGTTGATTGTCTACTGTGTGGTTGTTGGTTGGTAATTAATGTGTGACATTTGTGATTGAATTGTATGTGTAAATGAGACGCCGTGCATACACAAAGGAGACTCTGTCCGTGGACAGAGTGAATTTGTGTATGTGGCGGTCTGGCACGCACCGGGGTCGAAATTTGTATTACCTTATTAAAGAAAAAAAATAGACACGCATTTTCCCGCTTCAATTGACTCAAAAACCCCCGGGGGCGTGACAGCCGATCAGCTACTGAGTTCTTGAGTTCGACAGCAGAGCAGGCAGTGCCAGTTTTTACTGGTCCATTGATTGGGTTTATTCAGACAGATACTTTTGTTATTGCACTCTTGCCTGGGGGCTGAGTGGAGTCTGGTAGTTGTGATTAGACCAGTGCTAGTGTTGTCGGGAACCGTTTGGGTTGACGGTGGTCCCGGGACGTTGTGAGTACTTTGACCGCTGTGTGAGATGTGAGGACCCGAATCCCCACTTAAGGGTTTACTGATGGATTAGTGGCTTTGGGGAGTGTGTGTGCGTGTCTCGGGCCCAAGAATTGGATTTCTGGTGAAATTGGAGCTTGTTTGCCTATCAGATAGTCCATATAGGGTGATTGAGGTTTTTTCGCGCTTATTGGAACCAAGGATTTGACCCGGCATGAAAAATGGATCAAGTTTACTTTTTCAGAAATTTTCGGGAAATTTTAGAAGTGGAATTTGGCCAAACGAACTTCGGATTTGGATTCAGCGCGCGAAAACGGTCAAGATGGACTATTTACTTGTATTTTTCGGAGCCCGGATGCGAAAACACGCATTTCGAGGTGTAGGGTTTCTGTTCCGGCGGCCGGAGAGGCGCCGGCGGCGGCGGCGGGCGGCGGAGCGCGGCGGTTGGCGGCGGCGGAGGCGCGCGGTCCACCGCGGAGGGCGTGCACCGAGCGCGGGCCACGTGGCGCCTCCCGGTTGGCGGGCGCAGTGAGCGCGGTCCACGGGTTTGGCGGGGTGTACGGTGGACCGAGGGATGGCCATGTGGCAGCATGTGATTGGAGGGTCCTTGTGCACGCGGTTCACGCAGCGACGGGGGCAGGTGTCCGTACGGACAGCGCGTCGTGGGGGGCGACGTGGGGGCGCCACGTGGCGCCCCATGGTTGGTCGGGCGCAGCCGCGCACGTCCGCGTTTCGGACACGCGGCGTCGCGCGGTTCGCGGGCGCACGTGCTCCGGGCGCTGTGGGCGCGCAGCGGACGCGTGGCGGGCCGTGGGCCTTCCGGGCCTGCACAGTAACGGGCCGGGCCCGTTACTGTAGCAGCCAATTGTTCCGGGCGCCCGAATCCGAGGACACATAGGTCATTTCTGGAATTGTTTCTTTTGGCTGGCCTATTTGTTGAACCCGAGCCCCATTCCTCTGCCATTTTCTCTACCTTCCCGAGCTCCCCAGCCCTTGGCCCCCTAGCAAAGTTGTAGATCTGCGTGTCGCGCATCTTCTGGCAGAGTCCCGGAATTTTTGGAAGCCGCGGCGTCGACGTTTTCGGCATCGTAGCGCGGAGCGACGATTTTCTGTTGGAGGCCCGTTATCGTCGCATTTCGGTCTCAGAGGTCCACAGAGCTACCCCGACTGTATTTTTTGGCGATTTTTGCGGCGTTGGGTTCACGAGAGGTACGTCTTCGACTTTCGTGTTGAGTGTTTTGTCTAGATTTGGATTATTGGGACGGTTTTCGAGGCTTTACTGAGCCCCTGTTTTGCTGGGAGATTCCTGGACAGCAAGGTCTTCGTGGATTTTTATCTCCGCATCCGACATCGTAATTCGAAGTTTCAAGGCTCTATCGACATCTACACTTCACGAGGATCGCCGTCGTATTTTTACTGGAATTTTTGGAGGCTGTTTTACAGGTGAGAATTTCGCAGAAAGAGGACTGTTCATCGCAGATTTTTAATATGTGGAATTTTGAGGAATTAAGTGTAATTTTTGGATCTATTATGTACCCAGGGTGCTTTGAACACTACTTTGGTACTGTTGGCTTGGTGATTGTGCTGGTATATCTGTTTCTAGGCTTTCTTAGCTATACGACCCTGGACAGTTGTGCACCTTCAGGTGGGTGGCCTTGTCTCCAAGACTTATGGAACGTTCATTAAATCTGCTATAGTAGAACCATACATAATAGTAACACTCTTGTGCAGTATGCTAGAAAGTGATAGCTGATAATTCTAGTGTTACTTGATGATCATGCAATTCTCTTGTTTCCTATTATCTGTTAAATTAATGTTATCTTGGAACATGACCTAGCACCCCCGTCATATGCAGCATGTTCAGCCAGACTTTAGAAAACTCCAACTTGGGCTAGGTTTATTTTGCGTAGACATCCACACTACTTTTCTCCCTGGACATAGTGTTTTACTCGCCCGGGTAGCGGGCCGAGTGGTCGGGTCTCTTTAGTGTGGGATGCTTTCTACACTCGTGCTTGGGAGCAGAGTGGAGTCTGGTAGAGGTAGTTGATCATACATCTGTGGCGGGAGCCGTTTAGGAGGACGGCGGTCCCGAGGTATTCCGTTTTTCTATTTTTATTTGTCGCCGCTGTGTTAGTGGCAGCGGTTTACTAGTGTTAGCAGAACCTTGAACCCAGAACTGTTTTTAGACACACATATGATTTTAGCCAACCAATGTTTTCTTCCAAGCGTCGTAGGGTCGCCCGAGTCTGTTCTTGTTTGATTGGACAAGGGCTTTAGCTCTACGAGGCTTGGGTATAAAAACTTGTTTTCAATGGTTTTCCTAAAAAGAACTAAAAATCATTAAATATGAATTTCTTTCAGATCAAATGGCTTTCCATAAGAAATGTCACCTTTTTCTATAAATGTAACCACTTGAGATGATTCAAGTGGTCTGGGTTCTAAGGTCTGCCTTTTCCTTTGGGACGAGAACAACGAGAGGCTATGCCTAAAGCGTGTTCTTGTTTGATAGGGTTGTAGGTTCTAGTCTTTCGGGGTTCCCGGACCCTTCATTGTGTCAGTTGTGGAGTTTATCCTGTCAGTGAGTCTGCGATGTTTGGCCTGTTGAGGCAGTTGTTCGCAGTGGATGCGACGTTCGGCCTGTTTGGCCTGTTGAGACAGTTTCTTGCAGTGGATGCGATGTTTGGCCTGTTGAGGCAGTTGTTCGCAGTGGATGCGACGTTTGGCCTGTTGAGACAGTTTTTTGTAGTGAATGCGATGTTCAGCCTGTTGAGGCAGAGTTGCTTGTGTCTTGAGATTCGAGAGAGCTGATCAGCTGAGTCGTCGAGAGTGCTCCGACCGTCGTGCGAGATATTTGAGGATCCTGAGTTTGTTTCGTTCAGAGCGTGAGCATGGATTCTAACTATAGCCTGCAGTGCCAACTCGACAGAGTGCGCGGATACCCTTGTCCTCGTTGGGGTCGCTCCCCTCGAGTGCCACATCCGGGGTGGGTCTGCACTTTGGTATCACGACTTGTCGACGCCGTCCCTCTGACTAAGCCAGTTTTGGCAGTTACGGACGCCGTCCCTCTGACTGAGCCAGTTTTGGCTGTTACGGACACAGTCCCTCTGGCTGAGCCAGTTTTGGCAGCTATGGACATACCTACTGTGACGCCCCACTTTCCAGGGGGTCACCCATCCTAGAACTACTCTAGCTCTAGCACGCTTAACTCTCATGTTCCTCTTGGATCTTGCTACCATCCAAAATGCTATAGCCGGGTTAGAGATTTAGTCCTATTATATCATTTATATAGAGGACTAATCCAAATTCCGGGGGTGTCACATTCTTCCCCCCTTTAAGCCCTGACGTCCACGTCAGGCTCAAGCACACTCACAAGCACCAGGCGATGTGAGACTCGTCTCGCTAGCCTTAGCCGACCTTGTGAGGAGCTGCACTCCACTCACAACGGTCATTAGCCGGGGAGCCTCGCTCTATCCGCTATATAACCCTGGCTCAGCCGAGACTCATCTCACATTTCCGGCTGGTGAATGGCTCTGATACCAACTGTGACGCCCCACTTCCCAGGGGGTCACCCATCCTAGAACTACTCTAGCTCTAGCACGCTTAACTCTCATGTTCCTCTTGGATCTTGCTACCATCCAAAATGCTATAGCCGGGTTAGAGATTTAGTCCTATTATATCATTTATATAGAGGACTAATCCAAATTTCGGGGGTGTCATACCTACAGTAGACCCGTCCTGTTGAGGATGTGCGGCAGTAGGTAGGCGCAGGTTTGACTGGACTCGAGGAGGCAGTCAGTTCAGATTGGGTGACTATACTGATGTGTTAGTAGATGCACCATTTTTTTTATCATCTGTTCTGCTTTTTGAGCATCTAGATAGGGGCATAGTAGCTGTAGAATTTATTTTCCAGCTTTTTCTCTTCAGCACTGCATTTGTTCTTCATGCCTCTAGTAGACTTAGTGGGCAGACCGTTGGGCTTGTTGACGGCACCCACTGAGAGCTACTGTGGGATGTAGTTCTCACACCCGTCGTGGTGTCTTTTTCCCCAGGGACTTCTACTCCTGTTTCTGCTGTTCCAGCTGCCGTTTCTTCAGACCGAGGTAAGGGAGTCGCGAGATAGATCCCTTCCAGTCATCTCCTGAGAGAGAGAGTAGAGGTACCCTTACCAGATTCAGACAGAGTGGTATGTTGAGCGACCATGTAGTGAGGTATTGAGTTGTACTTTTCTTCTTTCTTTGAGAGACTTTTGTATTTTGTTTTGGTGAGGACATGTTATATATTGTGAGAGTTGTATTTTATATTTTATTTCTAGCTGTTTACTCTCAGCTCTGATATCTGTTTAGTATAGTATCTTTCTTTGCAGGTTTGACGCTTCGTCTATACGGGGTTCACCGTATGGGCGGCGGATCTGTTAGCAAGTCCGGGTGGCAGTTTCGACCCCGGGGCGTGACATGAGATGTTGAGGATCTTGAGTCTATCCGTTCTGAGATAGAGCGTGGATTTCGACTATAGCCTGCATGTGCCACTATTCGATAGCGAGTTAGTCCGTGTGGACACCCTACGTAATTCCTGCCCGGCAGTGGGAGGTGGTTGTAGGTGGGCGCAGGCTTGACTGGACCAGATGTGGCAGTCAGCTCAATTGGGTCGATTGAGCACCTTGTGTGCGAGTGGTTGCATATCTTTCATCGGTTTTCCCCATTGAGCATTTAGATAGAGGCATGGTAATTGTAGAGTATCTCCAGTTTTTCTTATTCAGTCTTTACTGCATCGTTATCTTATGCCTCTCGTAGACTTAGTGGGCAGATCGTCGGGCCTGGTGGCGGTACCCACTGAGAACTCCCTTTTTGGTGTAGTTCTCACACCCGTTGGGGGTTTCCCCCCTCCTTTTTCTTTCCTCTTCTTTGTTTTGCAGAGTCTTAGCGGGTGTTGCTGATTCCGCGGTTGCTGTTCGAGGCGAGGGAGTCGCGAGCTAGATCCCTACCCGTTTGTGGAGAGTAGCAGTTCCCCTACAGTGGAGATTTGTAGTACAGTCAGTAGATTACTTTTTTTTTTCCATTTTATTTGAGAGATAATTGTATTGTGAGGATCTGACTTGTACTGAGAGCCTGTACACTGATGTATTATTTTAGTTACCTCCCTGTTGAGTTCTTGGATGTTGTATCAGAGGATATTGTATTATGATTATTCTTGGGAGATGGATATTGTATCATTATTTCCAGTTGTACAGATGGTTGGTTTTAGTTTTACAGCAGTTTTATTTTATAGCCCTGATAACTGTTTAGCTGTAGTCCCTTTTCTTTCAGGTAAGACGCTTCGCCTATGCTGGATTTTGTATAGGCGGCGGATCTGTTGGCGAGCCCGGGTCGCAGTTTCAACACCGGGGCGTGATAGATTAGAGTGGTATCAGAGCCTAGGTTTTAGGTCATGGTGGACTTAGAAACCCTAGGATTATGGTTTGACCCTTGGATGACTTCGTGAGAGTCGTGATTTGTAGGGAGAGTCTTGATTGAGTTTATACCTCTCCCAAGGGACGGGACGAGTGATTGGCATGTTTGTTCTCCTAAGTGATTATGTTGGCTGCAGACAACATAATGCTGTGGAATGGGTAACATGCTCTAGACTTTCACTGTATTGGGTCAAGTGTTTGTTGTGTGCTGTGTTGCGGATTTGTCGTGGTGAGCGGTGTCTCCCCGACGCTGGGTTTTGACCCGTGTGTACCCTGTTGCGGCGGTTGACCCTGAGCCGTTAGATTTGGGTCGGATACCCAGATTGAGGTTAGAGAGCACCGGGCCCAGATGGCAGGATTGTTGGAGGCATTCCAGCGACGGAGTGAGTAGCTGGTTTAGGTGACACAGTTGTTAGAGCACTGAGTAGCCCCCTCCGTGCCAACGTTCAGAGCTGAGGCACCGAGGCAGGGTGGATAGTTGACGGCAGATGAATTGTAGCACATCATTGATTGGTTGAGCTAGTTCCGACAGATGAACTACCCTGATTCATAGGATTGAGTTTGGAGCCTTTGGAGGCAGAATCGTGGTTGGTAGTGATGGAGAGACTACTTGAGAGCCTCATTGTGTCAAAAGGTTACGCAGTTGCTGAACTGCATGCTCCATATCTTGAGGGACGAGGCGCATAGGATATGTATGCCTGGGAGAGGATTGCGCTAGGATACCTTTCAGCTCATTCGGTCCCTCCGTTACAGACTTTGGATACCTTGATTGAGTAGGCACTGTACATGGAGCGTGGTGCTGTAGTCCCTTTGGATTGGGATCTGTCGCCAGGGGCGAGATTTGGATAGAGGTGCTTGACGCTAGGTGATGGAGGACAGATCGACTGGCAGAGGCATTCCCGATTTTCTTCCTAGGATAGTGGATTTCTGAGACGTCGGAGATCGGGTGGACCCCGAGGGCAGCATTCAGCATCAGTATTAGCAGCGGCTGTAACGTAGATATGTTATCTGCGGAGGACCGCATTTTTCGCCCCAGTGCGAGCAGAGGTAGAGGTCGTGCTCCCGATGTTTTTGGACTAAATGTTGCCGGGCAGATTGAGCGACGACCACCTGCATCGGGCGGATGAGTCTGTGCCGCCCGGTTGGAGGGCGCCACGGTAGGGGATCGAGTTATTGCAGGTGTGAATTCATCACAGCAGTCGGAGTTAGAACATTTTGCATTTCAGCATGGACTAGAGGCAGAGTCGTTACCACGTGCACTAGAGGTACAGGTTCCTGTTGGTGTTGTGCACATGGAGGAGGCTTGTGGATCATGTCTAGTGCAGTTGAGACCCTGAGTTATACCGGCAGGCTTGTTGGTAATTGTGACAGTTCGGCGTTTTGACCCAGTGTTTGGGATTGGTTGACACAGTACCACATGATGTTTGACTGCGAAAAAAAAGGATTGTGATCTCCTGCGAGGTAGGCAGAAGGAGGTTTGTTTGTAGAGGCAGTTAGAGCACACAAGTTTCAGCCACAGTGTGAGAGGTGCCTACGGCGGCTCCGGGACACAAGGATATCCTTATCGCCGTGAGGTCCCGGTTGTGAGTCCACCTGAGCTGATTATGATGCCGCCGGCCAAGGAGATAGAAATTGCGATTGACGTGGTTCTGTGGGATTTACTCAGATTGTTGTTGATGGTTCGGACTTTTGACCGTGAGTTTGAGCATCCGAGCATCTGCCTTTTAGCCTTTCAGTTCCGTTCATCGACCGTTTGGACGTGGCAGCACCCCGTTGGGAGCGACTTCCGGACCCGAGGTCGACCAACCCGTGGACGTGGCGTTATTGGCATGACATTGTTGTGTGGGCAACAGTGGGGGGTTCCCTTTGGTGGGCGGTTGATTGTGTGGTATGGTTTTGGTTAGAAGAACACCCCCCTCAGTTTGTTGGATTGGATCCTAGAGTGAGATGATCCCAATACGGGTTTTTTCCTCTCCCTGGTTGAGTCGACACCAGGGTATGGTTGGTGCGTGTGACACTGGTTGTTCTTCCCTTTCCCTAGCCTTTTTGGAGTCCCTGAGGTTTTTCGCGTCTCAGCTCGGGAGTGTTACACTTTTGGATCCCTCGCCGGTGATTGACTCGCTCTGTTTGAGATCTGTGTGTGTTTGGAGTACGAGGGACGCCCGTTGCGAATTCTGGCTCGTGAGATGAGAGGATTGCGCAATTGGGCCATACCGTACTGGTTGTGGTTGTTGTTGTTGTAGAGGAGTAATCACGGGGAGTGAGTGGCGACTTGGGAGCTGGAGACGGTGTTGTTGAGCACCTACCCTTGGAATTTGAGACTCCTTTTGAGTTGTGCTAGTTTCGAGGATGAAACTTTCTTTTAGTGGGGGAGGAGGTGAGGACCCGAATCCCCACGACAGGATTACTATTGGTTCGGCAGCTTCTGGAGGACTTTTGTTGAGTGTAGGTTGTATTTGCGCGCAAATCGGACTTCAAACTGGACTCAGCGCAAAAAATGGATCGAGTTGGTGTGTTCGGATGCCCTCGTAAATTTTTAGAGGTGGTTCTGCGCGAAACGGATATCGTATTTGGATTTAGCGTGGAAAAACGATGGAAATCGGCTATTTGGTTGTTTTTTCCGGAGTCCGGATGAGCAAAAAGGGGCAACCGGAAGTTTTGGGGGTCTCTTGGGTGCATGGAGGAGCCGTGGATCGGGGTGCCACCTGGCAGCGCCCGATTGGACCGGCGCAGAAGGCGCGATCCACGGGGACGCCAGGCGGTACGCGTGGCGGGCCTTGGTTGGCCCACCGCCGCGTGCACGTGGGCGCGCAGCGCGGCCCCCCGCATGAGGGACACACGGCGCGCGCCCATTGGCGGCGCCGCGGCCACCCGGATCAAGCCGCATGGCTTGATCCGGGCGGCTCGTCCCGGGCGACGTGGCGGTCCGGATGGCCGCCACGTGTCCGGCCCGCGAGGCCGAGAGGGCCGGGCCTGTACTGTAGCTGCAGGGAGAGGGAGTTGAGGGATTTAATGTGTTTTCTCCTTCTTCTTCTTCCTTTCTTCTCCTTCTTCTTCCTCCTTCTTCCTTCTTTGGACTGGGATTTTTGGAGGACCTTCTACAGAGCATCACCAACATCTCTTCTACAGATTCATCACCTTGGGTGGGCCATTGGAGCTAGCTTGATCATCTTTTTCCCTTGTTGAAGCACAAGCACCATTGCTGGATTTTCGGAGCTTCACCATCGCAGTTTAGTGAGAAAATTCCCCAGGTTTCGTTTCTTGGAATTTCGAGCTGAACTTTGGAGGGGATCTCCAGGACAGGTAAATCTACAACTTTGATATTTAGTGTTTTGCTTGGATCATGAGTTTTCTTGGAGAATTTCTAGGTTTTCTGCAACCTTCACGCACAGATCTTATTATTGGACACCTTGAAGTAATTTTGGGTTTTCTCTTTCATACGAGCTCGAAATTGGGAGATCTTTAGCTCAATCTCTATCTACTCTCGACAAGGAGTCCATTGCCACCTTTCTCACTGTATTTGGAGCTCATTTGGAAAAGTAAAATTCCCAATCTTTCCAGCTCTGTAGTGCTGGTTTTTACAGAGCAGAATTTTGTTGGAATTGCATGTTTGTATGGTGATATCTTTGAGTTCAGCATGTTTTTGGGGGATTTCTTTGTATGGAGTTGTTAACAGGGTTATGAGGAACATTTTTCATGTTGGTACTTAAGTAAAATACCTGCTAGATTAATTCCTAAAAATCTGCGAACACTATGTTGAAAAATTTGGTGGTTGCCACGTTGTTTTGAGTGTATCTTGGCCTACAGGTGTCGGAACGAGGTGTATAAGTACTCGATTTGTATCTACTCGTCACGAGGATCGCAATTGTGATTTTTCTGGATTTTTTGGATGTTCCACGCAGGTGAGAACCCACTTTTCTGTGCTGGTTTGTAAAATAGCAAGTGCTGTTTTTTTCGGTGTTGACCGTGATGTTGTTTGTGGGCCGTTTGTCAGTGGACTTGGCGGTGGTGTCACGCCCCGGGGTCGGAACTGCGACCCGGGCTCGCCAACAGATCCGCCATCTGTACGAAAATCTCCGCACAGACGAAGCGTCTAACCTGCAAATCAGATCTACAGCTAAACATGTATCAGAGCTGTAAAAATAAAATAAGTAGCTACAGAATCCCAACACTGAACAGTTGAAGTAATACATCCAAAATAGTGGTCATCTCTCAGACAAAAATATAATACATGTTACATCAAACCTCTCAAACTGTTCAGTATACAAATAAATCTCTCAGACAGGGTACATCTACCTCTGACTCTCAAAATAAAACTGGTAAGGAGCTACTCGGCCACGCCCATACCTCGATCTGCTGCTTCCGCCCGAACCGGTGCCGGAACAGCTATCTCAGGAAAACCTGTCACCACAGTGGGTGTGAGAACTACTGCAGAAGGTAGTTCTCAGTGGGTATCGTCACCAACATCCACGATATGCCCACTAAGTCTACTGGAGGCAAGACAATAGGTATACAGATAGATAATATGAAAGCTGAAATGAAACTACAGCTAATATGCCTCAAGTATCATGCTCAAAGGAAAAATACTCAACTATGAATATGTAATGCATCCACTCGCTCACGAGGTGCTCACGTCAACCCAATCTCTCTGACTGCCAAATCTGCTCCAGTCAGGCCTGCGCCCCCTAGTGTATCAACTAGGGCTCTACCGGTACTCCAACCCGGTTCATAACTCAATCTGGTCGCCCGGTACACCAACCTGGTCCAGTCGGAAAATCACGCAAAGCAGCCTCATCAGGCGCATCATCATCATCGCATCTGGAGCGGCTCTCGAGGGGCGCTACCCCACCGAGGAATAAGCATGTCTCATTTGGCTCAAAAAGCGGCATCTGCAGTGTCACGCCCCGGGGGTTTTTAGGTAAAGGTAAGCGAAAAAGCGTATGTATTTTTTTTTTTTTTCTTTAATTAAGTACCGACCTTGCCCCGGTGCGTGTCAGACCGCCACATATACAAATTCACTCTTCAAGCAAACAGAGTTTCCTTTGTATATGCACGGCGTCATACTTACAACAACAACAATAACAACATTCAATATACCATCTTTAACCACACAGTCACAGTCAACCAGTACGAGAGTGTAAAAATGTTCAATCACGTAAAAAAAAGGAACCTACAAGTTGCAAACGGTGTCCACTCGACACCCATTCCTTTAAAACATCTACACATTCACAGTAAGGCGGCTACATCATTTTGAAAGGATAAATCCATAGGTTTTCAAAGCAGTGCCCACACGACACTTGGTTTTGGAAAACGTTTTCGAAACCCTTTTTGTTCAATGTAAAACATGCCGCATATAAGTCATTAAAAATCATTATACAGATCACATCACACAAACGGTCTCTCAATCCAGCATCCACAACATTCCACTATCAAGCAATCGAGAACTTAAACTTAGATAAAAGGGAGATGAGATAACCCAAGTAAGAACAACGAAATAAACCTCACACCGCTAATGATCTTTAATCGCCGCCTCACTGTCGTCCCGACTACTACACCTAGTCACACCTGTCACGGAGTGGGTAAAGTCAGTGACTAGAAAAGATACAAGATGCAATAAGGGCAAAAATAATTCAAACCGCAATATCCGGAGCAACCCCCCTTTTGACTCGGAGTACGGTCGACGCCATTGATGACTTACCCTGAATCAAATAGAACCGGGCACCTTTCCCGACCACCACACCGGGCACCTACCCCGGTGTCCCGTGCCGAGCCCCTGCCTCGGCCGCCGAGAACCCGCCCCCGCTTCACCGCTCACACCCCCCACCCGCGGGGGCCCCCATTCCTAACGTCACCATCACGTGGGGTACACGGGTCACCATTACCACTTTTTCGGAAAAGCACACCCTCGCGGTGGCCAAACCGCCGGTGTGCGTGTAGCAACAAGAGCCAAAACGATTGGATAAATTTACGAACAATATTTATAAGTACATGGGGTTAGTATCATAATCCACAATTATTTAAGCTCCATTCATGCCCGAACATGCAAATTGTATAACTTACACCTTTTTCCACACACCCTGGAAATTACACCCACCTGGAATGAAGACAACCGACCGCGCCCGCGACCCTCCTAAGCAAATCAGGACTCCTCGCGGCCTACTAAACATCCAAGAGCACAAATCAACACCTTACCTTAATCAGGTAAAATTGGCGGTCCCAACCACCGTAACCATAAACCCACAAAAACCGAAACCACTGTGCCTAGGGGACCGCAACGTCAATCAAAAACTCAACCCGTCAAGTAAAACCGAAAACTCAGATCAAACCGGTAGCCTCAAAGGCTAGCAACAACCGGACCGCGACTATTTCGTCGCGAACTCCGTCGGAACCCAAAACCACTAACGGAAAACCAACGAAACCCAATTCTCAACTGGTAGCCGACTCGGAACGTTAATGATTAAAGCAGGAAGATCCCGACGGCGAAAACGATGAGAAAAGAGACCCGACGGCGCGCCCCCGACGACTTCGTCGAGGCGCGGAGCGTCGGCGAAATTAGCACCCGACATAATAAAACAGCGACCAAAAAGATCCTAGGTGGCCATGCCAAGAAAACCACGGAAATAACAATCCCAACGGTGAAAACGGCGCTCTAAACGGTGGAAAAACGGGCCAAAACGGAGCTACCGAACGTTGGGCTGTCGGGTGGTGCACAGGGGCAAGCGTGGACCGGGCTTACGGAGTCGGCGGCCGCGCGGCATGCGCCGGGTGCACGCAGGAAGCGTGCACCGCGCGGTTTGGGCCGGGCCGGTGCACGCTCAAAGCGTGCACCGGGTTCACGCTTTCGGGTGCGGAAGCGTGCGCCGGGTGCACGCCTAGAGCGTTCACCGCGCAGGCCGGTGCACGGTTGTGTGCACCGGGTCCGTGGCTTCCGCGCCGCGGGCGTGCGCCGGGTGCACGCCCCGGGCCGTGGACCGCCCTGTACGGAAAGGCACAGTAAACCCTAATTTTGCTTTTTTTTCTCCGTTTTCGCTCCCGTTTCGCGATTTCTTCTCCGTTTTCACTCCCGTGCGACTCCGGCGAAGACCCCGCGACCATGGTAACGGCGGCGGCGACCTCCCGTTCAAAAACGGCGACGGCGGCCTCCCGTTAACCCACTAAGTTCCAACGAAACACCCCCAAAAATTCCCGAATAAATACACGATAATTCTAATAACTAAACCAACGATCGACGAACAACCAAAACATCGATCGGAAACCCAAACAAACCTCCGATTAAATCCGATAAAAATTATTGATCAAGAACGAGAATAAAACGTTGATCAAAAGCCAACAAAAAAATCCGTGATCGGCGTACCGACTACGACGACCTTACAAGAACACGGAAAAATCCCCGATTAATTTAACAAAATGAATTAGCGGTCGCTAACCTCGATCAAAGAACCGATCTTGCCCCTTCGCGGCGTTGGGGATCCGGATCCGCTCACCGTAGATGATGGCGTCTCGTTCTCCGGTCTCCGGCAAGTCGATCGGGGCGATCGGGTTCCCCCGCTTTCTCCTTCTTTCCTTCTTTTCTCCTCCGGTTAGGGTTTTCTTTTCTTTTCTCTCGTACGGCTAGGGTTTCGTAAATTCACCTTTTGACTCCTCTTTACGAGAGGAAAGATATTTATCTAACCCACTAATTTTATTTATTTATTTATTTAGATAATTATTATTTCGTACGTAGATTTTATTTAAAAATCCAATTTTCCCTTTTTCCTTCACCGGATAATTAATTAATTATTCTCTACGAGATAACCCACCTTATCACCTTCGGGTGCAAGATATTTTGCACAGATTTTGATGCACGATTAGTCACCGCGTCACTAACAATTCCGTTCCGGGAGATCCCGACATCGGATTTCCGATCCGATCGCACCGCCGTTCATCGTTTTTCGAGCTCTATCACCGAAAAATACCCGCACCGCATGTTAGTCAATTCTAAAGAGCCCGATATTTTATTTCCCCTAACTTACACTTTATTAGCAGGAGGGTAAAATATTACCCGAAAAGTCGTGTCATTACACCACTCACACTTTATAAAAAGTTTCGTCCTCGACACTTAAACTCAGCCCTCGCTAAACCATTCTGGAAAATCCTCCTTTATTTTTTTTTGTCTTAAGTCCCCGAGTCGCCTCGCGCTCCTCAAGGTTACCCCATCGCACCTTTACGTAAGGGATTGTCCGGTTGCGGAGTTTCTTTCCTCCCATGCCAGCCTCCGCATCGAGGTTTGGCAGTAACGCCAACCGATATGCCACCGAGACTATCACGCCCCGGGGTCGAAACTGCGACCCGGGCTTGCTAACAGATCCGCCATCTGTACGGAAACTGCCGTACAGACGAAGCGTCTAACCTGCAGAAAGAAACATCTACAGTAAACAGATATCAGAGCTGAAAGTAAACTACTAAAAACTGAAATCCAAACACTGTACAACTGAAAATAATACAATATCCATCTCCCAAATACGATTGTATAAAAAGTCCTCTGATACAAAACTCAAAAGGGAGATATCTCCAATAAATACGTCAGTGTACAAGCTCTCGATACAAAATATCCTCACTACAACAGTCTCTCAAACTGTAAAATAAAGTACAACTCTATACCTCACAACAAAGGTCTCTCAACAGAGGGAAAAAGTAAACTAAACTACTGAAGCTCTCCTCTGGAGGGGTACCGCTACACTCCAACGACGGGTAGGGAACTAGCTCGCGACTCCCTCGCCTCGGTCCGAAGGATCAGCAACAGGAGCACAGGAACAGGAGAAGAAGTCCCTGGGGATAAGACACCACGACGGGCGTGAGAACTACTTCCCACAGTAGTTCTCAGTGGGTGCCGTCAACAAGTCCAACGGTCTGCCCACTAAGTCTACCAGAGGTAAAAGATAACAAGCAAAGAAATCTGAACAAGAAAAGCTGGAACTACTCTACAGCTACCAAGCCTCTATCTAGATACTCAAAAAGTGGAACAGAGGAAAGCAAATGAGACCACTCGCACCCAAGGTGCTCAATCGACCCAATCGAACTGACTGCCTCAAAGGGTCCAGCCAAGCCTGCGCCTGTCGACTAGGAACGCACCTGCCCACCACCACACATCCACATGAGGACGGGATTTACGTGGGGCGTCCTGTCCGACTAACTCATCCCTCGCGCAAAACTGCCTCAACAGGCCCATCGTTGCCTCCACTGCGGAAAACTGCCTCAACAGGCCAGCCATTGCATCCACAGCGGCATCTCAGGGGGGCGACCCCAACTGAGGAAAACGGCGCGGCATAGAGTATCAAACATTGGCAAAAGCAGGCTATAGACAAAACCACGCTCACTCTCAGAACGGTAGGACTCAAGACCCCCAAATATCTCGCACAACAGTTGGAGCACTCTCGACGACCCAGCTGATCGGCCAACACGAAACACGAGACACTAGCCTCTCCAACAGCTCGCAGCACAAGCACACTAGCTGGAGGTACTCCACAGCCAGGAACGACCCACAACTCAGGGTAACAAAACAGGTCGGACAACACTCAACGACCTGGGACCACCGTCAACCCCAATGGTTTCCAACAACACTGACCGGAAGATACTCGACGGCCCGGGACTGCCGTCTGCTCAACGGCTCCTTCCCACGACAGCGCACTAGGGATACAAGACCTCTCGGGACTACCGTTTACCCAAACGGCTCCCGGCACAGATAAGCAACCCACTACAACTACCAGACTCCACTCTGCTCCCAAGCACGAGTGCAAAAGCATCCCACACTACAAGAAAGTCCCGACCTCTCGGCCCACTACCCAGACGAGGAAAACACTATGTCCAGGAATGAAAGAACAGTGTGGATGTCTAAGCATAAATAACCCTAGCCCAAGTGAGGGTTTTCTACTGGTCTGGTTACACATGCAACATATGACGGGGGTGCTAGGTCAAGTTCCAAGATAATTATATTAACAGATGATAACAGGAATAACAATTCCTACAGTCTAGCATGCTACACAATGAAATAAGCTATCATGCAAAGTCCTACATCAGTAGAAATACTGTACAGTCCATAAAACTTGGAGATAAGGCCACCCACCTCGATTTGCCACCAATTGCTCGTAGACACTTGCAATTGGCCTCCACGGAGTCTGCACGCAAAACGGTGCACGGTGCCGGAACTCGCACGCCAAACGGAGTCCGCACGCAAAACGGTGCACGGTGCCGGAGTCCGCACGCAAAACGGTGCACGGTGCCAGGATTCGCACGCAAAACGAAGTCCGCACGCAAAACGATGCATGGTGCCGCAGTCCGCACGCAAAACGGTGCACGGTGCCAGGATCCGCATGCAAAACGGAGTCCGCACGCAAAACGGTGCACGGTGCCGGAGTCCGCACGCAAAACGGTGCACGGTGCCAGAGTCCGCACGCAAAACGGAGTCCGCACGTAAAACGCTGCACGGTGCCAGAACCCGCACGCCAAACGGAGTCCGCACGCAAAACGGTGCACGGTGCCAGGATCCGCACGCAAAACGGAGTCCGCATGCAAAACGGTGCACGGTGCCGGAGTCCGCACGCAAAACGGTGCACAGTGCCAAACACAGAAAAGAGCAAGGGGGTCAATTACAGTCTAAAAGAACGCTCCACAAACTGTACAAAAATACAGAAAAACCAACACACGGGACCTACCCGATCACGCCGCCGCCGCCGAAATGCTCCGCCGGCGAACTACGCACGCTCCACGAGGCCCACGACGCCACGCCACACAACCCACCATTTCCTCCCTCAATCTTCCTCTCGCTCGGTTGAAGAAGAAAGGAAAAGAAAGGAAGAAGGTGGCGTGCGGGGGAGAAAGAAGAAGAAGAAGAAGAGGGGGAAAAGGGGATGGTCCACGGTGCACCGGTCCACGGTGCACCGGCCAATCCGGATCCTCCAACCGCCCGGTCCACGGCACAAAGCGGTGCACCAGGCGCAGGCGACCGCGCGGTCGCCACGTGGCCGCGCCCCTGCGCGCCACGCGGGCGCGCAGTCCGCGCGCCACACGGGCGCGTGACACCGCGCCCGCGCAGGCGCGGGACACGGGCGCGTGACACAGGCGCGCCCACCCTCTCCCGCGCGGGCGCCAACGGGGGGCCGCCACGTGGCGGCCCCTGCGCTGACACGCGCAGGCGCGCGTTCCCAACGCGCGCCTGTGGTGACCGTAAATCCCATGCAGTTTTCCGACTGAATCTACGGTTTAGAACACCTATGGTTGGTGTATTTGGCCCATGGGGTATCAAAGAGATGCTACTGTTGGACCTGGTGATGTATCTTTTACTGTCTTGGCTTCGGCTGTGTTTGCCGAAATTTCTGGAAGGATTTTGGCCAAACGGAGGTCAGAATTGGATTCAGCACGGAAAAATACTTGAAAACGGCTATTTGTTTGCCAAATTTGGAGTCCGGATGACCAAAAACGGGCTACCGGAAGTTTCGGGGGGAAAAACGGGTGCATGGGAGTGTCCGTGGACCGGCCGGGGCCACGTGGCGGCTTTTTATTGGCCGGCGCACGCCGCTCGGTCCACGGGAAAGGAGCGCGGGTGCATGGACCGCGAGGCGGGCCACGTGGCACGGCCGGATTGGCGGTGCGCGCGGCTCGGTCCAGGGAAAAAGGCGGAGCGGCGCGTGGACCGGGAGCAGGACGCGTGGCAGGCGGGTGTTGGCTGGTCCACGTGGTCCTGGTCCACGGGACGTTGAGCGGTGAGCGGGGGCGGCGGAGCGGTCGACGCGTGGCGTTGCTCCACGCGTCGCCACCCGCGGGGCCCCGCCGCTGTAGCGGGGGGGCGCGTGGCGCGCGCGCGGTGGCCCCGCACGGCTGTCCCCTATTTTGGGGGTACGTGGCGGGCGCCCGGGCGCGTCGGACGGCGGCTGGTCCGACCCGGGCCTCGCCGGATCGATCCGGGCTAAAGGGTTTTAAACCCGAAACCCATTAAGCCTATAAAGGCTTGTTTTACTGATTTTTAGCCCATTTTCACCTCTTTTCTTTGGGAATTTTACAGTGGAGCCTTAAGGAAAATTTTTCCTCTGCCTGAGCTGAACCCAACTGTAGGTTGCCGGAATTTTGTGGTGCACGGTTCCCGAGGTTGGCCACTTTCCGGCGCGGCGCGACTTTGTTCATCATCGACCCGTTTTGCGTCTTCTCGGTGCGCAGACTCTCCTGGTTTTCTCCGACACCCGATTTCGACGATTTTTGTGCCGTTAGATTCACGACAAGTAGGACTCCTACTTTGATATTCACAGTTTGCCCAGATTCTTTTCGAATTTTAGAGGTATTTGAGCTTTCTGTTGCCTCTTTTTCTTTGCGGATTTTTGGACAGCAACACAGTGTTTCTGCCATATCTTCGTGTACCGACATCGGATCAGGGTGATTCAAGAGGCTAAATTCATCTACTCTTCGCGAGGAATCTCCTGGATTTTTCTCAGGATTTTAGGAGGTTGTCTCGAAGGTAAGAACCTTCCCTCTTTCCGAAGGTTTATCTGGGGAAATTTCTACAGTTGTGTTGGAGGTTATTTTCTTGCCGGATTTATATCTCAGCGTAGAAAACTCGGATTTGGATGTGCAGGCAGTCGTTTCGAAGCTTTCGACGCGTAGATCGCGGGGATATTTTATTTGGATTTTTCTGAGGACTATGAGTAGGTGATTTTTGCCCGTCTTCGCAGCTGAATTATTGTTTGTTAAATTTGGCAGTTCTGGAGGAATACATGTGTAGTGACAGCTCGGTTTTTGTACCCAGGAGCAGTGTGGACTGCGCGGGACCTTTTGGACTTTGTGTAGCTACCATTTTTGGTATTATCAGCTGTAGGACTTTTGACAGCTCGACTGATCAGGTGGGTGGTTGTTGTACTCCTCTCTTTGGTATGCCACTAGGAATGTTAGAGTGCCCTTAAATGAAGGTGCTAAATATGTGATTGGTAGACTTGCATGCTTTAGGGAATTAATTATTAGTAATCAGATCCCTGATCAACTGTCGTTAGAATGATCACCTATTTTTAATCGCGTACTTAATCTGGACTGTATGCTTAGAGACAAAATAGTAACTGTGGACTGCAAAACTAATAATTTCTCTTATAAGACTGTCACTCTAGCTCACGTCACTCTATATTGCTTATTCTTGGAAATTGGACAAATGTTGGAACAATGCATTGATTAAAGGGTCACCTAATACTGTCATCTTTTACTGCTACACTATTTTTGGGACTTGACTTAGGAGAAACCATGCATCTAATCCTTCTTCTCCTATCCTTGATAGACTTGAGGCATAGTTGCTCGGATTCGAGCGGGTATCGGACAGTGTAGTCAGGTATCGGGGATTTGGGACAGTTGGGTTTTTGACAGGGTGTTGCGCGCGACCACGGATCTTGGGTGGTTGACCGGGTCATATTATTGCATCGGATTGGGTACTTGGGGGATCGGGCTTGCTTTAGTGGAGGGTTTTTCTGTAGTATCCGCTGGTTTAAATTGTTGTGGTTCCATCCTGGGGTCTGCCTTTGTTTTTTTAATTTCTTTCGCTTTTCGTTCAGGGGTCCGGGAAGGGGGGACTAATAATTCTGAGTTTCTGGAAAGATCATCAGGGCTCGCGAGTAATTTTAGTCAATAAAGCTCGCGAAACGGAGACCGCAGGCGAAATCGGTGTGGATTCGGACCCGGAATCTCCCAGAATAAATTCCGGAAGTTTTAGTACGGTTACCGAGGCAGGCTGGACCCAGGTTCGCACCCTGTTTACCCCGTTTGGTTACCTAATTATTTTCTTGATTACGCGGGGTCTAGGTCGATTGTGCCAATTTGGTTAATTAGATGGTTGGGTCTGGGGTTTTGGTAATCGACCCTCCCCTTTTTGTTTGGACGCTACGACTCGGGGCTAGGGCATTATTTTTCCCCCTTCTTGTCCTGAGCGTAACGCATCGAGTTGAGGAAGCGGTTTTTCCCCTTCTCCCCAGGCTTTCTCCTTTCGATCGGCGGAGCAAGGACGGGTGCAAGGGAGGGAGCGATCGACCACCCCCAAGACCCGGCAAGCGCGGAGCGAACCTCTTCTTCCTCTCCTTCCCCCATTGGCGAATTGGTAGCACCGAGACCGGTGAGTTTTTCTTGTAAAATATTTTACGTAGTTCTTGTGTTAAATTCGAGGGTTGAGACGCGCCGTCGCGCGAAAAGGAGGAGGGGGGAAACCACGGCCGGCCGTACGTCGCCGCACGGGGGCGCGCGCGGGCGGGCAGGGCACCGCGCGGGGCGCCGCCCGCGCGTGCGGGCAAGGCGCCGCGCGGGCCTGGGCACCGCGCGGGGGGGCGCCCCGAGTGTGGGCAGGGCGCCGCGCGGGCCTGGGCGCCGCGCAGGGCTCCGCCTGCGCGTGCGGGGGGACCCGTGCGGGCCTGGGCGCCGCGCGGGGCTCCGCCCGCGCGTGCGGGTGGACCCCGTGCGGGCCTGGGCGCCGCGCGGGGCGCAGCCGCGCGTGCGGGCTGGGCCCGTGCGGGCCCGGGCGCCGCGCGGGGCGCAGCCCGCGCGTGCGGGCTGGGCCCGTGCGGGCCCGGGCGCCGCGCGGGGCGCAGCCCGCGCGTGCGGGCTAGGGCCGTGCGGGCCGGGCGCCGCGCGGGGCGCAGCCCGCGCGTGCGGGCTGGGCCCGTGCGGACCCGAGCACCGCGCGGGGCGCCGCCGCGCGTGCGGGCGTGGACGCCGTGGGGACTTGCGCGCCGTGCCGGGCCGTTGCCGCCGCCGGGACCGACCGGGCCGTTGCTTCTTCCGCGCCGGGGAGCCCTCCTCGCGTCCAAGCAACGGGGGACTAGTCGGTGTCGGCCGCGTCTAAATTATAGGTGAGGGGTTTATGACTTCGTCCTGACAGTGGGTTCTCGTAGGTTCAGGGAACACGCCGGGGCGCGGAGTGACCGAGCGGCAGTCATAGTGCGTGACAGGTGGGTTTCTTTTGTCATCTTTGAGACGGATCTTACAAGTCGGATAATAGTGATAATGTTAAATTTCCTGTTTTATTATTCCTAATGCTAATGGTCTCAGTGTGTTACTATATTACCTGTGTTTGGTTCTGTGGCCCGAGGTTGCGACACGAGCACCCGCGGTTTGGCCACCGCTAAGGGTGCTCTTTTCCGGAAAAGCGGTCCTTGACCCGTGTTTACCCACGAGGTGACGTAGTGGGGACCCCCGTAGGTGTGGGGTTTGAGGCACCAAGGTGTGGGCGGTGCGACCCGTCGGATTGGGGACCGACGAGGTCAGGTGTTACAGGTGAGGTGTTACAGGTTACAGGTGACTGCGGATTGATTTTATGAGCAGAGTGGTTGCTCCAGCTAGTCGTGCTTTGTGGTTTGTTATTACTTTACCGCTTATTACTTTAGCCTGTTGTTGTCACTGACTACCCACTCTGTGACAGGTTCATCCAGGGGTGGGAGGTAGACGACGGTGAGGCCGCGGTGGGAGCGATCGGGCTGTGGGAGCCCCAGTTTGTTTTTATTTCCCTTTACTTTTTCCGCATTTCATTCAGTATTGTAGTTACTGTGTGGTTCTCGATACCCTCGTGGGGTCGTGTGGATGTTGTTGACTTCTGGTTGGATGCATATTACTATTTTTCTCTTCTATCCCCGTTCGGCTGTTTTCCAAAACCAAAAATAAAAGAGAAGAATTTCGAAAACTGTTTTCAAAGATCTAGGGTCGTGTGGACCCGTTTTCCAACTTATGTGGATTTATGTGGATTTCAAACCGTTTTCTAAAACTGAGGGTCGTGTGGGCCTGTCTTCAAAACTCTGGGTTTATCCTTTCAACTTAACTGGCCACGGGTATTGTTTTAACCTTCCTGCATTGTTAGTAGCGGTACTGTTGTGATTAAATGCGAAATGATGATTGTATGTGACTGTTGTATTAGCCGCGACGCCGAGCATATACAGAGGAGACTCTGCCCGATTTCCGAGTAAATCTGTATATGCGGCGGGTCTGGGCACGCGCCGGGGAAGGAGGTTTTCAAAAAAAATTGAGATTTTGCGCGTCAAATGCTTTCCTTGTATATCGTTTCCGCTAAATGAAAACCCCCGGGGCGTGACAGATTAAGATGGTATCAGAGCGGTTGCTTTAATCACAGCAGTACATGGCCCAACATCCACCGAGATACCACACTTTGCTACTAATAAATGAAATGTGCAGGGATTACGAGCGTAGGACGTGAGAGACCGGGGAAAGGGGATGTATAGATAGTGTTTTTCTTTTCCCTCCCGATGTTTATGGTGGTTCCTTCTAGTTGGTCTAGAGCTAATTTGTTCTGATGGTATGTGCGACAGACAATGGTTCGAACCAGGGCATCGGCTGAGGAGGTGGGGGCGGATGCGACGACATCGGCAACCGCGGAGAACCAGCTCCTGCGGCAACAGTTGAGGGAGATGGCGGGGCAGCTGGCGACCCTTACAGAACATGTACGTCAACTGACGCAGCAGCAACCAGTCGCTCCTGCCCCTCCACAGGGGCCAACTGCACCAGTCGCACCACCGCCAGCAACAGGGGCAGCCCCCACCGGCAGCAATGGCCACCCAGACTACCATACCGACAGCAGCACCAGGATCAGCACCCGCGGGGCCGGCGCCGGGAGCCCTCGGCGGGAGTACCTCCGCGGCCGCCGCCGTCGCTGGGGAAGGGACAGTCCCCCAGTCAGAGCGAGAACGAGTGCGGGCTAATCTGGCGGATTTTATGAAGTTCGAACCGCCCACGTACGATGGAGAGACGACCGACCCCTGGGTCGTTGAAAAGTGGGTGGGTTCGATGGAGAAGTTGTTTGAAGACTTACTCATAGAGGACCCCGAGCGCGTCCCCCTGGCGGTCCACTTTTTGGAGGGAAACGCTCGTCTATGGTGGAAGACGGTGCGCCCAGATCCCACCCAGGGCACCGTGCTTCTGTCGTGGGCGATGTTTAAGCAGGATCTATTTGGGGCCTTCTTCACTAGCAGCGTTAAGAAAAAGCTGGAAGACGACCTAAACCATATTCAGCAAGGGAACAGAACAGTTATGGAATATCAGCGCGAATTCGTGCGCTTGGCAAATTGCGTCCCTTTCGTCATAAGGGACGAATCCCACAAAGCGCAACTGTTCGTGGATGGGTTGCGAAGTGAGATTTTCAAGTGGTTCAGGCTGCTGATTTGCACACATTCCAGAAGGTGGTCGACCGGGCCACCGTTGTAGAGCGCGGGTTTGCCGTTACCCGCGCCAGGAGGGAGGCCCCGGCACAGCATGATGATAGGAAGCCGCCACAGCAGAATCACGGGGGGGGGTCGTCTGGGAGCCGACCCCCAAAACGGTGGAGGCAACAGTCGGGAGCACGGAGCGCACCTACGGCAGGGCGAGATCAGGTGGTAGGCCCTGTGTAATATGCGGGGGATCGCCGGGGTGTTGGACTGCCCCCAGAGAGTTGATCACTGCTTTCGCTGCGGCAAGCAGGGGCACTTCCGCCGCAACTGCCCCCTTGTCTTGGGACCAGCTTCCTCCGCCGCGTCCACGCCTTCACCACAGCAGTCGGGACGGGGGAAAGCTCCAATGGGGTCGACCTCTAGGCCCCCGGCTTCTCGGCACGAGGAGGAAAGACAGCCCCTACTGGGCGGGCGAATTTATTTAATGACTCGCCAGGAATCGGACCCGCCGGAGGACGTACTTGCAGGTATAACTTCTGTTTCAAATTCCCGTTCTAGAACCCTCTTCGACACTGGAGCAACCACTCATTCATTTCTTCTGATTACGTGTTTGCACACGATCTCGAGGTGACACCTCTCCAAGGCCGTATGACGGTTGCAGACAGCGGGTGGGACACTGGAGGCGACCGGTTTGGTGGCCAATTGCCCAATTAAGCTGGGGCGACTGGCTTGCCCTTGGGATTTGGTGGTGATTCCCCTGAAGGAGTATGACGTTGTTTTGGGCATGGACTGGCTCTCAAGGTACCAAGCATTATTGATTGCGAGAAGCGGATGGTGCAACTACAAGAACCAAGTTTTCCTAAGAATGCGTACCTGGCGTGCAAGAGTACATCCTTCCCGGCGGTAATATCGCGGCTCGAGCCAGGATTGGTGGAGGGTGGGTGCGTGGCCTACTTGGCATCGGTGGATCTGGTCACCCGACCCCCGACGACACTCGCAGACATCCCGGTGGTGAAGGAATTCCCCGACGTCTTCCCAACAGAGCTGCCAGGGATACCTCCTGAACGAGAGGTGGTATTCCCTATTGAACTCTTACCGGGTACTCAACCCATCACGAAGGCGCCCTACCGAATGGCTTTTGCGGAGTTAAAAGAGCTGAAGGCGCAACTGGAGGATCTCTTGGACAAGGGGTTTATCAGGCCGAGTGTATCACCTTGGGGTGCACCGGTACTCTTTGTGCGGAAGAAAGATGGAAGCCTGCGGCTCTGTATTGACTACAGAGGAATAAACAAGGTTACGGTGAAAAATAAGTACCCCCTGCCCAGAATCGACGACCTCTTTGATCAGCTACGAGGAGCGACGGTCTTTTCAAAAATTGATCTGCAGTCGGGCTACCACCAGCTCCGGGTTCGAGATGAGGACATCCAAAGACCGCCTTTCGGACGCGGTATGGCCACTACGAGTTCACGGTCATGCCTTTCGGGCTTACGAACGCCCCCGCGATCTTTATGGATATGATGAACCGGATCTTCAAACCTTTTCTAGACCGGTTCGTGGTGGTCTTCATCGACGACATACTGATCTATTCACCTACCGACGAGGAGCACGAGGACCATCTGCGAACGATACTCCAAACCCTCAGGGAGCAAAAGCTGTTCGCTAAGCTTAAGAAATGCGAATTTTGGCTACGCGAGGTGGGTTTCCTGGGGCACGTGATCTCGGCGAAGGGAATCGCGGTGGACCCCAAGAAGGTAGAGGCGGTGATCGACTGGCAGCCGCCGACGACGGTGACGGAGATCCGCAGTTTCTTGGGACTGGCGGGTTATTACAGACGTTTCGTCGAAGGCTTCTCGAAGATTGCGGCCCCTTTAAACCGATTGACCAAGAAAGGTGAAAAGTTTGTATGGACGGCTAAATGCCAGGAGAGTTTTGAAGAACTCAAAAGAAGGCTAACCAGGGCACCAATTCTAGTATTACCAACACCGGGAGAGGACTATGATGTGTACTGCGACGCTTCGAGGATCGGCCTTGGGGGTGTGCTGATGCAGCGGGGAAAGGTGATAGCCTATGCGTCTAGACAGCTAAAGGATTACGAGAGAAACTACCCGATACACGACTTAGAGCTAGCTGCAGTAGTCTTCGTCCTGAAGCTATGGAGACACTATCTCTTCGGGGTGCACTGTAACATCTTCTCGGACCACCAGAGTCTTAAATATCTGTTCACCCAAAAAGAGTTAAACCTGCGGCAGAGGCGGTGGCTCGAGTTACTGAAGGATTACGATCTATCAATCCAATATACCCCGGGAAGGCAAACGTGGTAGCGGACGCCCTGAGCAGAAAAGGGCAATTGGAAGAGGGAACAGTGGGCGCGATAACTGAGCAGAGCAACTTGATTGCGGACTTCTCACGGCTAAGGTTAGAGGTAGTGCCCGCAGGCACGGTTGCGCAATTGTTAACTTGGTGGTCAAGCCAACGTTGCTCGAGAGGATTCGAGAGGGACAGCAGGCGGATTCGCATTTACAGCTCGTAAGAGATAAGATCGTACCGGATCAGGAAGGCGACTTTTCTGTAGAGGGTGACGGCACTCTACGGTTCCGCAGGCGGTTTTGCGTGCCGGATACCCCAGAATTGAAGAAGGAAATCCTAACCGAGGCACACAACGCCCCTTATGCGGCGCATCCAGGAGGCACAAAGATGTACAGAGACCTCAAGCAAACCTTTTGGTGGCCCGGGCTGAAGAGGACGTGACACGTTTCGTAGCCACTGCCTGGTGTGCCAACAGATAAAGGCGGAACATCAGCGGCCGGCGGGAAAGTTACAACCCTGCCGGTGCCGGAGTGGAAATGGGATCATATCACGATGGACTTTGTCACCGGGTTCCCACGTTCGCAGCAAGGCCACGACGCAATATGGGTCGTGGTGGACAGGCTAACCAAGTCAGCGCACTTTCTACCCATCCACACAAACCTGGACCAGAGAGCGGTTGGCTCAGGTCTACCTTAGCGAGATCGTGAGGCTGCATGGAGTACCGGTATCGATCACATCAGACAGAGACACACGCTTCGTCTCGAAGTTTTGGCAAAGTCTGCAGCAAGCCTTGGGGACAAAATTGCATTTTAGCACAGCCTTCCACCCTCAGACAGACGGGCAGTCAGAACGGGTGATACAGACGCTGGAGGACCTGCTCCGGGCCTGTGTACTTGATTGGGGAGTCGGTTGGGAGCGTTACTTGCCACTCGTGGAATTCGCCTACAACAACAGCCACCAAACTAGCATCCAGATGGCACCCTACGAAGCCTTGTACGGGAGACGTTGCCGATCCCCGATCTGCTGGAATGACTTGGGAGAGCGAAAATCTTGGGACCCGACTTAGTGGAAGAGACAGAGGAGAAGGTGCGCCTCATCAGACAGCGCTTACTAACCGCCCAGAGTCGACAAAAGAGCTACGCGGATCGGAGACGCCGCAGCTTGGAGTTCCAGGTGGGGAAACACGTATTTCTGCGGGTCTCGCCGTCCAAGGGAATCAAACGGTTCGAACTGAAAGGCAAGCTGAGCCCACGGTTTGTAGGGCCATTCGAATCCTGGAACGCATTGGCCCAGTAGCCTACCGCCTCGCTCTACCACCGAACCTCAACCAGATTCGACGTGTTTCACATTCTCAAATGCGCAGAAATACCTTCCCGACCCCTCGCAC
>JAQOTM010000311.1:186537-224830 GCA_029168755.2 Tillandsia fasciculata
TCAGGTATGTTTAACTAAAGATTTTTGGTGATCCGAATACTTCTTATAGTGTAGAAACACTGGAAGAATTTTTTATTGCATAAAATCAAAAACTGGACATGGGACATGTTCAGGATCCGGATCAGACAATCCAATCCGGATCCCGAAGGGTGTTAGTTCATATGCAAATCCAATCCGGATCCAAGCCAACTCTGATCCGGATCCCGAACATTGGTTTTTTGCTGAAATATATGAACGATCCGGATCGGCATTTCAATCCGGATCCCGAACCTTTGTTTTTCTGGAATTGTCTATCACGTTACGACAATCCGGATCGCAGAAATTCCGATCCGGATCGCCGTCCTGTAAAATTTCAGAAAAGGTTAGTTTTTGATCCTTATCTTCTTCCAATGGTTTCTAACCTATAAATAGACCCTATGATTCATTTTCTAGGGTAAGTAAGATCGTAAGAAAAAATACGACCGAAAAAGAAAAATCCACATATAGAGAAGAAAGGAAATCAATAGATTTAATTCTATGTTTCTTCATCTATATTGATTGATTTGATTCTAGGTTTTCCAAACTCAGATTTTGAGTAGAATCAAATTAATGAATACTTAGATGGTATTTCCGATCTATTTCTAATCTAAGTATTCGGCGGATCATCACCACCCAAAAACAACGATTTACCCAAATCGGCGCGTGGACTCGCGTGGCCTTGTGGATTCAAGGTGCAACCGCTCTCGTGGATTCGGAGCGAGGTACGTTCGTGGATTCGAAGCGTGCTACTGGGTGAAGACCGTGGATTCGGTCGGACGTCGTGGACTCGACGTTGGACGCTGTGGATTCGGCGTTGGGCGCAGATCGTGGATTCGAGAAGCGTTGTGGAGCGAGCGGAGAAGATCTACTAGGAGCGTATGGTAAAGGTTGAGTCGTCTGTGAGTACGGTTATGTCACGCCCGGGGTCGAAACTGCGACCCGGGCTCGCTAACAGATCCGCCATCTGTACGGAAACTGCCGTACAGACGAAGCGTCTACCCTGCAAATAAATCTATAGCTACAGATATCAGAGTAAAAGTAAGTACATGCTATAGAAAGGAAACAGAACAACTGTACTAGAGTAAATAAAATCCAAGATACAAGCTGTCCTCAAGATACATAAATAACATCTCTCAAAACTCACTCTACAAAAGTGGAAACTCAAAAGGGTACTGCTACCTCTCCACTAACTGACTCGGGTAAGCGACTAGTCGGCCACGCCCTTACCTCGATCTGAAGACTCCGCACGGGAAGGAGTCGGAGCAGCTACCTCAGGGAAACCTGCACCGCAGCGGGTGTGAGAACTACTGCAAAGGTAGTTCCCAGTGGGTACCGTCCTCAAAGCACACGGTATGCCCACTAAGTCTACCGGAGGCACAGCAATAAAAACAAATAGATAGATAGATAAATAGATAGATATGAAAGCTTGAAATCTATCTCTACATGCCTCTACATATGCTCAAAGGAAAAAATACTCATCTATGAACATGCAATGTAACTCACTCACACATCTCACCCAAATCACAATGACTGTCCTCTTTGGATCAGTCTAGACAAGTCAAAGTCCAGCCTGCGCTCATCTACTGCCGCACATCCCGGAGGAACGGACTTACGTAGGGTGTCCCTCAAGGACTATCAGTAACACATCGCAGCCTCGTCAGGCTCGGTATCATCATCGCACTCGGGGCGTAGCTCGAGGGGAGCGACCCCACCGAACTCAAGTATCTCATAAATCTCATAACTGGCATAACTGCCAGGCTCAGCAGGCTATAATCCTCGATCAAATAGATCGGAAACAGTGAACTGACAACTCACTCTCATGTCAAGGTCGGAGTAAACTCCACGACTCAATCTGTAGTGCTCTCATAGAACCCCCAATGACACTAGTAAATCTCGAAAGTCATAACATGGCTCTAAAAACCAACAAATATCTCCTCGGCCCCCCGGCACGAGGGAACATGCACCCCGAACCCATGCAGCATCACTAGAACCCTTAGACATTTTAAAACCATTTTCAAAAGTCAATTTTCCAATAAAACGGGCTTCGGATTTTTAAAACGGTTCAGGTGCTTAAGTGAGACCAACCAAGTATATCGACTAGTGTCATACAATGCCAAGAGTCCACTAAAAATAATCCGGGGTTCAGATAACTTTTCTGTAGTTTTCTAGGCAACTATCAGATTATTTAACAGCTAAAATATGCAGTTTTGACATGATCAAAGTGCGTTCTGAAGCATTAGAGGGCATTCCACGACTTTTGGAAGAAAATCCAACCCACCTCAATGCTTTCCGAAGGCCGCGCCGAAGTCGGTGAAGGATCGGGCAAAAACTGATGAAAACTGCACAGTGCCTGTAGTATCCGCTGGTTTAAATTGTTGTGGTTCCATCCTGGGGTCTGCCTTTGATTTTTAAATTTCTTTCGCTTTTCGTTCAGGGGTCCGGGAAGGGGGGACTAATAATTCTGAGTTTCTGGAAAGATCATCGGGGCTCGCGAGTAATTTTAGTCAATAAAGCTCGCGAAACGGAGACCGCAGGCGAAATCGGTTTTGGATTCGGACCCCGGAATCTCCCAGAATAAATTCCGGAAGTTTTAGTACGGTTACCGAGGCAGGCTGGACCCAGGTTCGCACCCTGTTTACCCCGTTTGGTTATCTAATTATTTTCTTGATTACGCGGGGTCTAGGTCGATTGTGCCAATTTGGTTAATTAGATGGTTGGGTCTGGGGTTTTGGTAATCGACCCTCCCCCTTTTTGTTTGGACGCTACGACTCGGGGCTAGGGCATTATTTTTCCCCCTTCTTGTCCTGAGCGTAACGCATCGAGTTGAGGAAGCGGTTTTTCCCCTTCTCCCCAGGCTTTCTCCTTTCGATCGGCGGAGCAAGGACGGTGCAAGGGAGGGAGCGATCGACCACCCCCAAGACCCGGCAAGCGCGGAGCGAACCTCTTCTTCCTCTCCTTCCCCCATTGGCGAATTGGTAGCACCGAGACCGGTGAGTTTTTCTTGTAAAATATTTTACGTAGTTCTTGTGTTAAATTCGAGGGTTGAGACGCGCCGTCGCGCGAAAAGGAGGAGGGGGGAAACCACGGCCGGCCGTACGTCGCCGCACGGGGGGCGCCGCGCGGGCCTGGGCACCGCGCGGGGCGCCGCCCGCGCGTGCGGGCAAGGCGCCGCGCGGGCCTGGGCACCGCCCGCGCGTGCGGGCAGGGCGCCGCGCGGGCCTGGGTGCCGCGCGGGGCTCCGCCCGCGCGTGCGGGCTGGACCCCGTGCGGGCCTGGGCGCCGCGCGGGGCGCAGCCCGCGCGTGCGGGCTGGGCCCGTGCGGGCCGGGCGCCGCGCGGGGCGCAGCCCGCGCGTGCGGGCTAGGGCCGTGCGGGCCCGGGCGCCGCGCGGGGCGCAGCCCGCGCGTGCGGGCTGGGCCCGTGCGGACCCGAGCACCGCGCGGGGCGCCGCCGCGCGTGCGGGCGTGGACGCCGTGGGGACTTGGGCGCCGTGCCGGGCCGTTGCCGCCGCCGGGACCGACCGGGCCGTTGCTTCTTCCGCGCCGGGGAGCCCTCCTCGCGTCCAAGCAACGGGGGACTAGTCGGTGTCGGCCGCGTCTAAATTATAGGTGAGGGGTTTATGACTTCGTCCTGACAGTGGGTTCTCGTAGGTTCAGGGAACACGCCGGGGCGCGGAGTGACCGAGCGGCAGTCATAGTGCGTGACAGGTGGGTTTCTTTTGTCATCTTTGAGACGGATCTTACAAGTCGGATAATAGTGATAATGTTAAATTTCCTGTTTTATTATTCCTAATGCTAATGGTCTCAGTGTGTTACTATATTACCTGTGTTTGGTTCTGTGGCCCGAGGTTGCGACACGAGCACCCGCGGTTTGGCCACCGCTAAGGGTGCTCTTTTCCGGAAAAGCGGTCCTTGACCCGTGTTTACCCACGAGGTGACGTAGTGGGGACCCCCGTAGGTGTGGGGTTTGAGGCACCAAGGTGTGGGCGGTGCGACCCGTCGGATTGGGGACCGACGAGGTCAGGTGTTACAGGTGAGGTGTTACAGGTTACAGGTGACTGCGGATTGATTTTATGAGCAGAGTGGTTGCTCCAGCTAGTCGTGCTTTGTGGTTTGTTATTACTTTACCGCTTATTACTTTAGCCTGTTGTTGTCACTGACTACCCACTCTGTGACAGGTTCATCCAGGGGTGGGAGGTAGACGACGGTGAGGCCGCGGTGGGAGCGATCGGGCTGTGGGAGCCCCAGTTTGTTTTTATTTCCCTTTACTTTTTCCGCATTTCATTCAGTATTGTAGTTACTGTGTGGTTCTCGATACCCTCGTGGGGTCGTGTGGATGTTGTTGACTTCTGGTTGGATGCATATTACTATTTTTCTCTTCTATCCCCGTTCGGCTGTTTTCCAAACCAAAAATAAAAGAGAAGAATTTCGAAAACTGTTTTCAAAGATCTAGGGTCGTGTGGACCCGTTTTCCAACTTATGTGGATTTATGTGGATTTCAAACCGTTTTCTAAAACTGAGGGTCGTGTGGGCCTGTCTTCAAAACTCTGGGTTTATCCTTTCAACTTAACTGGCCACGGGTATTGTTTTAACCTTCCTGCATTGTTAGTAGCGGTACTGTTGTGATTAAATGCGAAATGATGATTGTATGTGACTGTTGTATTAGCCGCGACGCCGAGCATATACAGAGGAGACTCTGCCCGATTTCCGAGTAAATCTGTATATGCGGCGGGTCTGGGCACGCGCCGGGGAAGGAGGTTTTCAAAAAAATTGAGATTTTGCGCGTCAAATGCTTTCCTTGTATATCGTTTCCGCTAAATGAAAACCCCCGGGGCGTGACAGATTAAGATGGTATCAGAGAGGTTGCTTTAATCACAGCAGTACATGGCCCAACATCCACCGAGATACCACACTTTGCTACTAATAAATGAAATGTGCAGGGATTACGAGCGTAGGACGTGAGAGACCGGGGAAAGGGGATGTATAGATAGTGTTTTTCTTTTCCCTCCCGATGTTTATGGTGGTTCCTTCTAGTTGGTCTAGAGCTAATTTGTTCTGATGGTATGTGCGACAGACAATGGTTCGAACCAGGGCATCGGCTGAGGAGGTGGGGGCGGATGCGACGACATCGGCAACCGCGGAGAACCAGCTCCTGCGGCAACAGTTGAGGGAGATGGCGGGGCAGCTGGCGACCCTTACAGAACATGTACGTCAACTGACGCAGCAGCAACCAGTCGCTCCTGCCCCTCCACAGGGGCCAACTGCACCAGTCGCACCACCGCCAGCAACAGGGGCAGCCCCCCCACCGGCAGCAATGGCCACCCAGACTACCATACCGACAGCAGCACCAGGATCAGCACCCGCGGGGCCGGCGCCGGGAGCCCTCGGCGGGAGTACCTCCGCGGCCGCCGCCGTCGCTGGGGAAGGGACAGTCCCCCAGTCAGAGCGAGAACGAGTGCGGGCTAATCTGGCGGATTTTATGAAGTTCGAACCGCCCACGTACGATGGAGAGACGACCGACCCCTGGGTCGTTGAAAAGTGGGTGGGTTCGATGGAGAAGTTGTTTGAAGACTTACTCATAGAGGACCCCGAGCGCGTCCCCCTGGCGGTCCACTTTTTGGAGGGAAACGCTCGTCTATGGTGGAAGACGGTGCGCCCAGATCCCACCCAGGGCACCGTGCTTCTGTCGTGGGCGATGTTTAAGCAGGATCTATTTGGGGCCTTCTTCACTAGCAGCGTTAAGAAGAAGCTGGAGGACGACCTAAACCATATTCAGCAAGGGAACAGAACAGTTATGGAATATCAGCGCGAATTCGTGCGCTTGGCAAATTGCGTCCCTTTCGTCATAAGGGACGAATCCCACAAAGCGCAACTGTTCGTGGATGGGTTGCGAAGTGAGATTTTTCAAGTGGTTCAGGCTGCTGATTTGCACACATTCCAGAAGGTGGTCGACCGGGCCACCGTTGTAGAGCGCGGGTTTGCCGTTACCCGCGCCAGGAGGGAGGCCCCGGCACAGCATGATGATAGGAAGCGGCCACAGCAGAATCACGGGGGGGGGTCGTCTGGGAGCCGACCCCCAAAACGGTGGAGGCAACAGTCGGGAGCACGGAGCGCACCTACGGCAGGGCCGAGATCAGGTGGTAGGCCCTGTGTAATATGCGGGGGATCGCACGGGGTGTTGGACTGCCCCCAGAGAGTTGATCACTGCTTTCGCTGCGGCAAGCAGGGGCACTTCCGCCGCAACTGCCCCCTTGTCTTGGGACCAGCTTCCTCCGCCGCGTCCACGCCTTCACCACAGCAGTCGGGACGGGGGAAAGCTCCAATGGGGTCGACCTCTAGGCCCCCGGCTTCTCGGCACGAGGAGGAAAGACAGCCCCTACCGGGCGGGCGAATTTATTCAATGACTCGCCAGGAATCGGACCCGCCGGAGGACGTACTTGCAGGTATAACTTCTGTTTCAAATTCCCGTTCTAGAACCCTCTTCGACACTGGAGCAACCCACTCATTCATTTCTTCTGATTACGTGTTTGCACACGATCTCGAGGTGACACCTCTCCAAGGCCGTATGACGGTGCAGACAGCGGGTGGGACACTGGAGGCGACCGGTTTGGTGGCCAATTGCCCAATTAAGCTGGGGCGACTGGCTTGCCCTTGGGATTTGGTGGTGATTCCCCTGAAGGAGTATGACGTTGTTTTGGGCATGGACTGGCTCTCAAGGTACCAAGCATTAATTGATTGCGAGAAGCGGATGGTGCAACTACAAGAACCAAGTTTTCCTAAGAATGCGTACCTGGCGTGCAAGAGTACATCCTTCCCGGCGGTAATATCCGCGGCTCGAGCCAGGAGATTGGTGGAGGGTGGGTGCGTGGCCTACTTGGCATCGGTGGATCTGGTCACCCGACCCCCGACGACACTCGCAGACATCCCGGTGGTGAAGGAATTCCCCGACGTCTTCCCAACAGAGCTGCCAGGGATACCTCCTGAACGAGAGGTGGTATTCCCTATTGAACTCTTACCGGGTACTCAACCCATCACGAAGGCGCCCTACCGAATGGCTTTTGCGGAGTTAAAAGAGCTGAAGGCGCAACTGGAGGATCTCTTGGACAAGGGGTTTATCAGGCCGAGTGTATCACCTTGGGGTGCACCGGTACTCTTTGTGCGGAAGAAAGATGGAAGCCTGCGGCTCTGTATTGACTACAGAGGAATAAACAAGGTTACGGTGAAAAATAAGTACCCCCTGCCCAGAATCGACGACCTCTTTGATCAGCTACGAGGAGCGACGGTCTTTTCAAAAATTGATCTGCAGTCGGGCTACCACCAGCTCCGGGTTCGAGATGAGGACATCCCAAAGACCGCCTTTCGGACGCGGTATGGCCACTACGAGTTCACGGTCATGCCTTTCGGGCTTACGAACGCCCCCGCGATCTTTATGGATATGATGAACCGGATCTTCAAACCTTTTCTAGACCGGTTCGTGGTGGTCTTCATCGACGACATACTGATCTATTCACCTACCGACGAGGAGCACGAGGACCATCTGCGAACGATACTCCAAACCCTCAGGGAGCAAAAGCTGTTCGCTAAGCTTAAGAAATGCGAATTTTGGCTACGCGAGGTGGGTTTCCTGGGGCACGTGATCTCGGCGAAGGGAATCGCGGTGGACCCCAAGAAGGTAGAGGCGGTGATCGACTGGCAGCCGCCGACGACGGTGACGGAGATCCGCAGTTTCTTGGGACTGGCGGGTTATTACAGACGTTTCGTCGAAGGCTTCTCGAAGATTGCGGCCCCTTTAAACCGATTGACCAAGAAAGGTGAAAAGTTTGTATGGACGGCTAAATGCCAGGAGAGTTTTGAAGAACTCAAAAGAAGGCTAACCAGGGCACCAATTCTAGTATTACCAACACCGGGAGAGGACTATGATGTGTACTGCGACGCTTCGAGGATCGGCCTTGGGGGTGTGCTGATGCAGCGGGGAAAGGTGATAGCCTATGCGTCTAGACAGCTAAAGGATTACGAGAGAAACTACCCGATACACGACTTAGAGCTGGCTGCAGTAGTCTTCGTCCTGAAGCTATGGAGACACTATCTCTTCGGGGTGCACTGTAACATCTTCTCGGACCACCAGAGTCTTAAATATCTGTTCACCCAAAAAGAGTTAAACCTGCGGCAGAGGCGGTGGCTCGAGTTACTGAAGGATTACGATCTATCAATCCAATACCACCCCGGGAAGGCAAACGTGGTAGCGGACGCCCTGAGCAGAAAAGGGCAATTGGAAGAGGGAACAGTGGGCGCGATAACTGAGCAGAGCAACTTGATTGCGGACTTCTCACGGCTAAGGTTAGAGGTAGTGCCCGCAGGCACGGTTGCGCAATTGTTAACCTTGGTGGTCAAGCCAACGTTGCTCGAGAGGATTCGAGAGGGACAGCAGGCGGATTCGCATTTACAGCTCGTAAGAGATAAGATCGTACCGGATCAGGAAGGCGACTTTTCTGTAGAGGGTGACGGCACTCTACGGTTCCGCAGGCGGTTTTGCGTGCCGGATACCCCAGAATTGAAGAAGGAAATCCTAACCGAGGCACACAACGCCCCTTATGCGGCGCATCCAGGAGGCACAAAGATGTACAGAGACCTCAAGCAAACCTTTTGGTGGCCCGGGCTGAAGAGGGACGTGACACGTTTCGTAGCCCACTGCCTGGTGTGCCAACAGATAAAGGCGGAACATCAGCGGCCGGCGGGAAAGTTACAACCCCTGCCGGTGCCGGAGTGGAAATGGGATCATATCACGATGGACTTTGTCACCGGGTTCCCACGTTCGCAGCAAGGCCACGACGCAATATGGGTCGTGGTGGACAGGCTAACCAAGTCAGCGCACTTTCTACCCATCCACACAACCTGGACCAGAGAGCGGTTGGCTCAGGTCTACCTTAGCGAGATCGTGAGGCTGCATGGAGTACCGGTATCGATCACATCAGACAGAGACACACGCTTCGTCTCGAAGTTTTGGCAAAGTCTGCAGCAAGCCTTGGGGACAAAATTGCATTTTAGCACAGCCTTCCACCCTCAGACAGACGGGCAGTCAGAACGGGTGATACAGACGCTGGAGGACCTGCTCCGGGCCTGTGTACTTGATTGGGGAGTCGGTTGGGAGCGTTACTTGCCACTCGTGGAATTCGCCTACAACAACAGCCACCAAGCTAGCATCCAGATGGCACCCTACGAAGCCTTGTACGGGAGACGTTGCCGATCCCCGATCTGCTGGAATGACTTGGGAGAGCGAAAATTCTTGGGACCCGACTTAGTGGAAGAGACAGAGGAGAAGGTGCGCCTCATCAGACAGCGCTTACTAACCGCCCAGAGTCGACAAAAGAGCTACGCGGATCGGAGACGCCGCAGCTTGGAGTTCCAGGTGGGAGAACACGTATTTCTGCGGGTCTCGCCGTCCAAGGGAATCAAACGGTTCGGACTGAAAGGCAAGCTGAGCCCACGGTTTGTAGGGCCATTCGAAATCCTGGAACGCATTGGCCCAGTAGCCTACCGCCTCGCTCTACCACCGAACCTCAACCAGATTCATGACGTGTTTCACATCTCAATGCTCAAGAAATACCTTCCCGACCCCTCGCACGTTCTGGATGTTTCAACACTTGAAGTAAAAGAGGATCTAAGTTTCGAGGAAACCCCGGTTCGAATCCTAGCACGTGAGAGCAAGACGCTCCGAAACCGAGTCATCCCCTACGTAAAGGTGCTTTGGAGCAACCACGAGGAGCGGGAAGCGACGTGGGAGCTGGAGTCCAAGATGAGGGAGGGCTACCCCTATCTTTTCACCGAGATCCAAGTTTGAGCTTCGAGGACGAAGCTCGTTTTTAAAAGGTGAGTGGTGTAGTATCCGCTGGTTTAAATTGTTGTGGTTCCATCCTGGGGTCTGCCTTTGTTTTTTAATTTCTTTCGCTTTTCGTTCAGGGGTCCGGGAAGGGGGGACTAATAATTCTGAGTTTCTGGAAAGATCATCGGGGCTCGCGAGTAATTTTAGTCAATAAAGCTCGCGAAACGGAGACCGCAGGCGAAATCGGTTGTGGATTCGGACCCCGGAATCTCCCAGAATAAATTCCGGAAGTTTTAGTACGGTTACCGAGGCAGGCTGGACCCAGGTTCGCACCCTGTTTACCCCGTTTGGTTATCTAATTATTTTCTTGATTACGCGGGGTCTAGGTCGATTGTGCCAATTTGGTTAATTAGATGGTTGGGTCTGGGGTTTTGGTAATCGACCCTCCCCTTTTTGTTTGGACGCTACGACTCGGGGCTAGGGCATTATTTTTCCCCCTTCTTGTCCTGAGCGTAACGCATCGAGTTGAGGAAGCGGTTTTTTCCCCTTCTCCCCAGGCTTTCTCCTTTCGATCGGCGGAGCAAGGACGGTGCAAGGGAGGGAGCGATCGACCACCCCCAAGACCCGGCAAGCGCGGAGCGAACCTCTTCTTCCTCTCCTTCCCCCATTGGCGAATTGGTAGCACCGAGACCGGTGAGTTTTTCTTGTAAAATATTTTACGTAGTTCTTGTGTTAAATTCGAGGGTTGAGACGCGCCGTCGCGCGAAAAGGAGGAGGGGGGAAACCACGGCCGGCCGTACGTCGCCGCACGGGGGGCGCCGCGCGGGCCAGGGCACCGCGCGGGGCGCCGCCCGCGCGTGCGGGCAAGGCGCCGCGCGGGCCTGGGCACCGCGCGGGGCGCCGCCCGCGCGTGCGGGCAGGGCGCCGCGCGGGCCTGGGCGCCGCGCGGGGCTCCGCCCGCGCGTGCGGGCGGGACCCCGTGCGGGCCTGGGCGCCGCGCGGGGCTCCGCCCGCGCGTGCGGGCTGGACCCCGTGCGGGCCTGGGCGCCGCGCGGGGCGCAGCCCGCGCGTGCGGGCTGGGCCCGTGCGGGCCCGGGCGCCGCGCGGGGCGCAGCCCGCGCGTGCGGGCTAGGGCCGTGCGGGCCCGGGCGCCGCGCGGGGCGCAGCCCGCGCGTGCGGGCTGGGCCCGTGCGGACCCGAGCACCGCGCGGGGCGCCGCCGCGCGTGCGGGCGTGGACGCCGTGGGGACTTGGGCGCCGTGCCGGGCCGTTGCCGCCGCCGGGACCGACCGGGCCGTTGCTTCTTCCGCGCCGGGGAGCCCTCCTCGCGTCCAAGCAACGGGGGACTAGTCGGTGTCGGCCGCGTCTAAATTATAGGTGAGGGGTTTATGACTTCGTCCTGACAGTGGGTTCTCGTAGGTTCAGGGAACACGCCGGGGCGCGGAGTGACCGAGCGGCAGTCATAGTGCGTGACAGGTGGGTTTCTTTTGTCATCTTTGAGACGGATCTTACAAGTCGGATAATAGTGATAATGTTAAATTTCCTGTTTTATTATTCCTAATGCTAATGGTCTCAGTGTGTTACTATATTACCTGTGTTTGGTTCTGTGGCCCGAGGTTGCGACACGAGCACCCGCGGTTTGGCCACCGCTAAGGGTGCTCTTTTCCGGAAAAGCGGTCCTTGACCCGTGTTTACCCACGAGGTGACGTAGTGGGGACCCCCGTAGGTGTGGGGTTTGAGGCACCAAGGTGTGGGCGGTGCGACCCGTCGGATTGGGGACCGACGAGGTCAGGTGTTACAGGTGAGGTGTTACAGGTTACAGGTGACTGCGGATTGATTTTATGAGCAGAGTGGTTGCTCCAGCTAGTCGTGCTTTGTGGTTTGTTATTACTTTACCGCTTATTACTTTAGCCTGTTGTTGTCACTGACTACCCACTCTGTGACAGGTTCATCCAGGGGTGGGAGGTAGATGACGGTGAGGCCGCGGTGGGAGCGATCGGGCTGTGGGAGCCCCAGTTTGTTTTTATTTCCCTTTACTTTTTCCGCATTTCATTCAGTATTGTAGTTACTGTGTGGTTCTCGATACCCTCGTGGGGTCGTGTGGATGTTGTTGACTTCTGGTTGGATGCATATTACTATTTTTCTCTTCTATCCCCGTTCGGGCTGTTTTCCAAACCAAAAATAAAAGAGAAGAATTTCGAAAACTGTTTTCAAAGATCTAGGGTCGTGTGGACCCGTTTTCCAACTTATGTGGATTTATGTGGATTTCAAACCGTTTTCTAAAACTGAGGGTCGTGTGGGCCTGTCTTCAAAACTCTGGGTTTATCCTTTCAACTTAACTGGCCACGGGTATTGTTTTAACCTTCCTGCATTGTTAGTAGCGGTACTGTTGTGATTAAATGCGAAATGATGATTGTATGTGACTGTTGTATTAGCCGCGACGCCGAGCATATACAGAGGAGACTCTGCCCGATTTCCGAGTAAATCTGTATATGCGGCGGGTCTGGGCACGCGCCGGGGAAGGAGGTTTTCAAAAAAAAATTGAGATTTTGCGCGTCAAATGCTTTCCTTGTATATCGTTTCCGCTAAATGAAAACCCCCGGGGCGTGACATTTTCCCACTTCATTGAGTCTCGATCTAGTCCTGCTATAGACGGTTACTTATGGTTACTTACTTCTCTCGTGTGGGTCGCTCCCCACGAGTGCGACTCCGGAGTGCGCGGCAGACAGACTTTGAGTCCTAGGGACTCCTTTTGCTTCGGTGTTATGCGTAGGCTGGCATACCCGTCGCGGCAGAGCAGGCAGTGCCAGTGTCCACTGGCGGTCAGATTGGGTCCTTTGGACAGGCTTCTTTATACTGATGCATTCCTTTTCCCATCCGTGTTGAGTTATCATATAGAGGCATATTAGGGATAGCAGTTTATCAGTTGCTCATTTATCTGCACCCCTCTCTTTTCTTTTCCCTTTTGCCTCTGATCACCTGGTGGGCATATCTGAGCTGAGGCTTTACCCACTAGGGGAGGCTACTGTTTATAGTAGTACTTACCCCCATTGTTTTTTCTTGTTTCTTTCTTTCCCTTGTTTTGCAGAGTCCTCAGTGGGAGTTGCTGGGCCGTCAGCAACTGATCGGGGCAAGCGCATCGCGGACTAGATAGAGAGCCTCCCGAGGGTTGTAGCTGGAGATTTTGGGTACCTGGACTTCTCAGACAGTTTTTATTTATTTCTTTTGGGGACTGGCTTCTGCCAGCTGTTTGTATTTAGTGGTGAGCTGGGAGAGACATCTGTATTTTATTTTACTGTTGTACCTTTTACTTCCAGCTTCTGTCTGAGATACAGTAGTTTTAGTTTAGCTCTGATTATTATGCTCTTTTATTATTATTTCTTATCTGAGCAGGTTACCGACGCTTCGTGTATGTGGGAAATACCGCATGCACGGCGGATCTGTAGACGGGCCCGGGTTCTGGTTTACACCCGGGGCGTGACAGATTAAGTTGGTATCAGAGCTTAGGGATAGGTCAGTTGGGACTTAGGAAACCCTAGGCTTTTGGACAGACCCTAGGATGTTAGGGCGTGAGTGGCGTGACATTTTGCGAAAGTCGGTGATTGTTATAGTTAACTCTTCCTGTGAGTGAAGAGGGATCGACATAGTCTATTTCTGTTGAACCATTATGTTGGCTGCAGACAACATAAGGTTACAGAAATAGGGGGATGTCTTTGACTTCCGCCAGATTGGGTCGTGTGGAGTTTTGTTACTGATGTTTGGTTTCTTGTGGCAGGATGCCTCCTCGACGTCGGATTCCCACTCGGGGTGTCCCTTCGCCCCCTGTTGAGCCAGAGCAGCCTACACCCCCCGAGCTTACTGAGTTGAGGGCCTTGGTGGCCCAGTTGGCGGAGGGTCAGCGCCGCCAGGAGCAGAGGATTGAGCAGCTGCTTGCTCGGAGGGAGGCACCACCCCCAGCTGTTCCTGAGGCTCCTGTGCCCCTTGTTGCACCTTCTGTGCCGTTGGCACCATCTTCGAGTAGCGGGGCTCCTGAAGCTATCCGGCCTTTGACTGCGGAGGAGGAGCAGGATTTTGCTGACAAACTCTCCCAGTTTGTTAAGCGGGGACCACCTAGATTCTCGGGGCGGGATGCTCAGCCCCGGGATGTTGGGAGATGGCTTTCTGCGATGGAGAAGCTTTTTCGGGACTTCTTCGTCGACCCGAAGTACCGAGTGCACATGGCGGTGCACTGTTTGGATGGAGATGCAGATTTTTGGTGGCAGCGGGTAGAGCCACTGGAGTTTCGGATCACTCGGCAGTTGCCTTGGGAGGAGTTCAAGCGGATGGTGTTGGACACCTATTTCTCTACCAGTGTGAAGAAAAAGTTGGAGGACGACTTGAAGAATCTGCAGCAGGGCGATCGATCGGCCCATGTCTATTTCCAGGAGTTCATGGAGTTGCTGAACTGTGTGCCTTTCGTCGCCCGTGACGGTCCGCACCAGGTAGAGATGTTTGAGGCAGGCCTTCGCCCAGAGATTTTCACACTGGTGCATGCTCAGAGATTTCAGAACCTGGAGGCAGCCGCAGAGCACGCACAGTGGGTGGAGAGAGGTGATCAGGAGGTGGCCAGACGGAGGGCCGCGGTCGCGCAGAGTTTCGATAGAAAGCGACCAGCCCCGGAGGACGGGGGACAGGCCAGCTCGTGGAGACCGCCACGGCCGCCGCAGTCCCAGTCTTACGGCCGTGGGCGACCTGATAGGAGAGGGCCTGGTGGACCCCAGAGACCGCAGCAGCATCCGCAGCAGCACCAGCAACAGAGATCGCAGCAGAGGCAGCAGCGATCGCAGCAGCAGTCCTCGAGGCAGCAGCAGCAGCCGAGACAGCCCCGACCTTCTGATCGATGTATCTTCTGCGGAGGTCAACATGCCGCCATCACTTGTGACCAGAGATGGGGTCGATGCTTCCGTTGTGGACAGCCGGGGCATGTGCGAGCTACCTGCCCCCTTTCTACTTCCTCGGCACCTTCTTCGGCGTCGACTCCCTATTCCCCTCAGCAGCAGCAGCCACCAGCCCAGCGGTCTTATGCTCCAGCGAGCAGGCCGTCCACCTCTCATCCTACAGATTCTCGACCTCCAGCACCGAGCGGGCGGGTGTATGCCGCCCAGTTAGCAGATTCTTCAGCGGCAGACCAGGTGGTGGCAGGTATTACTCTAATCTTTGGTATTCGGGCTCGCACTTTATTCGACACTGGAGCATCTCATTCTTTCATTAGTCGAGCATTTTCATCCCTGCATGGTCTAGAGGTAGAGTCCTTGTCATGTGCATTAGAGGTGCGGGTTCCTGATCACGTTTTGCATGTCGAGGAGCGTTGTTTGGCATGCCCGGTGCAGTTGGGGCCTTGGATTTTGCCTGCAGACTTGCTTGTCTTGCAGCCGCTCCATGATTTTGACTTGGTGTTGGGGATGGATTGGCTATCACGATATTTCGCCACTATCGACTGCAGAGAGAGGACGGTGACTCTTCGTGAGCCAGGGCAGGAGGAGTTCGTATTTAGAGGCTGTCAGAGTACCCTGTTTGCGCTGACTATCTCGTTATCGAGAGATCGGCGGATGATGAGTAGGGGCTGTATCGCTTTCTTGGCGACGGTCGTAGAGGTGCCTACGGCGGCACCGGGACTCGAGGATATCCCTATTGTCCGCGAGTTCCCGGATGTGTTTCCCTCTGAGCTATCGACTTTGCCGCCGGAGAGGGAGGTGGAGTTTATGATTGATGTGGTTCCAGGGACCGCACCAATCTCAAAGGCACCTTATAGGATGGCCCCAGCGGAACTGAGGGAATTGAAGGCTCAGTTGCAGGATTTGATGGATGTGGGCTTTGTGAGACCCAGTGTATCTCCGTGGGGAGCGCCTGTTTTATTCGTGAAGAAGAAGGATGGATCACTTCGCTTGTGCGTGGATTACCGAGAGCTAAATAAAGTGACCATTCGGAACAAGTACCCGCTACCACGGATTGATGATCTGTTTGATCAGTTGCAGGGAGCATCAGTGTTCTCGAAGTTGGATCTTCAGTCAGGTTACCACCAGCTGAGGGTGAGGGCCGAGGACATCCCCAAGACGGCTTTTAGAACCCGGTATGGGCATTATGAGTTTACAGTTATGCCTTTTGGACTAACTAATGCCCCTGCTGCATTCATGGACTTAATGAACCGGGTGTTTCAGCCGTACTTGGATCGGTTTGTCGTTGTGTTCATAGACGACATTTTGGTCTACTCCCGAAGTAAGGTAGAGCACGAGGAGCATTTGAGGATCGTGCTACAGCTCCTGCGAGAGAAGAAGCTGTTTGCCAAGCTGAAAAAGTGTGCATTTTGGCTTCGGGAGGTTGCTTTTCTAGGCCACGTTATATCAGCCGCAGGGGTGGCAGTGGACCCGACGAAGATTGAAGCAGTTCGGGATTGGCCTAGACCGACGACGGTTACTGAGGTCCGTAGTTTTCTTGGATTAGCAGGTTATTACCGTCGTTTTGTAGAAGGCTTTGCAAAGCTCTCTACCCCCCTGACCAACTTGACTAGGAAAGGGGTGAAGTTCGTTTGGTCTGAGCGGTGCCAAGAAAGCTTTGAGGAGCTCAAGAGGAGATTAATCTCGGCACCAGTTCTAGCTCTACCCGTGATGGGCGACGGATTTGTAATTTATAGTGATGCCTCACACAGTGGCTTGGGTTGTGTACTGATGCAGCATGGTAGGGTAATTGCCTATGCTTCACGACAATTAAAGGATTATGAAAAGAATTATCCTACACATGATTTGGAGCTTGCCGCTGTGGTGTTCGCCCTGAAGCTATGGCGACATTACCTTTACGGGGAGCACTGTGAGATTTATACAGACCACAAGAGCTTAAAGTATTTATTTACTCAAAAGGAGCTGAACCTGCGGCAACGCCGGTGGTTAGAGCTGTTAAAGGATTATGATTTGAGTATCCTCTATCACCCGGGCAAGGCCAATGTGGTTGCCGACGCTTTGAGCAGGAGATCAGCACAGAGCTTGAGCATGATGATCACTCAGCAGGCACCACTTGTAGAGCAGTTGAGGCGTCTACAGATAGAGGTAGTTTCCCCTGGGGTCTCTGCTAGACTCTCGTCCATGGTCTTGCAGCCCACTCTGTTGGACAGGATTGGTGAGGCACAGAGTGAGGACCCCTACTTGACGAGGATCAGATCGCAGATTCAGGCAGATCAGTTAGGGGATTTTTCAGTGGATAGCTCGGGAGTACTGCGGTACAGGGACCGAGTGTGTGTGCCTACAGATTCGGAGATCAGGGACCAGATTTTGAGAGAGGCTCACTATACGCCTTATACCGTCCACCCTGGAGGTACTAAGATGTATAAGGACCTCAAGGCACACTTTTGGTGGTCTGGAATGAAGCGGGATATTGGGAGATTCGTGGCTCAGTGTTTAACTTGTCAGCAAGTGAAGGCAGAACATCGAGTACCTGCTGGCAAGTTGCAGAGTCTTCCAATTCCCGAGTGGAAGTGGGACCACATCACCATGGACTTTGTAGTTGGACTACCGCGGGCGCAGAGTGGAGCCGATGCGATTTGGGTTATCGTGGATAGACTCACCAAGTCTGCTCACTTTTTACCGTTCAGATGACCTGGTCGTTGGACCGTTTTGCACAGTTATATTTAGATGAGGTGGTGAGGTTACATGGTATACCCGCCTCGATTGTATCAGATAGGGACCCGAGGTTTGTGTCACATTTCTGGACGAGTTTACAGTCAGCTTTGGGGACCCAGCTCCGTTTCAGCACAGCATTTCACCCACAGACCGATGGACAGTCGGAGCGCACCATACAGACCCTGGAGGATATGCTTAGAGCGTGCGTTATGGATTTCGGAGGAGGGTGGTATCGGCACTTAGCATTGGTTGAGTTTGCGTACAACAACAGCTATCAAGCGAGCATCCAAATGGCTCCGTTTGAGGCGTTGTATGGACGCAAGTGTCGGTCGCCCTTATACTGGAGTGACGTGGGTGAAAGGAAGACTTTGGGACCGGATTTATTGTTGGAAGCAGAGGAGAAGGTCAGATTAATTCGCCAACATCTTGAAACAGCCCAGAGTCGTCAAAGGAGCTACACTGATACGCGGCGGCGAGACCTGGAGTTCCAGATTGGGGATCATGTCTTTTTGAAGGTTTCGCCTTCGAAAGGGGTCAAGAGATTCGGAGTTCGGGGAAAGCTTAGTCCCCGCTTTATTGGACCCTTCGAGGTACTGGAGAGGATCGGCCCTGTGGCCTATAGAGTTGCACTTCCACCGCGCCTGGCCGGAGTCCATGATGTTTTTCATGTCTCAGCTCTGAGGAAATACGTCTTCGACCCTTCTCATGTTATCGACTTCACTTCCTTGGAGATTGGCGAGGATCTTGGTTACGAGGAGCGGCCGTTGCGAATTCTGGCTCGTGAGGTGAGAGAATTGCGCAACCGGGCCATCCCATTTGTGAAGATCCAGTGGAGCAACCATGGTGAGCGAGAGGCTACATGGGAGCTGGAGACGGTGATGCGGGATACCTACCCTTCTCTGTTCGAGATTACTGATTGAGGTACGCAGGTTTACTTTCCTTTTGTTTCGAGGACGAAACTCCCTTTTAGTGGGGGAGGATGTGGTGACCGTAAATCCCATGCAGTTTTCCGACTGAATCTACGGTTTAGAACACCTATGGTTGGTGTATTTGGCCCATGGGGTATCAAAGAGATGCTACTGTTGGACCTGGTGATGTATCTTTTACTGTTTTGGCTTCGGCTGTGTTTGCCGAAATTTCTGGAAGGATTTTGGCCAAACGGAGGTCAGAATTGGATTCAGCACGGAAAAACACTTGAAAACGGCTATTTGTTTGCCAAATTTGGAGTCCGGATGACCAAAAACGGGCTACCGGAAGTTTCGGGGGGAAAAACGGGTGCATGGGAGTGTCCGTGGACCGGCCGGGGCCACGTGGCGGCTTTTTATTGGCCAGCGCACGCCGCTCGGTCCACGGGAAAGGAGCGCGGGTGCATGGACCGCGAGGCGGGCCACGTGGCACGGCCGGATTGGCGGGTGCGCGCGGCTCGGTCCAGGGAAAAAGGCGGAGCGGCGCGTGGACCGGGAGCAGGACGCGTGGCAGGCGGGTGTTGGCTGGTCCACGTGGTCCTGGTCCACGGGACGTTGAGCGGTGAGCGGGGGCGGCGGAGCGGTCGACGCGTGGCGTTGCGCCACGCGTCGCCACCCGCGGGGCCCCGCCGCTGTAGCGGGGGGGCGCGTGGCGCGCGCGCGGTGGCCCCGCACGGCTGTCCCCTGTTTTGGGGGTACGTGGCGGGCGCCCGGGCGCGTCGGACGGCGGCTGGTCCGACCCGGGCCTCGCCGGATCGATCCGGGCTAAAGGGTTTTAAACCCGAAACCCATTAAGCCTATAAAGGCTTGTTTTACTGATTTTTAGCCCATTTTCACCTCTTTTCTTTGGGAATTTTACAGTGGAGCCTTAAGGAAAATTTTTCCTCTGCCTGAGCTGAACCCAACTGTAGGTTGCCGGAATTTTGTGGTGCACGGTTCCCGAGGTTGGCCACTTTCCGGCGCGGCGCGACTTTGTTCATCATCGACCCGTTTTGCGTCTTCTCGGTGCGCAGACTCTCCTGGTTTTCTCCGACACCCGATTTCGACGATTTTTGCGCCGTTAGATTCACGACAGGTAGGACTCCTACTTTGATATTCACAGTTTGCCCAGATTCTTTTCGGATTTTAGAGGTATTTGAGCTTTCTGTTGCCTCTTTTTCTTTGCGGATTTTTGGACAGCGACACAGTGTTTCTGCCATATCTTCGTGTACCGACATCGGATCAGGGTGATTCAAGAGGCTAAATTCATCTACTCTTCGCGAGGAATCTCCTGGATTTTTCTCAGGATTTTAGGAGGTTGTCTCGAAGGTAAGAACCTTCCCTCTTTCCGAAGGTTTATCTGGGGAAATTTCTACAGTTGTGTTGGAGGTTATTTTCTTGCCGGATTTATATCTCAGCGTAGAAAACTCGGATTTGGATGTGCAGGCAGTCGTTTCGAAGCTATCGACGCGTAGATCGCGGGGATATTTTATTTGGATTTTTCTGAGGACTGTGAGCAGGTGATTTTTGCCCGTCTTCGCAGCTGAATTATTGTTTGTTAAATTTGGCAGTTCTGGAGGAATACATGTGTAGTGACAGCTCGGTTTTTGTACCCAGGAGCAGTGTGGACTGCGCGGGACCTTTTGGACTTTGTGTAGCTACCATTTTTGGTATTATCAGCTGTAGGACTTTTGACAGCTCGACTGATCAGGTGGGTGGTTGTTGTACTCCTCTCTTTGGTATGCCACTAGGAATGTTAGAGTGCCCTTAAATTGAAGGTGCTAAATATGTGATTGGTAGACTTGCATGCTTTAGGGAATTAATTATTAGTAATCAGATCCCTGATCAACTGTCGTTAGAATGATCACCTATTTTTAATCGCGTACTTAATCTGGACTGTATGCTTAGAGACAAAATAGTAACTGTGGACTGCAAAACTAATAATTTCTCTTATAAGACTGTCACTCTAGCTCACGTCACTCTATATTGCTTATTCTTGGAAATTGGACAAATGTTGGAACAATGCATGATTAAACGGGTCACCTAATACTGTCATCTTTTACTGCTACACTATTTTTGGGACTTGACTTAGGAGAAACCATGCATCTAATCCTTCTTCTCCTATCCTTGATAGACTTGAGGCATAGTTGCTCGGATTCGAGCGGGTATCGGACAGTGTAGTCAGGTATCGGGGATTTGGGACAGTTTGGGTTTTTGACAGGGTGTTGCGGCGACCACGGATCTTGGGTGGTTGACCGGGTCATATTATTGCATCGGATTGGGTACTTGGGGGATCGGGCTTGCTTTAGTGGAGGGTTTTTCCCACTTCATTGAGTCTCGATCTAGTCCTGCTATAGACGGTTACTTATGGTTACTTACTTCTCTCGTGTGGGTCGCTCCCCACGAGTGCGACTCCGGAGTGCGCGGCAGACAGACTTTGAGTCCTAGGGACTCCTTTTGCTTCGGTGTTAAGCGTAGGCTGGCATACCCGTCGCGGCAGAGCAGGCAGTGCCAGTGTCCACTGGCGGTCAGATTGGGTCCTTTGGACAGGCTTCTTGATACTGATGCATTCCTTTTCCCATCCGTGTTGAGTTATCATATAGAGGCATATTAGGGATAGCAGTTTATCAGTTGCTCATTTATCTGCACCCCTCTCTTTTCTTTTCCCTTTTGCCTCTGATCACCTGGTGGGCATATCTGAGCTGAGGCTTTACCCACTAGGGGAGGCTACTGTTTATAGTAGTACTTACCCCCATTGTTTTTCTTGCCTCTTTCTTTCCCTTGTTTTGCAGAGTCCTCAGTGGGAGTTGCTGGGCCGTCAGCAACTGATCGGGGCAAGCGCATCGCGGACTAGATAGAGAGCCTCCCGAGGGTTGTAGCTGGAGATTTTGGGTACCTGGACTTCTCAGACAGTTTTTATTTACTTTCTTTTGGGGACTGGCTTTTGCCAGCTGTTTGTAGTTTAGTGGTGAGCTGGGAGAGACATCTGTACTTTATTTTGCTGTTGTACCTTTTACTTCCAGCTTCTGTCTGAGATACAGTAGTTTTAGTTTAGCTCTGGTTATTCTATGCTCTTTTATTATTATTTCTTATCTGAGCAGGTTACCGACGCTTCGTGTATGTGGGAAATACCGCATGCACGGCGGATCTGTAGACGGGCCCGGGTTCTGGTTTACACCCGGGGCGTGACAGCGCCAACTTCGCGCCTTGAGCCACCTCGGGAAACGCGCCGTCGCCTCGCCTCGGGATGCGTGCCGCGATGCCTCGAAAAACGCGCAACTCATTCGGGCTCCAAACCAAGCAAGTAAATAGTCCATTCTTAGCGATTTCGCGCGCTGAATCCAAAAACGATGTCCGTTTCTCCAAATTCTCACCCGAAAATTTGCCGAATGCCCACTCGATCCGATTTTCGCGCCGAGTCCATTTTTAAAGTCCGATTTGCCAAATTCCAACTCTAAAAATTTCCGAAGGCGACCAGAGAGGTAAACTTTTATCCGGACTTCACCCGGAGTCTAATTTTGACATCTTAATCGCGCGAAATCACTTCTAAACACCCGACGGGTCCTCCAATTTCCCACGGGGTCTCATTTTAAGCCCGAAGTCCACCAAATGTGTCCAAATTGCGCGCAAACATCACCGACACACCACGCAGGCCTCCAGTGATGCAACAAAAATCCCAAATTGCACCACAAATCCATTTTTGGGCCCCAACACGCGCACCAGCACCCCCAACGGCGACCGAAAGCTGCCCAACAACCAGCAAACCCTACGTGGGGGATTCCGGGACCTCACATCCTCCCCCACTAAAAGAAAGTTTCGTCCTCGAAACTAGATCAAGCCCATCAGGAGTCAAGAATACCACGGCTAGGTATCTAACAATACGCCTCCAGCTCCCTAAACCCCACTCGCTCCTCGTGATTACTCCGCAACAACAACAACAAGTACGGTATGACCCGATGTGCAATTCTCTCATCTCTCGAGCCAGAAATTGCAACGGGCGTCCCTCGTACTCCAATAATCACAGATCTCAAAGGGGCAAGTAAATCACGGGCGAGAAAAAACACATCACTACTGAGCTGAGACGTGAAAAACCAAAGGGCTCCACTAAAAGGCTGGGGGAAACTGAAATAACCACAAGTGTAACACGCACCAAACCACAACATGGTGCCAACCTCAACAAGACGACCCGAAGCATACCCGCACATTCATCCAATAAGGAAGGGAATCCAATAAGCTGGGGTCTTCACTCGGTTACTTCCCGATCCGAAACCACCCGAGTGGACTACTCAACTGCAGGCTAACCTCAACAGGGATCCTCAAGAGACACAATCCCATGCCACAGTTGGTCACTCAACATGCTATCATAACCCCGACGGACCCACGGGTCGAAGTCGATCCCTCAACTAAAAAGAACACCCTGACGGGGACCAAACCGTCGGTGAACGGGACTAAAAACTGGCTCACAAGGCGATCATAAAGCTGATGCCCAACTCGCGGTCAAAGTCCGAAACATCCACAAAACTCTCACCGTTGTGTACCTACAACGTGGCATCACTGTCGTGCACCAACGGCGTGGCATCACTGCCGTGCACCAACGGCGTGGCATCACCACCGTGTATCAACGGCGTGGCATCACCACCGTGTATCAACGGTGTGGCATCATCACCGTGTGTCAACGGTGTGGCATCACCACCGTGTGTCAACGGTGTGGCATCACTGCCGTGCACCAACGGCGTGGCATCACTGCCGTGCACCAACGGCGTGGCATCACCACCGTGTATCAACGGTGTGGCATCACCACCGTGTATCAACGGTGTGGCATCATCACCGTGTGTCAACGGTGTGGCATCACTGCCGTGCACCAACGGCGTGGCATCACTGCCGTGCACCAAGGCCTCAGATCCTCACAGTCCTATACCCAACACTACCTCGAAATCCCGGAGCAGAGGAAGGGCCAAAGATCAACAGGCAAAAAACCAGGGCCCCAACTGCACTGGGCAGGACCAACAACACTCATCTATGTGCAACACGTGATCAGGTATCTGAACCTCACGAGCACAAGGTAAGGGTCCTATCTCCAGCTGTCACGCCCCGGGGGTTTCATTAAGCGGAAGACAACCACTGAAAAGATTTAAATTTGCGTATATATTTTTTTTTGAAACCAAATTCCCCCGGTGCGTGCCCAGACCCGCCGCATATACAAATTCACTCTGCGAACGGGCAGAGTTTCCTTTGTATATGCGCGGCGTCCTGACTACAACAGCCATACAACTATCGCTATAACCACACTAGTTCGACGGTCGGAAGCATACAGCTCTTTCTCATAAGTATTCAATAGGGCCGACTAATTTTGAACGGATAAATCCACAGGTTTTAAAAACAGCGCCCACACGGCGCCCAGGTTTTCAGAATGGTTTTCGCAATCCATAAATCCACAGGGTTTTTAAAATGGTGCCCACACGACACCCACATTTTTAAAACAGCTTTCGAAATGCTTTCTTTTGTAGTTTGAAAACGGCCGAACGGGAAAAGCAAAACAACGCTCACAAAGATAATAGATGACATTCCAACATCCACATCGACCCCACGAGGGTATCGCAATCCACATAGCAAACTACTAACAGGTAATGAAATGAGCAAAATAGAAGTACGTACAGTCTATGGTCTCGAAGGACCGAAAGTACTCTTGCCACGGCCTCACCGTCGTCCTAGCACTCGTCCCTGGACGAACCTGTCACAGAGTGGGTAGTCAGCGACACTATCATGATAGAGTACTAAAAGCGGTAAAGTAATACCAAGCCTCAAAGCAAGACTAGCCGGAGCAAGCCCAAACCACCTGTGACACCTGTAACACCTGTAACGCCTGTAGCACCTGTAACACCTGTAACACCTGTACCACCCGACCACGTCGGACAACTAAACCGACGGGTCGCACCGTACCTGCAATACCCGACCACGTCGGACAACTAAACCGACGGGTCGCATCGCTCGCACCTCGGCGCCTCAAACCCCACAACTAATAAGGGGCCCCACTACGTCACCTCGTGGGTATACACGGGTCATAGACCACTTTTCCGGAAAAGCGCACCCTTAGCGGTGGCCAAACCGCGGGTGCGCGTGCTGCAGCCTCGAGCCAAGTAACCATAACCACCATCATGTTAGCATCATAATATATAACAAAAGTAAAACGACAACATGTATAATTAAAAGTAAAACAGCAACATGTGTGATCGAAGGTAACCCGCTAACATGCATACTCAACAATAAATACCACAAGGAACACCATGTTAGCACAATTAGATATTTATTTTAAACATGATACAATTGCCGACAACCCGACGCCGAATCCCAAACCAGACCCCACAATAATGAACCAAGTACCCAAGACGAACCCAACCATAATGAACCAAGTACCCAAACGTAACCAACAATAGTGAGCCGAGCACACACCACACGATAATCATGACAGTAACGAAAATGGGCAATAAAGGGGTTCTAAGGATGTACCCACCTGAAACGCGAAGGAGAAGGTTTGCTGAACTCCCGCTAAAACACTCCCACCCTGTGCCCGAAAAAGTTACAGTAAGTAATAATGTTAAAAACATCGTCGCGGTCAAAAACACTCAAAAACGGGGCGAAACGGGCCAAAAACGGAGCTTCTGGGCTCAAAAGCTGAAGGCTGGTGCACGGTCCAGGCGTGGACCGGGTCTGCGGCCAAGGGTGGCGGCCCTCACGGACCGGGCGCACACTGTGCGGTGAACCGCCCCATCCTGGGCCGGGCCGCGCACGGCAGAAGGCGCGCGCCGGGTTCATCACTTCCCGGCCGCGGCGCAGCACCGGGCGCACACTGTGCGGTGAACCGCGCTTGCGGGCTGGGCCGGCGCACGCAACCGTGCACCGGGTCTGCGCCCCCAGGCCGCGGGGCGTGCGCCGGGTGCACGCCCGGCGTGTGGACCGCGCACTTGCGGCCCGGTCTGGCGCACGCAGCTGTGCGCCGGGTTCACGCCCGCAGGTGGCCGAGCCGTGCGCCGGGTGCACGATCGGCCGGTGGACCGCGGCTGAGGGAGCCGTACGGGATGAACAGTAGGTTTCCCGTTTTCGCGTTTTCTCTCGTTTTCGCTCCCGTTTCGCGATTACTTCTCCGTTTTCGCTCCCGTGCGACACCGGCGATGACCCCGCGAACACGGTAACGGCGGCGGCAGCCTCCCGTTTAACAACGGCGGCGGCGGCCTCCCACTTAGCACCAAACTCGTCTCAAACGCGATACGACAACAAGGAAAACCTCCAACCGAAAAGGAACGGAAAGGTCCAAACCGCTCACCTCGTTTTCGCTGGTAAGGGAGGAAGAAAGAGGATCGTCCCGCTCTCGTTCGCCGGGTTCCGCAGGGCGTGCGATCGTTCTTCCTTCTCTTCGTCTTGCCGCCTCGGTTCCTCACGCCCAACGTCGGATGGTGGAAAAAAGGTAGGAGGAGGGTTTGGGTTTCTCCCGCACTCATCAGAAGAGCCCTAACGCACGAACCCAAAGGAACGAGAAGTAGGGAAAATAATTTAAATCCCCAAAATCAAAACTTAAACGATCGGGTGCAAACCAGCGGTCCCAAAAATTACCTCGAAAAACGTGCCGATCGCCCGCACGCCTTTCGATGCACCCGAGACCGCTAAAAACTTCGAAAAATTATTCTGGGAGGTCCCGGAGTCCGAATTCAAATCCGATCGCACCGCCGCTCATCATTTTGCGGCCCCTACCACCTAAAAATATCCACAAACCCCGACGATCAGCCCAAAAATTCTCGAATTTCAATCCCCTTCTCTAACAACTAAGAAGATTCAGTTAAGACCAAAACGGAAAACTGGAAGGTTGAGGTACTACAAAATAAATAAAACAACCCACTGACAGAAATAAGATGAGACGTCCGATCGTAGAAGTATCCAGTCCGATCACCTCGAAAAGTGTGCCGGCCACTTAGCACGGATTCTACTGCACCACTCGAAAGCAAACGCTTTGACCCCCATTCCGGGAGATCCGTAATTCGGAATTCGAATTCGATCGCTTTGCCATCCTCCGTTTTCCGAGCTCAAACACAGAAAAATACCCGCAGTCCAGGCCGGTCCATTGCAGAAAACACCGTGAACAGTTTTCCCAACACTCCCGTCATGAAAAGAAGGTATACAAAGGTATTGGGACGCCAGGACTCTACATCACTCACCACTTAAAAGAAGTTTCGTCCTCGAAACTTGATCCTGGCCCGCGATGAATAAATCTGGGCAGCACTCGCTCATCTTTGACTCCAGTTCCCGAGTCACTTCACGTTCTTCCTGGTTGCTCCACAGCACCTTCACATAGGGGATCGTCCGGTTGCGCAATCCCTTTTTGTCCTCTCGTGCTAAGATCCGCACCGGTGTTCCGTCGAAGCTCAGGTCCTCTCTAAGTTCAAAAGCAGTGACCATCCATCACCCAAATCAAGTACGCAGGCTCGGAGCGCATCATCGAGAATTCGGTTCACTTGCTCGGACTGTCCGTCGGTCTGGGGGGGGGGGTGGAACGCCGTGCTGAAGTGTAGTTTAGTCTCTAGAGCTCGTTGTAGACTTTGCCAAAGGTTCGACACCAGTCGAGTGTCTCTGGTCCACGTCGTACAGATAGGTGGAAAGAGAGTCGACTTCGTCAGTCGATCCACTGTGACTCAAACTGCGTCGTGCCCTTGATGCGATGTAGAAAACCCGTGACGAATTCCATGCTGGTTTGCTCCCATTTCCAACTCTGGTACAAGTAGAGATTGTAGTTTTCCCTGCTGGGCGCTGAAGTTCGAACTTTACTTGTTAACCATCTAGACAGCGAGCAGTGAACAGTGTTACATCCCCCTTTGGTTTAGTCCACCAAAAATTTTGCTTGAGGTCCTTGTACATCTTCGTGTCACCTGGATGCGCCGCATAGGGAGCGCAGTGCGCCTCTGGTAGTATCTCTTTCTTCAACTCTGGCAGCTCGGGCACGCAATCTCGCCCTCGAAACGTACTGTGTCGTTCGCACTCGCCGAAAAGTCGCTCGCGTGGTCCGGGGGTCTTGTCTCGAATAAACTGTATCCGCGCACCCATTTTCTAACCTTCTAGGGTTTCTCTAAGAGGGTTGGCTTGACCATCAAGGACAAAAGTCGCGCGACAATACCGGTCCTGCTGAGTGCTCGTGCTCATCGGTTTCCCCCCTCGATTTGACCCTTCCTGCTCCAAACATCCGCTACTACACTGCCCTTCCCGGGGTGATACTGAATGGACAAGCCGAGTCCTTCAGTAACTTCAGCCAATGTTTCTGCCGCAAAAGTCAAATCCTTCTATGTGAACAAAACTTAGGACTCTGGCGATCCGAAAGCACATCGCGATGAACTCCAAACGGTGGTGTCTCCAAAGCTTTAAAACGAAAACAACTGCTGCCAGTTCCGGATCGTATGTCGGGCAGTTCCGCTCACATTCTCTGTGATTCCCGTTGCTGACACAACGTGCCCCAAAAAGTCCACTTCGCGGAGTCAGAACTCACATTCTTGAACTTAGCAAACAGCTTCCGGTCCCTGAGATTCCGGAGAAAAATCCGTAAGTGCGCCTCGCAATCGATTAGAGAGGTCGTCAATCCCGGACTCGTTCTTCACTGTAACTTTGCTTATCTCCCTACGGTCGATGCGTAGGCGTAGGCTTCCGTTCTTCTTTTGCACGAAGCGCACGGGTGCGCCCCAAGGCGATACACTCGGTCTGACGAACCCTCTATTCCGAAAAACTCCTTATGCCTTAAATTCCCTCAGTTCCGCGAAAGCCATTCCGCAAGGCGCCTAAGTGATAGGTTGCGTGTCTGGTAGAAGCTCGAAAAAATAGGATGACCTCTCGCCCGGGGGTATTTCCGGCAATTCAGTCAGGGGGATGACAGAAGAAACCCTTACCATGGGGGTGTCAGTGACCGACGCAAGGGGTCGAGTCGCTAGGCTCACTAAAACCAAGTAGCTATACATCCGCCGGATACCTCGTGAACCAGTCCATTCCCAGCACCTCGTCGTATTCCTGCTTCCCGACTCGGAATTCCCAGTCACGACGCCGTCGGTCCGCACACCACCCCAGCCGGCTCTGAGCAGTCAGCAACAAGGTCACGCGATGTGTCGAGGTACCCCAGTTGTACTGCCCAACCCCTACCAATGATCCTTTAGAAGTCCAACCCATCTAACCCGACGACGGGGAAAAAACAACCCACACAACGCCCTCACAAGGCTCCAAGCGGTGCCAACATAACAGGCTGGGTTACTAACTATCATAAATTCTCCTCTGAAGACAACGAACTCACCTGTCACCAACACGGGCTGCTCCCCTCCGTCGCCGACGCTGGATACTTCCACCCGTCACCAACACGGGCCACAAGCTGGGAGCATAACCACCGTCCCGGGCCACTCGCTCCGACTACCCATCCTACCGAGGCGACGGTCGAAACTAACGTTAGGTTTCAGCTCTAAGACCTACCACCAAGTCTACCCCACAAAAAGGGCCGCGTACAGGGCCTCCTAGCCGAAGGTGACCAGAGCCAAAACTCCGAGTAGTCGCCAGATTACCCCCCCTTGACTCACACCTGCCCCAAAAGATCACCATCCACAACGCTCCCAAACCAAACCTCAAGGCTATAACTTAGTCATGGGAAGCTGGCGACCAAACCCACAAGGTGAGGTCCTACCTCCGACCTGGTACCGACGGGGTGCGTCGCTCTAAATTGCCGCTATCTCTTGGTCCCAAACCGTTGCCCCACCAAGTACCGGGCACCGAATCGAGCGGTAAACTTCCAGACCAACAGTGACACTCCCAACTAGAAGAAAAATCAAAGCTCAAGGTCCGTTCGGCAAGGACCTCCAGGTACTGAAGACTATCCGTCTGAAATCTAAAGGGTCGGAAGAAGACAAGCAACGAGGTCAGCGAGGAGAACCGTGTCAAAAGTTGCCTAGGTTCACTAAACGCACTCGAGGGATCACACGCCAACCCACCAGCAGGACAACCGAACCGACGCACTTGTGCAGAAAACAGAAACCCAACCCAAAGCTTTACCACCACAACCCCATTAAAAGGGGCCACTCGGCACCACCCAGCATCAAAGCTAAACCCCCTATTAAAAGTCACCACTTACGCACCCTCGTGCGAAGTATGGTCTCTCTGACTCCAAAACGAGGCCAAACGAAGAGGATTTACTAGCCCCGGTGGCCTCCCTTTCTAACCCAAAGGAGCCCCCCGTGAACCCATCACGACGATCTCTGCAACCGTCGCAGTGTCTACGGTGAAAAGTCGAACTATGGGTAACAAACTTAGGGGAAGAATCCTCATTCCCACCCATACCTTGCCCATGGTGCAAAAGGAATTGACCGACTACCCGCGGTAGCTTACCACCAGAAGACCCAGAAGGTACAAGTTTAGACAACGGCTATCGAGTTACCCATGACCGACAGACGGCCGACAAACCAACAACCACCGGTGGGTTGTGCTACCACCCGAGCTAAACCGGAAAAGGAACTCCATAGTCCCCGCACTCTCGCATCTCTACGCAGATATATCCTGATCATTTCATTAGCTAGTAGCCAGTGGTAATGTGCTCCAGTGGATGTTGGACAGCGACTACTGTGGTTAAAGCTGTTTCTCTCTGATACCATCTTAATCTGTCACGCCCCGGGGGTTTCATTAAGCGGAAGACAACCACTGAAAAGATTTAAATTTGCGTATATATTTTTTTTTGAAACCAAATTCCCCCGGTGCGTGCCCAGACCCGCCGCATATACAAATTCACTCTGCGAACGGGCAGAGTTTCCTTTGTATATGCACGGCGTCCTGACTACAACAGCCATACAACTATCGCTATAACCACACTAGTTCGACGGTCGGAAGCATACAGCTCTTTCTCATAAGTATTCAATAGGGCCGACTAATTTTGAACGGATAAATCCACAGGTTTTAAAAACGGCGCCCACACGGCGCCCAGGTTTTCAGAATGGTTTTCGCAATCCATAAATCCACAGGGTTTTTAAAATGGTGCCCACACGACACCCACATTTTTAAAACAGCTTTCGAAATGCTTTCTTTTGTAGTTTGAAAACGGCCCAACGGGAAAAGCAAAACAACGCTCACAAAGATAATAGATGACATTCCAACATCCACATCGACCCCACGAGGGTATCGCAATCCACATAGCAAACTACTAACAGGTAATGAAATGAGCAAAATAGAAGCACGTACAGTCTATGGTCTCGAAGGACCGAAAGTACTCTTGCCACGGCCTCACCGTCGTCCTAGCACTCGTCCCTGGACGAACCTGTCACAGAGTGGGTAGTCAGCGACACTATCATGATAGAGTACTAAAAGCGGTAAAGTAATACCAAGCCTCAAAGTAAGACTAGCCGGAGCAAGCCCAAACCACCTGTGACACCTGTAACACCTGTAACGCCTGTAGCACTTGTAACACCTGTAACACCTGTACCACCCGACCACGTCGGACAACTAAACCGACGGGTCGCACCGTACCTGCAATACCCGACCACGTCGGACAACTAAACCGACGGGTCGCATCGCTCGCACCTCGGCGCCTCAAACCCCACAACTAATAAGGGGCCCCACTACGTCACCTCGTGGGTATACACGGGTCATAGACCACTTTTCCGGAAAAGCGCACCCTTAGCGGTGGCCAAACCGCGGGTGCGCGTGCTGCAGCCTCGAGCCAAGTAACCATAACCACCATCATGTTAGCATCATAATATATAACAAAAGTAAAACGACAACATGTATAATTAAAAGTAAAACAGCAACATGTGTGATCGAAGGTAACCCGCTAACATGCATACTCAACAATAAATACCACAAGGAACACCATGTTAGCACAATTAGATAATTATTTTAAACATGATACAATTGCCGACAACCCGACGCCGAATCCCAAACCAGACCCCACAATAATGAACCAAGTACCCAAGACGAACCCAACCATAATGAACCAAGTACCCAAACGTAACCAACAATAGTGAGCCGAGCACACACCACACGATAATCATGACAGTAACGAAAATGGGCAATAAAGGGGTTCTAAGGATGTACCCACCTGAAACGCGAAGGAGAAGGTTTGCTGAACTCCCGCTAAAACACTCCCACCCTGTGCCCGAAAAAGTTACAGTAAGTAATAATGTCAAAAACATCGTCGCGGTCAAAAACACTCAAAAACGGGGCGAAACGGGCCAAAAACGGAGCTTCTGGGCTCAAAAGCTGAAGGCTGGTGCACGGTCCAGGCGTGGACCGGGTCTGCGGCCAAGGGTGGCGGCCCTCACGGACCGGGCGCACACTGTGCGGTGAACCGCCCCATCCTGGGCCGGGCCGCGCACGGCAGAAGGCGCGCGCCGGGTTCATCACTTCCCGGCCGCGGCGCAGCACCGGGCGCACACTGTGCGGTGAACCGCGCTTGCGGGCTGGGCCGGCGCACGCAACCGTGCACCGGGTCTGCGCCCCCAGGCCGCGGGGCGTGCGCCGGGTGCACGCCCGGCGTGTGGACCGCGCACTTGCGGCCCGGTCTGGCGCACGCAGCTGTGCGCCGGGTTCACGCCCGCAGGTGGCCGAGCCGTGCGCCGGGTGCACGATCGGCCGGTGGACCGCGGCTGAGGGAGCCGTACGGGATGAACAGTAGGTTTCCCGTTTTCGCGTTTTCTCTCCGTTTTCGCTCCCGTTTCGCGATTACTTCTCCGTTTTCGCTCCCGTGCGACACCGGCGATGACCCCGCGAACACGGTAACGGCGGCGGCAGCCTCCCGTTTAACAACGGCGGCGGCGGCCTCCCACTTAGCACCAAACTCGTCTCAAACGCGATACGACAACAAGGAAAACCTCCAACCGAAAAGGAACGGAAAGGTCCAAACCGCTCACCTCGTTTTCGCTGGTAAGGGAGGAAGAAAGAGGATCGTCCCGCTCTCGTTCGCCGGGTTCCGCAGGGCGTGCGATCGTTCTTCCTTCTCTTCGTCTTGCCGCCTCGGTTCCTCACGCCCAACGTCGGATGGTGGAAAAAAGGTAGGAGGAGGGTTTGGGTTTCTCCCGCACTCATCAGAAGAGCCCTAACGCACGAACCCAAAGGAACGAGAAGTAGGGAAAATAATTTAAATCCCCAAAATCAAAACTTAAACGATCGGGTGCAAACCAGCGGTCCCAAAAAAATTACCTCGAAAAACGTGCCGATCGCCCGCACGCCTTTCGATGCACCCGAGACCGCTAAAAACTTCGAAAAATTATTCTGGGAGGTCCCGGAGTCCGAATTCAAATCCGATCGCACCGCCGCTCATCATTTTGCGGCCCCTACCACCTAAAAATATCCACAAACCCCGACGATCAGCCCAAAAATTCTCGAATTTCAATCCCCTTCTCTAACAACTAAGAAGATTCAGTTAAGACCAAAACGGAAAACTGGAAGGTTGAGGTACTACAAAATAAATAAAACAACCCACTGACAGAAATAAGATGAGACGTCCGATCGTAGAAGTATCCAGTCCGATCACCTCGAAAAGTGTGCCGGCCACTTAGCACGGATTCTACTGCACCACTCGAAAGCAAACGCTTTGACCCCCATTCCGGGAGATCCGTAATTCGGAATTCGAATTCGATCGCTTTGCCATCCTCCGTTTTCCGAGCTCAAACACAGAAAAATACCCGCAGTCCAGGCCGGTCCATTGCAGAAAACACCGTGAACAGTTTTCCCAACACTCCCGTCATGAAAAGAAGGTATACAAAGGTATTGGGACGCCAGGACTCTACACCAGCCCATACAACAATGCAAATGCCCTAGCACTCTCACAGCCATGTCGGAGAACCCTCAACGACTCAACTCACGACAACACCCCACTCATAGGCGAGAAGAACCGACTGACGCGGCAAAGATCCGAAAATCCCGATAGACCGGTGCCTAGAACCCCAATCAAACAAGAACAGACTCTAGGCTCAGTCCATCGAAGTTTTCGCTCCTTTACCGCTCAAGGATTCGGTCCCTCTCGTTTAAAGTGGGAAACTATCTCAACACGCAACTCACGGCTGGAGACGCTCCACAGCCGGATCCGCGAAGGGTCCGAAAACCCCGGGAGACTAAAACCTGTGTCCCCACGCAAAAAGAAACAGCCCTTAGAACCCAGATCACTCGAATCATCTCGGGTGAATAAGTTTATAAGAATCAGTGACGTTTATTACAGAAAACCATTTGATCTGAGGAAAATCCATCTTTTCAATGATTTTTAGTCTTTTTGGAAAACAATTGCAAACAAGTTTTATGTCCAGACCTCGAAGAGCTACTGCCCTCGTCCTATCAAACAAGAACAGACTCAGGCAACCCTGCGGGGCTTGGAAGAAAGCATTGGCTGACTAAAATCATGTGTTCGTCCAAAAAGGTTCTGGGTTCAAGGTCCTGCTAACACGCATACACCACGATCACAACATGGTGGTGACGAGAAGGACAACGAAACTAAAAACCCGCTAAGCATGCTCAATCGCTGCATCTAACGTCGGCACCCGCCGAGAGTACACGAAATGATAAACATTCCACTGCAGTCCTTTCTAAACTAGCTCAACCTCCTGGGCCTCATCTAGGAGACATGTGGTACACCGCTCAAGAATCGCAAAACTCGCGAACATACTCCAGAAGAGGTCGACTCCCCTGCTGCAGGAGTCTAAGATCCCCATCTAGTTTCTGCTTACACTGTCAGGAAAGAAGGCCCTGAGCAGCAAAGCACGAAACTGGTTCCAAGTCAACAACTGCGCTCCTGGTAGTCCAACAGGACGAACTCGACGCCACCAAATCTCGGCGTCCTGTCAGACTATCTCAAACTCACTAAAGCAACCGCCTGGTAACTCGGCCAGGGCAACACCCTCCTGGTAACTCAGCCAGGGAAAAACGCCCTCCTGGTAACTCAGCCAGGGAAAATGCCCTCCTGGTAACTCAGCCAGGAAAAAACGCCCTCCTGATAACTCAGCCAGGGAAAAAGCCCTCCTGGTAACTCAGCCAGGGAAAATGCCCTCCTGGTAACTCAGCCAGGGAAAAATGCCCTCCTGGTAACTCAGCCAGGGAAAAAGCCCTCCTGGTAACTCAGCCAGGGAAAATGCCCTCCTGGTAACTCGCCAGGGGGAGATTGTTACGGAATTTGAGTTGGCGTATTTCGTGAAGTGTTAAGTCTTGAAGATTGAAGATGAGAAACTTTGGATCATATACCTCAATCTCAAGAAAGAAGAATTCAAAAGGATCAGGTACGTTTAACTAAAGATTTTGATGATCCGAATACTTCTTATAGTGTAGAAACACCTGGAAGAATGTTTAATTGCTAAAAATCAAAAACTGGACATGGGACATGTTCAGGATCCGGATCGGGCCTTGCAATCCGGATCCCGAAGGGTGTTCGTTCATACACTGGTTCAATCCGGATCGCAGCATCCTCTGATCCGGATCCCGAACACTAGTTTTACCTTTTTGCTTGCACGATCCGGATCAGGATTTGCAATCCGGATCCCGAACGTTGATGTTTGGTGAAACTGTATGAACGATCCGGATCGGGGACTTCGATCCGGATCCCGAACCCTTGGATTTCTGGAAATCGTCTTTCTCGTTCTGCGATCCGGATCGCAGTAATTCCAATCCGGATCGCCGTCGGTAAAATTTCCAGAAAAGGCTGTTTTTGATCCTTATCTTCTTCCAATGGTTTCTAACCTATAAATAGACCCTATATTCATTTTTAGGGTAATCCGAATAATCCGCAAAATAGAAAAATATAGCCGAAAGAGAAAAATCCACATATAGAGAAGAAAGGAAATCAATAGATTTATTCTATGTTTCTTCATCTATATTGATTGATTTGATTCTAGGTTTTCCATACTCACATTTTGAGTAGAATCAAATCAATGAATACTTAGATGGTATTTCCGATCTATTTTAATCTAAGTATTCGGCGGATCATCACCACCCAAAAACAACGATTTACCCCAAATCGGCGCGTGGACTCGCGTGGCCTTGTGGATTCAAGGTGCAACCGCTCTCGTGGATTCGGAGCGAGGTACGTTCGTGGATTCGAAGCGTGCTACTGGGTGAAGACCGTGGATTCGGTCGGACGTCGTGGACTCGACGTTGGACGCTGTGGATTCAGCGTTGGGCGCGGATCGTGGATTCGAGAAGCGTCGTGGAGCGAGCGGAGAAGATCTACTAGGAGCGTATGGTAAAAGGTTGAGTCGTCTGTGAGTACGTTATATCACCTTGTACGTGTGTTAATTCTAGTGGATTTCGCCGTGTTATCGGTCCCGTGGTTTTTTACTCCGGTTTGGAGTTTTTCCACGTAAAAATCTTGCGTGTTCTTTTTTTTCCGCATTGGGTTTTATTGCGCAATGATTTTTTGAGTGTTTATTGTTTACACCTATTCACCCCCCTCTAGGTGTTTTTTCCCCTATTTAGATCCATATTAGTATAACCCAACAAGTGGTATCAGAGCGGGAATAGGGTTGTAAACAATGGTTGAAGGTGGAAACATCAATCGACCCCCTTTCTTTGATGGAACAAATTATGCGTACTGGAAAGTACGGATGAAAGCCTTTTTAATTTCCATCGACGAAAGGGTGTGGCAATCAATTGAATTAGGATGGTCTAATCCAACTGAAATTATTTCTGATGTTCGCACCTTAAAACCTAGGTCGAAATGGACCAAGGAAGAGATAGATTCATCTTCTTACAATGGCAAAGGAATTAATGCTCTATTTAATGCTTTGTCACAAACAGAGTTCTCTCGCGTCTCGGCATGTGAGACTGCGAAAGAAATCTGGGATGTTCTTCAAGTTACGCATGAGGGAACTAACCTTGTGAAGATTCAGAAACTGCAAATGCTTACGAGCAAGTTTGACTCTATCTCTATGGCAGAGAATGAATCTTTCACTGACTATTACACACGATTGCAAGACATCGTAAACTCATGTGCTAACTTGGGAGAGAAGATTCCAGAATTTAAAGTTGTAAGAAAAATTCTAAGAACTCTTCCTGAACGATTTCGCCCGAAGGTCGCAGCCATTGAAACAATTAAACACCCGGACGAAATGCGTGTAGAAGAATTAGTAGGTGCTTTACAAACTTATGAAATGACATTTCCTACTAACTATTCTTCTGGAAAGGCATCCTCTTCTAAGTCTTCAGGTTACGCATTGAAATCAACTAAAGAAGAAGACGCGGATTCATCCTCCTCGGACGATGACGAGAACCTATCTATGGAGGACTTTGAGAAGCAGCTCGCTCTCTTGACAAGGAAGTTTCGCCGCAACTTTCGAAGGGGTAATCCAAGCAAAACTCCATCCTTCGGAAAGTCGAAGAAAGGCAAGGGTTCTTCAAGCTACAAGTCAAGAAAGCAAGAGAACTTCTCAAAGGATAAGAAAAGTTCAGAGGGACAAGTTCAGTGCTTCAAATGTCGAGGCTACGGCCACATTGCAACGGAGTGTCCCAACAAGAATCCGGCAAAGAAGAAGGCGATGCAAGTCGTCACTTGGGATGACAACTCCACGTCAAATGAGTCATCCTCAAGTGATGAAGAAGACAACGCGACAGCATTCCACGCGTCCACTACATCTTCACCCTTCATGTGCTTAATGGCAAGTACATCCGATTCACTGTCCAACTCCTCTGTTGAAAAGATTGCAACGGACGATGAATCGAGATAATTCTGAAGGTGAAGATTTTGCTCTTGCCTACCATAAGCTTTTGAGGGATTCAAAGAAACTGGCAAAGCAAAACAAGGGTTTGAAAGGGAGATTGCAGGATCTCGAAGAAGAAGTAAAAAGGGTAACTTCTCTCTCAACCGATCTTGAAGTGGAAAGGGATAATCTGATTCAAAGCAAATGTTTCCCTTCAAGAGTCCAATGAGCATTTCGAGAAGAACATAGAAATGGTGAACAAAGCGAATTACTTCTTGAAGCTCTACGGCGAGGCTCGACAGGAAAAATGGAAATGACGGAGACCATACGCCAACTAAAGATGACTTAAAGAGATTTTCTTCTGGAAGGAGTAAGTTGGACAGACTTCTTGGTCTTGGTCAAACAAATAAGTTCGGCCTCGGATACACTCAAACTGGAGACATTCCAAGTTCGAGTGGGACAGTTTTTGTGCCTCAGTCGGTATCTCCTCCTCCGACACCGGAATTCACGACAAGCAACGACAACAAGCCTACTTCATCCTCCTCGGGATCCTCAAGAACTAAGGTATGTTTTCGTTGTGGCATTTCAGGGCACATAAGGAGAAATTGCAAGACGGGAGCCAAACGCACACCTCAAGCACCCCTTGCAATGACTACCAAAAGGGTGATTCCTCAGAAATCAAATGCAAATCATTTGAAGGAAAAGAGCCTTGGTAGTTCACCGCTCAAGACGACTTCATCAAGGAGCAGCAATTCTTCTAACAAGACGCCTTCGCCTAGGAGATCAACTTCACGACCATTACCGACGCATTCCAAAAAGGTTTGGGTGCGCAAAGGTGAAATTTTCCCTTGTCTTGTTGCTAATGTTTCCTTGCATGCTGTAATAACTGCAAGTCACAGGGGGAGATAACTACGTATTATAATCATAAAGAAGTAAGGGGGTTGGTAGTAGGAAGGGGATACTCGGAGGCAGCGACTTATCTTTGTGGGTTCCGCCTGTCCCATGTGGTAGTAGAAGGCTCTCATCAGGTTTCCGTCAAAGGGGTGCAGCGAGGTACATCACGGCTTCGGCATCACAACGGTACCGGCATCTGGAGGGGTGAATGATCGGCAGGCTAGGGGAAAGAGGAGTAGAGCTTTGGCGAAGAACTCAAGCACCAGGTGGAGTGAAGCACTGGCGGTGGATGGAGTATTC
>JAQOTM010000311.1:224930-243853 GCA_029168755.2 Tillandsia fasciculata
TTAAAATTTGAGTTGGCGTATTTCGTGAAGTAGTGAGTCTTGAAGATTGAAGATGAAAGAACTTTGGATCATATACCTCAATCTCAAGAAAGAAGAATTCAAAAGGATCAGGTATGTTTAACTAAAGATTTTTGGTGATCCGAATACTTCTTGTAGTGTAGAAACACCTGGAAGAAAGTTTTATTGCATAAACATCAAAAACTGGACATGGGACATGTTCAGGATCCGGATCGTGCTCGGCAATCCGGATCCCGAAGGGTGTTTGTTCATACACTGGTTCAATCCGGATCGCAGCATTTCATGATCCGGATCCCGAACACTAGTTTTACCTTTTCACTTGCACGATCCGGATCAGGATTTGCAATCCGGATCCCGAACGTGATGTTTGGTGAAACTGTATGAACGATCCGGATCGGGGACTTCGATCCGGATCCCGAACTGCATTTTTCTGGAAATCGTCTTTTCTTGCTTCTGCAATCCGGATCGTCCAATTCCAATCCGGATCGCCGTCGTAAAATCTCCAGAAAAGGCAGTTTTTGATCCTTATCTTCTTCCAATGGTTTCTAACCTATAAATAGGCCCTATATTCATTTTCTAGGGCATCCACATTGATCGAAAATAGAAAAAAGATAGCCGAAAAGAAAAAAATCCACATATAGAGAAGAAAGGAAATCAATAGAATTTATTCTATGTTTCTTCATCTATATTGATTGATTTGATTCTAGGTTTTCCATACTCACATTTTGAGTAGAATCAAATCAATGAATACTTAGATGGTATTTCCGATCTATTTCTAATCTAAGTATTCGGCGGATCATCACCACCCAAAACAAACAACGATTTACCCTAAATCGGCGCGTGGACTCGCGTGGCCTTGTGGATTCAAGGTGCAACTACGTTCGTGGATTCGAAGCGAGGTACGTTGGGTGAAGACCGTGGATTCGGTCGGACGTCGTGGACGACTCGACGTTGGACGCTGTGGATTCAGCGTTGGGCGCGGATCGTGGATTCGAGAAGCGTCGTGGAGCGAGCGGAGAAGATCTACTAGGAGCGTATGGTAAGAGGTTGAGTCGTCTGTGAGTACGTTATATCACCTTGTACGTGTTTCAATTCTAGTGGATTTCGCCGTGTTATCGGTCCCGTGGTTTTTTACTCCGGTTTGGGAGTTTTTCCACGTAAAAATCTTGCGTGTTGATTTATTTTGTTCCGCATTGGGTTTTATAGCGCAAGATTTTTTGAGTGTTTATTGTTTAACTATAATTCAAGATCCGAAGGTATTTTTTATAGTTTAGAAACACCTATTTAGAATCCAATTACTTATAACTAAACACAGGATCCGGATCGGGCTTGCAATCCGGATCCCGAAGGGTGTTTGTTCATACACTGGTTCAATCCGGATCGCAGCACTCATGATCCGGATCCCGAACACTGTTGTTTACCTTGTGCTTGCACGATCCGGATCAGGATTTGCAATCCGGATCCCGAACATTGATTTTGGTAAAACTGTATGAACGATCCGGATCGGGGACTCGATCCGGATCCCGAACAGTGTTTTTCTGGAAACCGTCTTTCTTGCTTCTGCAATCCGGATCGCCAAATTCCAATCCGGATCGCCGTCGGTAAAATTTTCCAGAAAAGGTTGTTTTTGATCCTTATCTTCTTCCAATGGTTTCTAACCTATAAATAGACCCTATATTCATTTTAGGGCATCGAAATAATAATAGAAAAATAGCCGAAAAAGAAAAATCCACATATAGAGAAGAAAGGAAATCAATAGATTTATTCTATGTTTCTTCATCTATATTGATTGATTTGATTCTAGGTTTTCCATACTCAGATTTTGAGTAGAATCAAATCAATGAATACTTAGATGGTATTTCCGATCTATTTCTAATCTAAGTATTCGGCGGATCATCACCACCCAAAACAAACAACGATTTACCCCAAATCGGCGCGTGGACTCGCGTGGCCTTGTGGATTCAAGGTGCAACCGCTCTCGTGGATTCGGAGCGAGGTACGTTCGTGGATTCGAAGCGTGCTACTGGGTGAAGACCGTGGATTCGGTCGGACGTCGTGGACTCGACGTTGGACGCTGTGGATTCAGCGTTGGGCGCAGATCGTGGATTCGAGAAGCGTCGTGGAGCGAGCGGAGAAGATCTACTAGGAGCGTATGGTAAAAGGTTGAGTCGTCTGTGAGTACGTTATATCACCTTGTACGTGTGTTAATTCTAGTGGATTTCGCCGTGTTATCGGTCCCGTGGTTTTTTACTCCGGTTTGGAGTTTTTCCACGTAAAAATCTTGCGTGTTCTTTTATTTTTCCGCATTGGGTTTTATTGCGCAATGATTTTTTGAGTGTTTATTGTTTACACCTATTCACCCCCCTCTAGGTGTTTTTTCCCCTATTTAGATCCATAATTAATATAACCCAACAAGTGGTATCAGAGCGGGAATAGGGTTGTAAACAATGGTTGAAGGTGGAAACATCAATCGACCCCCTTTCTTTGATGGAACAAATTATGCGTACTGGAAAGTACGGATGAAAGCCTTTTTAATTTCCATCGACGAAAGGGTGTGGCAATCAATTGAATTAGGATGGTCTAATCCAACTGAAATTATTTCTGATGTTCGCACCTTAAAACCTAGGTCGAAATGGACCAAGGAAGAGATAGATTCATCTTCTTACAATGGCAAAGGAATTAATGCTCTATTTAATGCTTTGTCACAAACAGAGTTCTCTCGCGTCTCGGCATGTGAGACTGCGAAAGAAATCTGGGATGTTCTTCAAGTTACGCATGAGGGAACTAACCTTGTGAAGATTCAGAAACTGCAAATGCTTACGAGCAAGTTTGACTCTATCTCTATGGCAGAGAATGAATCTTTCACTGACTATTACACACGATTGCAAGACATCGTAAACTCATGTGCTAACTTGGGAGAGAAGATTCCAGAATTTAAAGTTGTAAGAAAAATTTAAGAACTCTTCCTGAACGATTTCGCCCGAAGGTCGCAGCCATTGAAACAATTAAACACCCGGACGAAATGCGTGTAGAAGAATTAGTAGGTGCTTTACAAACTTATGAAATGACATTTCCTACTAACTATTCTTCTGGAAAGGCATCCTCTTCTAAGTCTTCAGGTTACGCATTGAAATCAACTAAAGAAGAAGACGCGGATTCATCCTCCTCGGACGACGACGAGAACCTTTCTATGGAGGACTTTGAGAAGCAGCTCGCTCTCTTGACAAGGAAGTTTCGCCGCAACTTTCGAAGGGGAAATTCAAGCAAAACTCCATCCTTCGGAAAGTCGAAGAAAGGCAAGGGTTCTTCAAGCTACAAGTCAAGAAAGCAAGAGAACTTCTCAAAGGATAAGAAAAGTTCAGAGGGACAAGTTCAGTGCTTCAAATGTCGAGGCTACGGCCACATTGCAACGGAGTGTCCCAACAAGAATCCGGCAAAGAAGAAGGCGATGCAAGTCGTCACTTGGGATGACAACTCCACGTCAAATGAGTCATCCTCAAGTGATGAAGAAGACAACGCGACAGCTTTCCACGCGTCCACTACATCTTCACCCTTCATGTGCTTAATGGCAAGTACATCCGATTCCTTGTCCAACTCCTCTGTTGAAAAGATTGCAACGGACGATGAATCGAGAATTCGAAGGTGAAGATTTTGCTCTTGCCTACCATAAGCTTTTGAGGGATTCAAAGAAACTGGCAAAGCAAAACAAGGGGTTGAAAGGGAGATTGCAGGATCTCGAAGAAGAAGTAAAAAGGGTAACTTCTCTCTCAACCGATCTTGAAGTGGAAAGGGATAATCTATTCAAAGCAAATGTTTCCCTTCAAGAGTCCAATGAGCTTTCGAGAAGAATTATATGGATATGGTGAACAAAGCGAATTACTTCTTGAAGCTCTACGGCGAGGCTCGACAGGAAAAATGGAAATGACGGAGACCATACGCCAACTAAAGGATGACTTTACAGAGATTTTCTTCTGGAAGGAGTAAGTTGGCACAAGCAACTGCATCCGCACCGTTACGCAAGCCAGAAGGAGGCCCAGGCCCAGGCGGTCAACAGAGAAGAATGGGCCCACCACGGCCCAAATGCAGCTATCTTTACGATTTTACAAACAATACGCAATGTTTCTTAATTACAAATCAACCCCCCAACTTAGATCTATAAATACAAGTTGTAACAGAAACTGTAACTACTTTTTTTTGGAAATACAGTTACATCTTCTTCCCCAAATCCTCCCCTTCTCCTGTTCTCATTTCCCTCTCTTTCTCTCTCTTAATTTCCATCCTCTCACTCAACCCGTTCTTCTCAAATCCCCCTCCAGATCCAATCGAAGGTTGGATCATACCATCCCTAAGTTCCAGGTCCTGCAATTCGCGACGCGATTTCGCTCACGCATCATCATCGGTGCCGTCACGCCTCAGCATCATCAACATCATCGCGTGTGCACCTCCGATACGTGGATTTCACCCTTTTCCCCATCATCATCGCCGTCCAAGCTCGGTTGGCCGTCCCGAGCGGTTGCGATTCAGGAGCGTGCATTACAATCATCGCCGTCCAAAAAGGTTGGCCGTGCCAAAGGTGAAATTCCCTTGTCGTGCATTACATGCATATGATAGTTCGTCTTGGTACCTGGATAGCGGGTGTTTCCGTCATATGACCGGTGATAAAAACTGTTTTCAAACATTTGAGAAAAACTCCGGAGGACTTGTTGTTTTCGGAGATGGTCGGTCTTCCAAAATTGTTGGAAAGGGAACGGTAGCTATTCCAGATGGCCCGGTTCTAAACAATGTGTTATTTGTTCATGGCCTTAAGACTAACCTCATAAGCATAAGTCAACTTTGTGATAGTGGTTATTCAGTTAATTTTTCATCTGATAAATGTACTGTAACTGACGTGAACCATGCTTTCTTTTTAAAAGGGGTTAGATCAGAAAACAATTGTTATGTAGTTCCTCTAAGATTTCTGAAAAATGTAACCTAGCATCTTTGAAAAATGAAACACTTTGGCATGAAAGGCTAGGTCACATAAACTTTAAGGAACTTGTTAGAATTTCAAACAAAGATGTGGTCAAGGGGGTTCCGAAACTTTCTTTTGAACAAAACCTTGTGTGTGGCGGTTGCCAAAAGGGAAAACAGTCTAGGACTGCACACAAGAACTTGAACCACATAGGTACAAAACGGCCTTTGGAACTTTTGCATATGGACTTAATGGGGCCAACTCGTCAACCATCTTTGGGAGGTAAATGGTATATTTTCTTATTGGTTGATGATTTCTCTAGATATACTTGGGTAGCATTTTTAAAAGAAAAAGCTGATACTTTTGATTCTTTTCTCGAAATTGCCATCGTATTATGATTGAAAAGAATGAAAGGATTACTCGAGTTAGAAGTGATAGAGGTGGAGAATTCATAAATTCCAAATTCATTGATTTTTGCACTTCTAACGGCATTAAACATGAATTCTCTGCACCTTATACACCTCAACAAAATGGTGTAGTCGAGCGCAAAAACAGGGTCGTACAGGAGATGGCACGTGTTATGCTTCATAGCCGGAACTTACCTTTATATTTTTGGGCTGAAGCGGTGAACACTGCTGTCTATGTTATTAATCGAGTGTATTTGCGCCCGGGGACTTTGAATACACCATATGAACTATGGTTTTGTAGAAAACCTAACATCAAATATTTTCGTATCTTTGGGAGTCGGTGTTTTATTTTACGTGATCGCGAAAATCTTGGAAAATTTGACTCTCGAAGTGACGAAGGGATTTTCTTAGGTTATTCTACAAACAGTAGAGCATATCGAGTTTTTAACTTAGAATCTAAGACGATCGTAGAATCGATAAATGTTAAGGTAGATGAAGCTTTTCACTTTGAATCTGAAAAATCTACCCTCGATATCTCTCTTGATGATGATACACCTGCTAATGCATCTTCTTCTAACAATTCTTTCGATAATAATGATGCATCTAACGGTTCTTCAAGTTTATCTGATGTGCAGGAATCATCTCGTGTACCTCCGTCTACTCCTCTACCTCAAACGTTACGCATCTCCAAGGATCACCCTGAATCGAACATCATTGGAGATCCACAAGAAGGAGTTAGAACACGGAGACAATTGGTTTGCGGATTTGCATGCTATGTATCTCAAATCGAACCAAAGAATGTTGATGAAGCTCTTCAAGATGACTACTGGATTAAAGCAATGCAGGAAGAGCTCCATCAATTTGAGCGAAACAAAGTCTGGGAATTAACGAAGCCTCCGAAGCAACACAATGTGATAGGTACCAAATGGATTTTCAAGAACAAGAAAAATGAAGATGGTACTATCATCAGGAACAAAGCAAGGTTAGTTGCTCAAGGCTACTCTCAAGTAGAAGGTATAGACTTTGATGAAACTTTCGCCCCTGTAGCTAGACTCGAGTCCATTCGTATATTGTTTGCGATTGCTTGTCATTTTAAAATCAAATTATTTCAAATGGACGTTAAGAGCGCCTTTTTAAATGGGTTTTTAAATGAGGAAGTTTATGTGGCTCAACCGAAAGGTTTTGTGGATCATAAACTACCTAACCATGTTTTTCGTCTGAAAAAGGCTCTTTACGGTCTGAAACAAGCACCGCGAGCATGGTACGAAAGGTTGACAAAGCACCTTTTGGAAAAGGGCTACACTCGAGGGGGAGCTGACAGGACTCTCTTTGTGAAGCATTATCAAAACAATTTCATTGTAGCACAAATCTATGTCGATGACATTGTATTTGGAGCAACAAGAGATAATGATGCTTCTAAATTCGCGGAGACCATGGAAAGCGAATTTGAGATGTCCATGATGGGCGAATTGACTTATTTTCTTGGATTACAAGTTAAACAAAACGATGAAGGAATTCACTTGTGTCAATCCAAGTATGCAATGGAGTTGGTCAAAAAGTTTGATCTAGAAAATTCTAAGGATTTTCCGACTCCAATGGGAACTAGCCATAAGGGACTTGGAAGTGAATCACATAGTGAGAATGTAGACGAGAAACTGTATCGCAGTATGATTGGAAGTCTACTATATCTCACGGCTAGTCGCCCGGATATATCCTTCAGTGTTGGGATTTGTGCGAGATATCAATCAGCACCGAAGGAGGTTCACCTGAAAGCGGTGAAACGGATCATCCGGTATATCAAAGGTACAATCAATTTCGGAATTTGGTATCCTATGGGAACACTTTGGATTGTTGGATACTCAGATGCCGATTGGGCTGGATCAGTGGATGATCGGAAAAGCACGAGTGGTGCATGCTTCTATCTTGGCCATTGCCTTGTTGCATGGCACAGTAAAAAGCAGAACTGCATAGCACTCTCGACTGCCGAAGCGGAGTACATTTCAGCAGGAAGTTGTTCAACCCAATTGATTTGGATGAAAAGCGTGTTGAGCGATTTCCGGATTTCAGCAACTTCGGTAACCATTTTATGTGACAACACTAGTGCTATTAACATTTCTAAAAACCCTGTGTTGCACTCTAGAACAAAACATATTGAACTTAGATATCATTTTCTTAGAGAGCTAGTTGAATCAAATATTCTTCAACTGTCATATATTTCAACTGAGGATCAATTAGCTGATATCTTAACAAAACCTTTGGATCAAAAACGTTTTATTCACTTGCGTAAAGCAATTGGCATGCTTTCCTTGAAATAACCTCTTTTGAAACCTTTGCTTAGGTTAGGTTTTGTTTTGTTTTTGTTTTTGTTCTTTATCTATGTTTGTACATAGGACATTAATTGAGCATAAATCATAATTGACTTTAATTGCATCCTTTTATGCATTTAGAAATTTATTATGCTTTTGATATCATAATATTTCAATGTTGCAATGATCATTTACGTTAATTAAACCATCTTTTAAGTGATCAAAGTCAATTTCTCTCTCAATGATCTCTTGGTATAGTCATTATCATATTTGATTGCTTAGTCGAGTATGAATGCGAGATCAATTTTTGGTTGAATACCTTATATATTAAATAATTGATAGCCAATTGAGGGGGAGTCAAAGAAATGTAAATGCTCAAAAGATGTGGAAAGAGTTACATCCCAATGAGGAGTGTGAAAACTACCACCACATGGAGGAAAAAGAAAGAAAAAGATACTCCATGAATGAAAGCAAATTTTGTTTTTAAAAATTGTTGATGAAATGCATATTGAAATACTTGACTCAGTCAAATTTCAAGGTTGGTATAAGGTGGGATTTTTGATAAAAGATGCTCAAAGAGCCACTCCTTCAACAGATTGTCTAGATATATTATCTAACTTATCTGGGATTTCAAACATCTATTGATCTTGGTATTTCATTTTCTTTACCGAAATTGATGATTTGATAAAGGCATTACACATAAGATCAGGTTAGATGTAATTGAAGTTGTTCAACTTTAAGAGTTTTAATTTTCATAAATTTTTGTTTCATTTTTGAGTATTTTTGATAGATTTGGTATAATCTATGTAGTATCCGCTGGCAAAATGTTATGGTTCCATCTTTGGGTCTACTTTTGTTAGTCTTTTTTCGCGTTTCGTTCAGGGGTCCGGGAAGGGGGACTAATTAATTCTGTGTTTCTGGACAGATCGTCGGGGCTCGCGAGTATTTTTAGTCAATAAAGCTCGCGAAACGGAGTCCGCCGGCGAAATCGGTTTTGGATTCCGACTCCGGAATCTCCCGGAATAAATTCCAGAAGGTGACGGTAAGCTCGGTTGACCAACGCGGGTAACCAGTCAGACCGGACCCCGGTTCGAACCCAACCTTTCGTTTAATTGGGTTTATTTTTGATTAGGGAACGGTTCCGTTCCTTTTTCCCCTTTCTCATTATATCCGTCTCAACCTCCCTCACCCTAGGGTACGATACCGAGCGTGGACTAGGAGCCAAAATCCCACCCCAACCGTACCCTCTCCCTCACCAATCGTGCGGAAGATCCAGGCGGCGAGACCAAGGCAGAGAGGAAGACGACTTCACACCTCTTGGGGTCGAAACCGCAGGACCGGATCATCATTCTCTCGAGGTGAGCACGTTAGGGTTTACTTTTTCTCGTTCTTGTTTCTTGTTCTTGATCAGAGTAGTTCGAGGAGGAGGGGTGAGGGCATCGCCGGAGTCCGGCGCGGACGAAGCCGCATGCGGGAAATGCCCGCATGCGGACGGCATGCCGGCGGCCGCGCAACCCCGCATGCGGGCATCCCCCGCATGCGGGAGGGCTGCCGCCCAGCCGCGCGGGGCTGGGGGCCGGCAGCCCGCACGCGGGCAACCCCGCATGCGGGTGGGCTGCCGCCCCAGCCGCGCGGGGCTGGGGGCGCGCAGCCCGCATGCGGGTCAACCCGCATGCGGGCGGGCTGCCGCCCCAGCCGCGCGGGGCTGGGGGCGCGCGGCCCGCATGCGGGCAACCCGCATGCGGGCGGGCTGCTGCCCCAGCCGCGCGGGGCTGGGGGCGCGCGGCCCGCATGCGGGCAAACCCGCATGCGGGCAGCGGGGAGTTGGTGTTGCGGGTGGGTTCCGCGGGAGTCGGGGCCGCCCGCGTTGTCGGTTCGCCCGGGGACGCCGCCACCTTCGCCAAACTGGCGGGGCGTGGCCGCGGTCGACCGGGAGGGCTGGGTGTTCCGCGTCCCCCTTACTTGTGTGTACCTTTCGGGATGTTGATGGAGTTACTAACTCCGGTGAGACGGGTTTGTGTAGGTCCGGGCGGGCGCACCGGGACGCGAAAGAACCCGAAGTCGACCAGCAGCGCGACAGCGAGAGAGGTGGGTTTCTTTGAGCCTAAGTATAGACTCGGTGTTCATGGACAGTAGTTTAATTTCATATTCGTAATACTAATGCTGACGGTTTCTATATTGCGATATTATTCTGTAATCGGTTCATTGTGCTCATGGTTGCGACACGCGCACCCGCGGTCTGGCCACCGCAAAGGGTGCTCTTTTCCGGGAAAGCGGTCTTCGACCCGTGTTAACCCACAAGGTGAAGTGGTGGGGGCCCCCGTAGGTGTGGGGTTTGAAGCATCAAAAGGTGGGGGAAAAAGGTGCGACCTGTCGGGATAGGCATCCGACGAGGTCAGGTGCCCCAAGGTGTGAGCGGCGTGTTCTGTCGGGATAGGTGCTCGATGGGAACAAGGTGTGTAGGTGTTATAGGTATTACAGATGTTGCAGGTGTTACATGTGTTTGCGGGTCACACTTCCAGTGGGTTGAGTGGGTGCTCCGGATAGTTTTACTGTTGGGTTTGACTTTCCCTTTACTGCTTATTACTATTATCACATGTCGCTGACTACCCACTCCGTGACAGGTTCTTCCAGGGGTGAGCGGTAGGCGGCGGTGAGGTCGGGACAGGAGTGGTCGGGCTGCGAGGAGCCCTAGTTTGTATCCCTTTACTTTTTCCTGCATTTCATTCATACTGTAGACTACGGTGTGGTTCGCGATACCCTTGTGGGGTCGGTGTGGATGTTGATTCCCGGTGTTCCGGATTTGATATTATGTTTCCTTTATTCGCCCGTTGGCCATTTTCCAAGCAAAGTAACTAGAAAAGGACTTCGAAAACTATCTTTTAAAAATATGGGGTCGTGTGGGCCCGCTTTTGCAAACCCTGTGGATTTATGGCATCTTTCTAAACCGTTTTCAAAACCTCGGGTCGTGTGGGCCTGTTTTCAAAACTGTGAGTTTATCCTTTCAACTTGTTTGGCGACGGGCGTTCTCTTTAGTTTACATTGTTGGTTGAATATTTGAGACTGTTGTGATTAATTGAATGCTTGTATTGAGAGATTGTATAGTGCGACGCCGTGCATATACAGAGGAGACTCTGCCCGATTTTCGAGTAAACCTGTATATGTGGCGGGTCTGGGCGCGCGCCGGGGAGGTCTGAATCAAATCAAAAATTTATTATTAAAGGAACTTGAACTACCAACTCTTTGTTTTCCGCTGAGCGAGACCCCCGGGGCGTGACAGATTAAGATGGTATCAGAGCGGGTTTTCTTTTAATCACAACAGTGAAGGTCCAACATCCACAGTGTTACCACACGTAGCTTCGAGTAAATGAAATGTGTAGGACATAGGGGTGTAGGACGTGAGTGATCGGGGAAGGGGGGGGAAGCTGTAATTTCTTCTCTCTCGATACAGGGATGTTGATCTAGCAGGGTCTAGGACTGATGTTTTCTTTTGGATGTATGTGTGTACAGACAATGGTTCGAACCAGGGCGTCGGCCGGGGACGAAGGGGCGGATGCGACGGCATCGATGGCCGCAGAGAACCAACTCTTGCGGCAGCAACTGCGAGAGATGGCGGGAAACCTGGCGACGCTCACCGACCATGTGCGTCAGTTGACGCAGCGGCTTCCGGCCGAGACGGCGACGGTCGCACCGGGGCCCCCACAGGGGCCAGCCGCGCCAGCAGCTGTGCCGCAAGTGATGGGGACGGGGGCAGGATTGGTCCCTCCACCGACAGCAGCGGCCGGGGCAGCGCCAGCCCAGACGACGACGCCTGTAGCAGCACCCCCAGCGGCGTCCACGGTACCAGCTCCGGGGGCCCTTGGCGGGGGTACCTCGGGGGAGACTTTGGTGGCACCCGTTCCTGTTGTGGTCGCCGCCGCCGCTGGGGAAGGGACAGTCCCACTGACGGAGCGAGAACGAGTGCGGGCCAATCTGGCGGATTTCATGAAGTTCGAACCACCCACGTTCGAGGGGGAGACGACTGATCCCTGGGTCGTCGAAAAGTGGGTGGGTTCGATGGAAAAGTTGTTCGAGGACTTACTTATCGAGGACCCTGAGCGCGTTCCCCTGGCGGTTCACTTTTTGGAGGGAAACGCCCGTCTGTGGTGGAAGACGGTGCGCCCTGATCCCACCAAGGGCACCGTGCTTCTATCATGGACGACGTTCAAGCAGGAATTGTTTGGGGCCTTCTTCACAAACAGCGTCAAGAAGAAACTGGAGGATGACCTGAACCATATTCAGCAAGGGAGTAAGACGGTTATGGAATATCAGCGCGAATTTGTGCGCTTGGCAAATTGCGTCCCTTTTGTCATAAGGGACGAACCCCACAAGGCGCAACTGTTCGTGGATGGGTTGCGTAGTGATATCTTCCAGGTGGTTCAGGCCGCTGACTTGCATACGTTCCAGAAAGTGGTCGATCGGGCCACTGTCGTAGAGCGCGGGTTCGCCGTTACCCGCGCTAGGAGGGAGGCCCCGGCACAGCAAGAAGATAGGAAGCGGCAACAACAGAGCTACGGGGGGGGGTCATCTGCTGGGAGCCGACCCCCCAAGCGGTGGAGGTCACAGTCGGGAGCACGGAGCGCACCCACGGGAGGGCCGAGGCCAAGAGATAGGCCTTGTGTGATCTGCGGGGGAGCACACGGGGTGTTGGATTGCCCCCAGAGAGTTGATCACTGCTTCCGTTGCGGCAAGCAGGGGCACTTCCGCCGCAACTGCCCCCTTGCCATGGGAACAGCTTCTTCTGCCGCATCCACGCCTTCGCCACAACTCTCCGGGCGGGGGAAAGCCCCCATGGGGTCGACCTCTAGGCCCCCGGCACCGCGGCGCGAGGAGGCGAGGCAGCCCCAACCGGGTGGGCGAGTCTACTCAATGACCCGCCAGGAGACCGATCCACCGGTGGACATGCTTGCAGGTATTACTTCTGTCTCAAACTCCCGAGCTAGAACCCTCTTTGACACTGGAGCAACCCACTCGTTCATTTCTCGTGATTACGTGTTTATGCATGACCTCGAGGAGACACCTCTCCAAAGCCTTTTGACGGTCCAGACGGCGGGTGGGACACTGGAGGCGACCAGTTTGGTGGCCACCTGCCCAATTAAGCTAGGGCGACTGGCTTGCCCTTGGGATCTGGTGGTGATTCCCCTGAAGGAGTACGACGTCATCTTGGGCATGGACTGGCTCTCAAGGTACCAAGTGCTCATCGACTGCGAGAAGCGGATGGTGCAACTGCAAGAACCAAGTTTCCCAAAGAATGCTTACCTGGCGTGCAAGAGTACCTCCTTCCCGGCAGTCATCTCAGCGGCTCGAGCCAGGAGACTGGTAGAGGGTGGGTGTGTGGCCTACTTGGCATCGGTGGACTTGGTTACCCGACCCTCGACGGCACTTTCAGACATCCCAATTGTGAGGGACTTCCCCGACGTTTTCCCAGCGGAACTGCCCGGGTTACCCCCAGAGAGAGAGGTGGTGTTCCCTATTGAACTCATACCGGGTACTCAACCTATCACAAAGGCGCCTTACCGAATGGCCTTCGCGGAATTAAAGGAGCTAAAAGCGCAACTGGAGGACCTGTTAGACAAAGGGTTCATCAGGCCGAGTGTGTCGCCCTGGGGCGCACCGGTACTCTTTGTACGGAAGAAGGACGGAAGCTTGCGTCTCTGCATCGACTACAGGGGAATAAACAAGGTCACGGTGAAAAACAAGTACCCCCTGCCCAGAATAGACGACCTCTTCGACCAGCTGCGAGGGGCGACGGTCTTTTCAAAGATTGATCTGCAGTCGGGCTACCACCAGCTCCGGGTTCGGGACGAGGACGTTCCGAAGACCGCTTTTCGGACCCGATACGGCCACTACGAGTTTACGGTCATGCCGTTCGGGCTTACGAACGCCCCCGCGGTCTTTATGGATATGATGAACCGGATCTTCAGACCATTCCTAGACCGGTTCGTGGTGGTCTTTATCGACGACATACTGATCTATTCACCCACCGACGAGGAGCACGAGGACCACCTACGAACGATTCTCCAAACCCTCAGGGAGCAGAAGCTGTATGCTAAGCTAAAAAGTGTGATTTCTGGCTACGCGAAGTGGGGTTCCTGGGGCACGTGATTTCGGCGAAGGGAATCGCCGTGGACCCCAAGAAGGTGGAATCGGTGGTCGACTGGCAGCCGCCAACGACGGTGACGGAGATCCGCAGCTTCTTGGGACTGGCGGGTTATTACAGACGCTTTATAGAGGGTTTCTCGAAGATCGCGGCCCCTTTAAACCGGTTGACTAGGAAAGGAGAAAAATTTGTGTGGTCGACACAATGCCAGGAGAGCTTCGAAGAACTTAAAAGAAGGCTAACCAGGGCACCAATTCTCGTGCTACCAACACCCGGAGAGGATTATGAAGTGTACTGCGATGCATCGAGGATCGGTCTTGGGGGTGTGTTGATGCAACAGGGAAAAGTAATAGCCTATGCGTCCAGGCAGCTGAAAGATTACGAGAAGAACTATCCGATACATGATTTGGAATTGGCCGCAGTGGTCTTCGTTTTGAAGTTGTGGCGACACTACCTCTTTGGTGTCCACTGTAACGTCTTCTCGGACCACCAAAGCCTTAAGTACCTGTTTACCCAGAAGGAACTAAACCTGCGGCAGAGGCGGTGGCTTGAATTATTGAAGGATTACGATCTAACGATCCAGTACCACCCCGGAAAAGCAAACGCAGTGGCGGACGCTTTGAGCAGGAAGGGGCAACCAGAAGAGACGACGGCACGCGCCATAACGGAGCAGAGCACCTTGATCGCGGAATTCTCGCGAATGAAGTTGGAAGTAGTACCAATGGGCACAGTCGCACAACTGTTGGCTTTGGTGGTAAAGCCGACACTGTTCGAGAGAATTCGAGAGGGACAGCAGACGGACTCGTACTTGCAGCTTATACGAGACAAGATTTCGCCGGATCAGGGAGGGGACTTTTCCGTGGAAGACGACGGCGTCTTACGGTTCCGCGGGCGGATCTGCGTGCCGGATACCCCGGAATTGAAGGAGGAAATCCTAGCGGAGGCGCACCGCGCCCCTTATGCGGCACATCCGGGGGGTACAAAGATGTACAGGGACCTTAAGCAGACTTTTTGGTGGCCCAAGCTGAAGGGGGATGTGACTCGTTACGTTGCGCTTTGCCTGGTTTGTCAGCAGATAAAGGCGGAGCATCAGCGGCCGGCGGGAAAGCTACAGCCGTTACCTGTACCCAAGTGGAAATGGGATCAGATCACCATGGACTTCGTCACTGGATTTCCACGTTCACAGCAGGGGCACGACACGATCTGGGTCATTGTTGACCGACTAACCAAGTCAGCGCACTTCCTACCCGTTCACACCACCTGGACTAGGGAGCGATTAGCCCAAGTCTATCTCAGCGAGATCGTGAGACTGCATGGAGTGCCGGCATCGATCACATCGGATAGAGACACACGCTTTGTTTCGAAGTTTTGGCAGAGCCTACAGCAGGCCCTGGGGACCAGATTGCAGTTCAGCACGGCCTTTCACCCCCAAACGGACGGACAGTCGGAGCGAGTGATTCAGACGCTGGAGGACCTGCTGCGAGCCTGTGTGCTAGACTGGGGGATCGGTTGGGAGCGTTACCTGCCCCTTGTCGAATTCGCCTACAACAACAGCTACCAGGCCAGCATCCAGATGGCACCCTATGAGGCCTTGTACGGCAGACGCTGCCGATCCCCGATCTGTTGGGACGATTTAGGGGAACGGAAGTTCTTGGGACCCGACTTAGTGGAAGAAACCGAAGAGAAGGTTCGCCTTATCAGAAAGCGCCTACTGACCGCCCAGAGTCGGCAAAAGAGCTACGCGGATCGGAGACGCCGGGACCTGGAATTCCAGGTGGGTGAACACGTGTTTTTGCGGGTCTCGCCGTCCAGAGGAATCAAGCGCTTTGGGTTAAAGGGCAAGCTGAGCCCACGGTTTGTGGGGCCGTTCGAGATCTTGGAGCGCATTGGCCCAGTGGCTTACCGCCTCGCCCTACCGCCGAACCTCAGCCGGGTGCACGACGTGTTCCACGTCTCAATGCTCAAGAAATACCTCCACGACCCATCGCATGTCCTGGACGTCTCGACACTCGAACTGAAGGAGGACCTAAGCTTCGAGGAAGCCCCGGTACGGATTCTAGCACGAGAGAACAAGACGCTCCGAAACCGAGTCATTCCCTACGTAAAGGTGCTTTGGAACAACCACGAGGAGCGGGAAGCGACGTGGGAACTAGAATCCAGGATGAGGGAGGGCTATCCCTACCTTTTCACCGAGATCCAGGTTTGAGCTTCGAGGACGAAGCTCGTTTTAAAAGGTGAGTGGTGTAGTATCCGCTGGCAAAATGTTATGGTTCCATCTTTGGGTCTACTTTTGTTAGTCTTTTTTCGCGTTTCGTTCAGGGGTCCGGGAAGGGGGACTAATTAATTCTGTGTTTCTGGACAGATCGTCGGGGCTCGCGAGTATTTTTAGTCAATAAAGCTCGCGAAACGGAGTCCGCCGGCGAAATCGGTTTTGGATTCCGACTCCGGAATCTCCCGGAATAAATTCCAGAAGGTGACGGTAAGCTCGGTTGACCAACGCGGGTAACCAGTCAGACCGGACCCCGGTTCGAACCCGACCTTTCGTTTAATTGGGTTTATTTTTGACTTAGGGAACGGTTCGTTCCTTTTTCCCCTTTCTCATTATATCCGTCTCAACCTCCCTCACCCTAGGGTACGATACCGAGCGTGGACTAGGAGCCAAAAATCCCCCCCCAACCGTACCCTCTCCCTCACCGATCGTGCGGAGGATCCAGGCGGCGAGACCAAGGCAGGAGAGGAAGACGACTTCACACCTCTTGGGGTCGAAACCGCAGGACCGGATCATCATTCTCTCGAGGTGAGCACGTTAGGGTTTACTTTTTCTCGTTCTTGTTTCTTGTTCTTGATCAGAGTAGTTCGAGGAGGAGGGGTGAGGGCATCGCCGGAGTCCGGCGCGGACGGAGCCGCATGCGGGAAATGCCCGCATGCGGACGGCATGCCGGCGGGGCCGCGCAGCCCCGCATGCGGGCAACCCCGCATGCGGGTGGGCTGCCGCCCAGCCGCGCGGGGCTGGGGGCGCGCAGCCCCGCATGCGGGCAACCCCGCATGCGGGTGGGCTGCCGCCCCAGCCGCGCGGGGCTGGGGGCGCGCAGCCCGCATGCGGGCAACCCGCATGCGGGTGGGCTGCCGCCCAGCCGCGCGGGGCGGGGGCGCGCAGCCCGCATGCGGGCAAACCCGCATGCGGGCGGGCTGCCGCCCCAGCCGCGCGGGGCCGGGGGCGCGCGGCCCGCATGCGGCAAACCCGCATGCGGGCAGCGGGGAGTTGGTGTTGCGGGTGGGTTCCGCGGGAGCGGGGCCGCCCGCGTTGTCGGTTCGCCCGGGGACGCCGCCACCTTCGCCGAACTGGCGGGGCGTGGCCGCGGTCGACCGGGAGGGCTGGGTGTTCCGCGTCCCCTTTACTTGTGTGTACCTTTCGGGATGTTGTGGAGTTACTAACTCCGGTGAGACGGGTTTGTGTAGGTCCGGGCGGGCACACCGGGACGCGAAAGAACCCGAAGTCGACCAGCAGCGCGACACGAGAGAGGTGGGTTTCTTTGAGACTAAGTATAGACTCGGTGTTCATGGACAGTAGTTTAATTGCATATTCGTAATACTAATGCTGACGGTTTCTATATTGCGATATTATTCTGTAATCGGTTATTGTGCTCATGGTTGCGACACGCGCACCCGCGGTCTGGCCACCGCAAAGGGTGCTCTTTTCCGGGAAAGCGGTCTTCGACCCGTGTTAACCCACAAGGTGAAGTGGTGGGGGGGCCCCCGTAGGTGTGGGGTTTGAAGCATCAAAAGGTGGGGGAAAAGGTGCGACCTGTCGGGATAGGTGTCCGACGAGGTCAGGTGCCCCAAGGTGTGAGCGGCGTGTTCTGTCGGGATAGGTGACGACGATCAAGGTGTATAGGTGTTACAGACGGTGCAGATGTTGCAGGGGTTATATGTGTTTGCGGGTCACACTTCCAGTGGGTTGAGTGGGTGCTCCGGATAGTTTTACTGTTGGGTTTGGTTTTCCCTTTACTGCTTATTATCATTATCACATGTCGCTGACTCCCACTCCGTGACAGGTTCTTCCAGGGGTGAGCGGTAGGTGGCGGTGAGGTCGGGACAGGAGTGGTCGGGCTGCGAGGAGCCCTAGTTTGTATCCCCTTTACTTTTTCCTGCATTTCATTTCATACTATCGACTACGGTGTGGTTCGCGATACCCTTGTGGGGTCGGTGTGGATGTTGATTCCCGGTGTTCCGGATTTGATATTATGTTTCCTTTATTCGCCCGTTGGCCATTTTCCAAGCAAAGTAACTAGAAAAGGACTTCGAAAACTATCTTTTAAAAATATGGGGTCGTGTGGGCCCGCTTTTGCAAACTCTGTGGATTTATGGCATCTTTCTAAACCGTTTTCAAAACCTCGGGTCGTGTGGGCCTGTTTTCAAAACTGTGAGTTTATCCTTTCAACTTGTTTGGCGACGGGCGTTCTCTTTAGTTTACATTGTTGGTTGAATATTTGAGACTGTTGTGATTAATTGAATGCTTGTATTGAGAGATTGTATAGTGCGACGCCGTGCATATACAGGGGAGACTCTGCCCGATTTTCGAGTAAACCTGTATATGTGGCGGGTCTGGGCGCGCGCCGGGGAGGTCTGAATCAAATCAAAAATTTATTACTAAAGGAACTTGAACTACCAACTCTTTGTTTTCCGCTGAGCGAGACCCCTGGGGCGTGACAATCTATTTCTTGTTGTATGAAATAATGATTTTTGTTTAAAGTTGATATGCTGATGTGCTAACATACTTTTTCTGGAATTTATGGAATTTTTCTAAATTTTTCTGAAGAAAAAGTTGCAGCCGATCCGGATCGGGCTAAGTGATCCGGATCCCGAACGCAGGTTTCTTCCTGCGGGTAGCCAATCCGGATCACATTCACGATCCGATCCGGATCACGGCTAGGGTTTTTAATAGAACGAAAGGGCTTTGATTTTTTTTACCCTAATCTTTTGTTCTCAAGTCTCTAGAGCTTCTCTCTCTAGATTTCTTGCATCTCGGAGCTTTCTAAACTCAAGTTCTTCGAATCCAAGTAAGTTTTATTGATCAAAATCTCGGATTTTCATTGTTTTTG